>CM046385.1:12045611-12071611 GCA_025413485.1 Ficus microcarpa | reverse complement strand
GGCTAGTGCCACTAACTTCAAGTAGAAAATTACAGGCTTCGTAAGAAATTTTTACCTTAGAAATTTTGTAAAGACCAGGTTTGATCTCATCAGCAGCAGATCGACCAAGAGAAACCTGCATAACTTTGTTTGACCCAAGGAAAAATCTGGCAAAATTACCAAAATAACTCAGGCTAATATATTAAAATTCACTTAGAGGTAAACTTTATTGACAGGGAATTAGACCGAACATATGTTTCCAACACTAAAAATGATGTCCAAGTGAACCATGGATTTTCAAATGGATATCTGACTGAACTCTAAAGGCACTAAACTCTTACAATACTTATCAAAAGATAACTATTAGTACAAGACTTCATAAATACAACCCTTCAACTTTCAATCTTTAGGACTCAAACACGGGTTAAAATAATTAAAAATCGGTCAAAATTTAAAGATTTTTTCCCAACGAAACCATTATTACCAAGCTCAGTCGAATTAGTTTCTATTTTCAAGTTGTAAACGGAACTCAACTTAGAAACTTCAACAGGTCAGTATCCCTTATTTTCTTCCTTTCATTGCAACATACTAAAGAGAAACAAAAAACCCATTTTTTCTCTGTTTTTCCCTCTAACACAAACAAATATTCGGGGGTATGAAATTACCTGCTTGTAGCCTTAAGCTGCTCTCTAAACTCCTTGAATTTAAGGTTTCTCATGTTCTCGAAAGAGAATACGTATATCGAACTGTATTCCTCCACAGCTTGCCTTATTGCATTTACAATAGCTTCTTTATGTTCCCTCCCTTTTTTCTTTGTCTTCGATAAGGTAACTGCAACGCACACCAACAAATCATTTACGATCTCACGTCGTGTGAAGTACAAACTCGTAACCACAGGCCTCAAAACATCCTACTCTCCAAGGGACACAAAGTTTGCAAGCCTAATCATCCAAAATACAAAAATTCACGTCCATTTATTTAACAAAGACCTTATACTCTTCATTTTGCATTCTTCAAATCCAGAAAAACAATTTGGGTCAATCAAGAGTCATAAAATGTGAATGGAAAAGTGTCCCTAATCACACAAAAAGAGGTTGAAAACTGAAAACTTCACACCATGCTCTTAAGTTCAAAACCAAATGATATCGCGGGCGTTCCAAGTTAGATTCTTTCCCATATACAACCTCTCAAGAATTTATGAGCAAAATAACATTTTTCAACTACAAAATTTTTCCTTTCTCCAAAAAAAAAAAAAAACAAAAAGTACTAATAATAATAAATAAAAAATTTCCCAAGTTCATAAACCAGAGATAAATTGCGTGTTGCACAAATGGTCACCCAATCAAGAAAACTCCAATGCAAAAACTCAGTTGGGTTCGAGTTTTTGGTCCTTTTTACTCATATAATCACATAGTACTAGTTTCTCTGCTTTTTCCCAGGTTGTCTGCAAGAAAGGAGATTTACAATCCTAAATAAAGAAGAAGAAGAAGAAGAAGAAGAAACGAACCGGGTCTGTCGCGCTTAGACTTAGGCATGTTTGTTGTCTCGAAGAAGAGCGGCTCAGAGCTGCCAAGTCCTAAAACCCTAACTTCCGTTGCGAAAGGGCTTTATTTATTTATTTTTGAATAATTAATTAATTGTTTGTTTATTTATTTTCACCACAATTACAGGAATACCCTCAATTTATATTCGTTCACAGAAAATACCCAAACCACCCATATGTTTAGGGGGTTTTGGCAAACACACTCAATCAACTCAACTCAAACTTTTTTTTGTCTTTTTTCCAAAAAGTTTTTGTCTTTTTCCCAAAAAATTTTTTATCTTTTTTAAAAATTCAAAAAAATTTATTATTCCAACTTAAAAATCTCAACTCAAACTACTCCACCAAACTCCCCCTTAATAAAGATTACTTTGGCTCCTCTTAGACCATCTCTAATTTATTGTCTATATTAATACTATTTTATATTATAAAAAATATAAAAAATAGTAGTATTTTATTTGGTGCTTTAACTATAATATTGTTTCTACTTTTTGTTGATATAATCATGCTTTGGAACCTGTGGAATGAATGTTTAGTATTTAAACAAATCAAAAATGAAAATATAGGAATTATTATGTGTGAAAAGTCAAGGTAACAATCAATAAAATTTAGCATATAATAAAGGGACGTGGTAGAGACCCATTGAGAGTCTCTAGCCATAGAGTCAACTTTTAAACCATTGATACTGAATCAGTTGGTCCAGATCTGAGGGTGCACGTGATGAACCCGTGGGTACACCCACATTATAACAAAGCCAGGGAAAAAAAAGGACGAAGAAGATCGTGAATCCGTGGGAGAGAGCAGGTGAAGCCGAAGAGATCGCAGGAAGTGAAGAAAAAGGGCAGAAAAATGAAAATGGAGAAGCAAAAGGGATAATAATCAAAGAGGGGGAAGAAGACGGTTCAAAAAAAAAAAAAAAAAAGATTTGGAGGTGAAGTAGAGAGAAGATTTGGCTGCTTCTGATTTCAGTCGGATTGTGGTTGAAATCCAGAGGAAGAGCGAGGTACTTCGTCCGCGAAGATCATCATCTCAGAAGCTTCAAATCTTTTCCGACTTCCAACAATCAGGTTCTCCGCTTTCTCTGTCCTCTTTGCTACTAGTTGTATCTGTCATCTTTGTTTCTAGTTGTACACCAAGATTGAGAGAGGTTTTCGTTAACTTTCAGTAGTTATTAAATTAATTATGGGCGTGATTTGGGTTCTTGCTTAATCCCATGCTACTTGCCTAGCTTAACTTTAGCTGTCAAAATTGCATTTGGAATGTACTTTGTAAATTTTCTTGTAACTTGAATTATAGGGGTACGGATGCATAATAGGAAAAGTAAACTTATTCTGGATTCACCTTTCTTTTATTGTATGTGCTTGGCCTCTTGGATGCCAAATTGTTGTTTGTGCTTGTCGACTGGATTGGCACTCTGATGCTACTGATTTGTTTTCTATTACCTTGATTAAAGTCTGATTCATGCAAATTTATCAAGACATGCAGGTGCATGATCTGCTGAAGTAGTATAATGAAGTCAACGTGCCTCCTGAGCGTTTGTTGTTCAAAATTCCTTCAACTTGACAAGTAAGTTTCCTTTAAAATGCCCGCATATCACTTCTTTTGATAATCTTATTCCTTTAGAGTCCATTTGGTTTACAGGATAGGATTACATTGATGGGATAACATGAAGGGATTTGATTGGAATGTATAGGAAAGGATATGATTAAATTTTATCTAGTACTATCATATGTTTGGTGTTGTACTGTTAGGTTTGGATAGTATTTTTTTTAAAATTATTTTTTGAATGTCATTCTCTTTTTTCACATGGTATTTGCTGCATTCTTTATTTTCTTTTTCCTTCAAAAAATAATGTTGCCTTCTCTATCTTAACCCGGAAACACACAAATCAAGAAAACCCATTTTTCATCCACTTTATAAGTTTGAGAACACATATCAGTCTACAATCTATCACATAGATAAATCTGTTGACAAAGGTAGACTGATATGCTGGAAGAAAAAAAAACAGATTTAATGAAAGAAGAACAAAAGGACAGCAGTGAACAAGATCAGAAAATAGTGGAAATATGTAAATGGGAAAATCACCCAAAAAATGATTAAGAAGAATCTGAGAAAATTAGATGAAGTCAGAGCGATGAATTCCTTAGAAATTGACATATAATATGAGTGACTTGTGGAGTAAACTTGAGAGAGAGGAGATAATCTTTTCTAATCCCCTCCTTTTGCAGAGGATAGTCGAATCCCCTTCCAAGGGGATTAAGTTATGGAATGGATAAGCTCTTATCCAGTCCAGTCTTTTATTTTTCACCAGACACAAGATTAAAATCTAGTCTAGTCATATCCTCCTTAATCTTGTACAACAAACAGGCCCTCAATTCATACATTAAAGCTCGTAGTTATTCTTTCATCCTTTTGCTGCCGTTCTCTAATCTCATTCCTGCTCAGGGAATAGAGGTTTCGAGATTACTGGAATCTGAGGGCATACAAACTCACTTGACGTTTGTGTACAGGTATGATATTTGTTGCATATTTATGCCGATCAGATTAGCTTTTCTTGCATAACTTTGCCATCATACTCACCTACTTTAATTTCAACAAGGTTTTGTATTTTCCGGCACCCCTTCCTCTTTTTCGGTTGGCTTCATTCTTGTTGAGTTTCATTTTAATCCTTTGTTCATGAATTGTGATGGTTTTATTATGTTTCCTTAGCTTTGCTCAAGCCGCAGCTGCGGCCCAAGCTGGTGCATCTGTTATTCAGATATTTGTTGGTCGTCTGAGGGTAATCTTCTACCTCTCTTCTCTAATGACAATTTTGCGCTCAGTTTCACATCATTGAGGTTCATTTTATTATTCAGGACTGGGCTCGTAATCATTCTGGTGATGCTGTGGTAGAAGCTGCTCTCAAAAGAGGGGAGGATCATGGGATAGCATTGGTTAGTTAAACTGTTTTAACATCCTTATCTCATAACTACTTTTTGGTGTTTTTATTAGAAAGAAATATTTTAGAGATTTCATTGGATCATACATCGGCATTAGGCACTAAATGTTTAGACAACTTCATATTAAAAATCTTTTCTTGACTCAATTGGTTTTTGATTAAGAATAAAAATTTTTGATGATGTAGTTTCATAGTGAAGTGGAGAATCAGATTTGATAGTGGAAATGAGATCATCGTCGTTAGTTTATTTGTCAAGGGGCTTTTTTTGGGTTACCATGGGGACTTGTGAAATCTCATACCACATAAGGCTTTTTTTTTTTTTCCTGAGTTACAGCCGAAAGAATGAAAACATGAAAAAAAAAATTTGTCAGAAGAAGGGGCCGAAAAGTAAGATTAATAACTCGGTAAGAGAGAGATTTGCGGACGAGTGGCTAGCCAGAGGAGAGAGCATGACAGAGAGAGAGAGATAGAGAGAGACAGAGACAGAGACAGAGAGAGAAGCTGATTAGCACACCAAGTTGATTTAGGTTGAGCTGCATTATGGGCCCCTCGATTTCTGGAAAGAGTGAGTTGACTGTTTAGCCAAGTCGAAGCTCTCTTCGTCTTTGCAGCATAGAGAGAGAGAGGTAGAGAGAGAAACACGTATGTTTCTGGACATGTTATATGAACTGTTGGATCATGTTTAACAAAACGACAACAAAATGATTCAAAAAAGAGGTCCATTCATGATTGAGCCATTTTGGGACTTGTTAGAGAAATATGGATAATGTGTATTGGGAAGTATGCGACAGAGCCGTTTCCAGTCAATGAAACGTGCATTGTGAAATTTTTTTTTTTCCAGTTATTAGTACATATATATATATGTGTGTGTGTGTATACACGCACTTGATGGATAATGTGTAGTTGAAGCCTTCGATGGTAAGTAGTTTACAAAAAAGTGTGAAACCACAGTTTTATCCTTTATTAATAAAGGAAATGAGATTTCTTAATTTGAGGAGAGGATGGACAAATCAATATAAATAAAATAGTTCATAATTATAATGTGTTAGTTGAGGGTGAGTACTTTGAATAACCAATTGAATACTTTTATAGGCATGGAGGATCACCGCAACAACCAAATCACGAGCTTTCTGACGAAAGTGATTTCGGAGATGAGGGAAATCAAAGGGGAGCTGAGATCATTAAACAATGGGTTGATTTCATTCAGAGATGATCAGAAAAGATTCGAGGATCATACCCAAGAATCTTTGCAATACATCCTGAATGGATTGAAGAAAGTTGAAGGTTTTGGCCAGTATGGTGGCGTTGATGGCTTAGGTTAAAAGTATGATGGTAGCGTGACCAATTTGCATAAGAAGCATAATAGTTGCTTTGCAAAAGGAATCGACATTGAAAACAAAAGATTCTTCTTCCAAGTGTAAGAAATTATCAAACTTTTCATAGAATGAATGTTTTTAAAGTCATCAACTTTATGTATAAGATTGTTACAGGGTGATATATGTAAGATTTGTTTTGATTTAAATTTTCACATTACATTTGAGTTGAGTTTGTTCATCATCTGTTGGTGTCTTACCCCAGGTTTGATTTTCCAATTATTGAAAAGTCCATACTTGTCTTTAACGTAGAAACACCGGCATGCAAATTAAGTATTTCTGTGCTGTTTTTGTGGTTTTTTGTTTATTGATATATTTTATTTTCTCCTTTTAAGGCACACCTTCTAGCTTTCCATTCGTCGAATTTAACGTTATTCGCATTATATTGTTTTGCCCGGCTTTAAGGTCTATATATTAGAAGTTTCGTGCTGCAGTGCAATATTACAGTCCAAAGTTTCAAAAAACAATCCAAAGTTTCAAAAAACAATATGACTGTTCATCGGAGATGTTCATTAAATTATTATGTTATGCCTACAGTTATAGTACATGTATTGTCATACTATTTGAAATCATGGACATTGTAGCTGTGCAAATGAGCGCATTCAGAAAGAGGCCAAACAGGCTGGCTTACCATAGCTTCTTATAAGGACTTCATCGTTGCGGCAGTCAAAAGATGAAATGGGAAAGATCTGGTAGTAGGCGGAAATACTTTTTCAAAATATTTTGTGGTAGTTTTTTGTTTGAATTGGGCAGTCATCATCCTCTTCTTCCTTTTCTTCAGCAGCACGGGGATCAAAATGAGATATCATGTTCAAACTAATTAGTTGCCATATGGTGTTCCCCACCACCAGTTGCTATATCTGCTTTGATCATTTTTGTAAGGTGTGTCCAAAGATGCACTTGTTCCTCCTACTTCTAAATTGTCCTCATTCATGTGCTACGGTGTAACTGCATCCGTCAAAATATCACGACAGTTCTCCGGTTGGTTAGATTCAGTTGACCTGTCATCAAAATGTTGACTCTGTACGTCATCTGTGCCCGAATCCACATTATTTGCACTATCATCGATATCTGGACTTCCACCATATTTGAGTCCTGAAGTTCTTGCCTTCGAAAGTTTACAAGTTGCCTTATTATGGCCTAGTTGTTTACATTCTCCACATCTTTTCTTCCTTGCTTGGCATGTACCCGTGCTGGAACTCCCTTTAGTTCTTGAGAATATTGGATTCTTCACACTTGGTCCAGGTAATGGATTACTACTTGCATTTTTCATGGATTGTCCACCTTGTGCCTACCAAGAGCTTCTGAGTGCATGACATATAGATTTCAACTTCTGTTTTGTACTACGGTATAACATTTCATCACGTGAGGCATACCAAGCAATATCACTACATAAATGAGATATATCTCCAAACCTGGACGCTTCATTGTTCTTGTGCATTTGGTTTGTCACTCCAGTATCATTACCTCCTACCATGCCCTTAGCATGTTTTGTCCACCGGCTTAATATCATGTTCTTTGGAAGTTTGGTCATTTCCAAAGACTTCATAGCTAAAAATATATGTCGACATGAATAACCCTTACTTGCAAACATGTTGTATTCACACTCAAACTGCATACTATCTTTATGATATGTGACACATCACAAATAATTATCAGCTACATACTTCCTCATATAGCAAGTAATGATCCTGTCTTCTTCTTCATGTCCTGTCCCCATGTATTTCCCCTCCCTTTTCATCTCTATTCGAACTTTGAAAAACAGTGTTCTTGTGTAGCATTCTGCAGCTTGCTCCTCGACAGCTTGCATATTGGTTTGATGAAGCAGGGGTTTGCTGGTTGATAATACAAAGTCATCCATCATCTCCTTGTTACGCACCCATGAGAGAGACATGTCCAGACGACAGACTAAGTCATAAAGTTTTATTCTCACCCCGACCTTCTTCTTCAACAACGCATTCATTCCTTCACATCTTTGGGTGGTAGTCATGCCAGCGAAGAAATTTCTCCACAAATAAGTTTCTGCTCAACTTGCCCGCTTATCAAATAGACTTCGCACCCAGTCATTTTCCCCCATCTGAAGTTCGCTGATTTTTTGGTCCCATTCCTTCTCAAATTGTATGGGGGAAAGCAACCTCTTCATAAGTCTCTTCATAGCCTACAAGAACCTCACATCCTTTACATTTTTAATTATATTTTGCTCAATATGTCAGCTACATAAGCGATGCACAACACCGAGCATTAGCACACCAATTGCCTGCCGCATAGCATTGTCTCCGTCTGTTATAACAGTTAGTGGCCGTTTCCATTCCATGCACTTCAAAAATGACTCAATTACCCATTTATAGGTGTCAACCATTTTATCAATCAGAAGCGCAAATCCGAGAACACTTGATGAGAAATGGTGGTTGATACCAACAAACACTACTAGCAACTTCTCGTATTTATTTGTCCTGTACGTAGAATCAAATGCAACCGCATCACCAAAGCATTGATAGTCCATTCGGTTTTTTGAATCCGCCTAGAAAATACTCCTCAACCTGTCCTGATTGTCCTTGCAGAACCTTCCAAAAAAACCAATATCATGATCCGCTTTATGTTGTAGGTAGCCAATGGCTCTTGACGTATCAACATCGTCCAACTTGTTATCTGCTTCACTCAACTTAATTTTTAGGTCCATTATCGTGAATGGAATGTTTTTATAGCCTTCTAACTGAAATGCCAAATATGACATTATTTGAAAACACTGTATCCCAGAATCTTTCATTGCCCAGGCGGTTTGAAGATCTCCCCCCGAAACCACACGTGCTGATCTGAGGAATCGTTTATACTCTAATGGTACCAGCTCATGAGAATGTTCAGTTTGAAACTCTCTTACCACCCACACATCTGTCTTCCTTAGTCTATTGATCCGGAACAAAACTTGCACCTAGACCTTGTGATACCCTTCGGCTCTTTTTTCCTTGTCACGACGTTAACATATTTGGCCAACCAAAACCCTTCACGAGAACACATCCAACTCCTAAGCCTAGCTTCACCAGCTGCATTCTTCCTCTTTAATCCTTTTTGCATAAGGAAGCCAGTATAGTTGGCATATAGTGTAAAGAATTGTTCGGCTCTTTTCTCGAACTCGAATGTTTTGTTCAACATATCATCTCTACACAGCTCATATGGATCCTTATGTTGTAGTTCTAGCTCCGCCATAATACTGATCCATTTATCCCAATCCGTCGATAGTTTGTCTTTTCCCAAATCCTTGTGGTCGTTCGGAGCTTCAGTAAACATCTCCAGGTCACTATCATACTTTTTATGGCTGTGATTTTCCTCGTCCCTATCCAAATCCGTCTCATACATATCCATAACCTGTTTACAAACCAGAACTGTTTTCTATAAAGAGATCATCCATGATATTTGTGCATGTAACACATATGCTTGCTTAGTAAATGCATAGATTAAATCATATCCAGTATAAAACTTTATTTCTGAAAATAAGCTATTTAAGTAAGATTTGGGTTGTTCTACATACATTTAAAAATTTCACATTAAAATGTGAACTATAATTTCATTTAATATTTCCTTCGTGGGTTATAAATCTCTTGATTAACTATGTAGGGGAGGGCATAACATATTAACTGCTACCAGGTGGGCCATTCCTTGATACCTATCACGTGGATGCATAAACAATAACAGTTAAAGAGTTATGAACCTGTATTACGAAAACTTTTGAATTGACGGATTTAACTATGTTGGGAAGAGGCCTCCGCGAGAGCTACAAAATCAACTGAAGATAGATGTATCTCATAAAAACAAGAATGGGAAAAGGGACATGTCTAACCTCATATGAAGAAAGGCTAGTTCAGCAAATAGTGACGTCCACTCCAAATTGTGAAATGCTTCAGGAAAAAGGGGACAATACGTTGACAACTTTCGCATGATATTATAACCATTTCAAACAGGACTTGTCCACTTGATCCAAGCAATAAATGCGGCTGACATATAATATTCATATTATATTAATCCATGTAGTGTCCTTTATTTGCATACCTGTCAAATGGTACCTTTACACTTTCTATTTGTCAAATGAAAGTTAACTCTTTCACGCAAAGCTATGCATACCAACCCTTAGTGTTTAGCCTGTGCGGATGCTGTGGAACCCAGTTTAGATGTTGTACAAGATTTGATAGGTTTCATGACTGAAAAAGTTTTAAATATATTATTTGCTTGGACCTTCGTAATTAATATGTTGAATACAATATAAAAACAAAATGGATAATGAAATTGTTTATCAAAAATGTTTTGTTAGACACATGTACACTTGTAATTCTGTTTGTTTATGTAGTTCACCAAAAGGAGGGGTATGTTGGTATCGAACAAATTGTCAACTGATTTAAAAATAAAATCTATTGCAATTTCAATACTTATTCACGATGACAACTGCAACATCTTCAATTCATATTCATATTTTCACATATACAACATAATCGAGTTATTCATGATATCCACCTAAACTTATACGTTTCCTGTATTCATGATGACAGAAATAACAACCTCCACTCCAACATAATGGAGTTAATACCTTTTTTAGATATATGTGACTCTTATTCTTGTTTACTTATTTCTCCCAAAATTTAACGAACATTACATTTTCGGTAGCACTGATATTATCAAGTTACACGTTCATATATTTGTGACAATATTACCACGGTTATAGTTCTTGTATTTCTCGCACGGATCATGACTTTACGAAATTTTTTTCTTCCCCATTCACTGTTAAGATAACATCCATCTCCAATTCGGTACTTCTTGCGGAGTTCAAGCGCGGCATAGTCTTAAACAGACACTAAAAACATGGTTTTTCATAAAGTTTCGCCTTCGCTGGGGTACATGACAAGCCTGTGCTCTAATACAAACCATCTGTTTACATACATATACACAGATTTTTTGACAAAAGAGTGGCTACAAGCTGTTCAACTATCTAACTACTGCATATATTTACATAGTAACGCACAGACACATTCAAAATACTAGGGATACACCTTCCCAAATTCCACCGCAGCGAGCCGCCAAAAACCAAAAAACGTGTGGAACCTACTCGACAAGTTCCTTTAGGAGGCTTCGGATTCTTTTGGCATTCGCCTCCATCTTCTCCAGTAGAATATCAACCTTCTTCAGAGCCTCTTTTACTGCTTCAAACTGAGCAGCAAATTCGACGAGCTTCTCGTCCGTGTCCTGTACCTGATCAAGCAAATCTTCCTGCATACCATTCATCTTCCCCAATTCTAGCGTATCTGCACTTGCAAATGAGGTGGAAACTGATTTCGGTGGATTTCCCTGGTTCGGAGTATCGGCGATCTCCATGCCATCCATAACTCCATTGTCACTGCTGTAGGTGTCGGACACAACTTGGGACTCTAAGTTGTCCATGGCCAATACGTTGGAAAAAAAGTGTAGAGAAGTCTGTCCGCGAGAGCTGGTGAAAAGGTTTTTTGTCTCTATATATAAGATAACTTCGCTATAGGATTTCCACTCCACAAAGACAGCCAAACTTCGTCATTTATTGGAGTTTAATATACTGGGATGATTTGACATTTTCCCATACTCATAATGGAGAAGATTTTCCTTTGCGTGAAATTCGGGATTCTGATTAATATCACAGTGCTTCGTAGTAGAGGGGGTTCCGGATTTTAGTGATAGAATCCCCTCAATCCCAACTAATAGAAATTTTAAAACGCAGCCAAACTTCCATTTTAAAAGTTGCACACATGGTAGCATAGATGATTTAACTGCTCACTGACACTACCAACCCACCAAAGTGTAATAATGTATTCACGCAAGCTGTGCAAATCCCCGACTTGGTGTATAAAAACCAATATGCCAACTGTACTTACTAAGGCTTATTGCATGGGTGATGTCATACTGGAATATAGGAGATACTTTTCCCAACTAAACGTCTATTTAGTCAATCATCAAGTCCATTTAGTTTGTCTATAACTCCATTTAGTCATTTAGTCAGTTTGGTTTGTGTTCTCCAACCAAACTGTGGCTTACAGTATATAAAGAAAAAGTATTATGAAATTGTTGGATGGAAGAACATTATGATATTAAATAATGGTACTTTCAGTCATGTGCTACAGCAGCTTCCCTCCCTTGATTTTTGTCGAAAGTAAAAACAAATATTTTCTGACATCACTCTGCATTGCACATGCTTGACAGCACCATTACTTAATAAGTGCGTGTTCAACAACTTCAGTTTCTAAATTTAAGGGTGACTTGTTAGTTTGTCGCGGTACCATTGTAGAAAATGTACCGGCAAAATATATATCAGTCATTATATTTCCACATTTAGATACTTGCCTAGTAATTACTTTGATGAGAAAAAACTTATTTAACTATGAACCAAGATGTAAAGGCTCTTTAAAGCCAACGGTAATATTGACAATTGGAAAAAAATAAAAGGGTACAACAGGAAGATTTCTAATGGTAAGGAAAAAACATCTACACTAGAATAGCAAATTCGTCCACACCTAATTTTAGAACGACACAGTGTAACGAATTGAAAAATTAACAGCATTAAACAAAATTAGGCGGACAGAAATTAAACCGTGATTTTCCATGTATTAAATAAGTTAGATTCATGCCACTTTATGATACAATATACCTCCAAGCAACTATTTATGTTTTCACTCTGCATGATATTTATGGAATACAGGAAATTTCCATAAAGATCATAAATAGGCACTATTGATCCTGAATATCCCAATAAAGAATGCTAACTCCATTTATACAACTTTATCATGTAAAGAAGTGGAATGTACAATTAGTTTAGATACAAATAACAATAGTCAAGATTTAACACTGAACTGTAAAACTGTGAAAGAAAAATTGTTCTAACAGTTACAATATAAATATATTTTTTAATACTGCAATGGGGTTTGAACAGTGGAAAAAAGTAATAAATTTCCAATCGTAAAATTTAAAATATAAAATCCTTTCTAATTGTCAATGACTGCTAAATGGGATGATCATTAAAGTATAATGATCTTTAAGGATCAGGAGCTACGATTATGTGGATTTTAATCTAACGGCCCATACCTTGTTCTAGAATGAGGATTAAAATATAGTCAATATAAGCTGTGTTTTAGTGAACGGATGCAATGGGGGGTAGAAAAGTACGTAAAGATGTTTTACTCATTCTTTACTAAGTTTTTATTTAAGAAATTATAGTGCCATTTGTGGTACTCATTAAAGGTAAGTCAATTGCAAAACTCGATCATAACTTGAGTCTTATTTCGATCAATTTTTATTAAAAGAAATGGAAATTTTATTGCCTAGTCTATATCAATGTAATAATGTATTTTCGAGGAGGTGTAAGTAAGGTAAATATCAATTCACAGAAAGTTAGGTAACATTCTGAAATTTGTTATTTTCCTTTCCCTCGGCTGCAATGACTTTCCCCTTTATACCTCCCCCCTTATACCGTGCATACCACATATAACACACACATATATATGCATATAATATTATATATATATTTGACTAATCAAGTAACTTAATATATATATGCTATATACATATAAAGACATAAATATATATACAGTATAATCTGTATATATTTTGTAATGAAATATACATACATATAAACATATAATATAACCGTATAGCTAAATATGGTATATGTATTATATGCTTTATATAACTTACAAACAAACTTTAAATTTCTTTATTATGTATAATTAAGTCGTCACACAAAATTATCAAGTCGTGATATGAAAATCAATTTTTATTTGGCATGAATTGTGTTATAGCACATCGAGTCCTCGTTGAGTTACATGAAAAAAATAACTCAACATAACATTAGGATTACGAAGTTTCATGGTATTTCACATTACCAATATTAACTGTAATGTTAATATGCTAATATTATTGCTAGTTAGCGTGTAGGGCGTTACACTATTTGCATAATTGGATGAGGCTACTGAATACGAAATGTTATAGAAATGTCGTACCAACGTCCACTCAGATAAGGTAACATTTATGACGAAAGTTGCGTAAGAAACCTGTGATGGAATGGTCATGGATGAGTAGACACTTACCGATAATGTGAGATTTCGTAAGAGGGTGCATGGATAACACTTCACTTAAAATCATCAAATTTTTCCACAGCTTTAATAAAAAAGGCCAAAATGGTGTGTAATAGAACGTACTATGATACTGCACTTACTTTATTTCTCTAATACCTTATGAAATATGCTTTCAAATACATAATGAGTTTAACAAGTGATAAGTAAGACGTACACAGTTTTTCCCGATTAATTTTAGAAATTAAATCGAAACAAGTTAAATTTACGTATGTAGTTTTTCCCTATCAATTATCTTTACAGTCCCATTTCGAAGCATTTCGGCTACGTCTCAGGAAAATGCCGGATAAGATTTTGAAAAATGTTATATTAAAAGAAGCAAGTCTCCATCGAGAAATTTCTTCGTATACTGGGAAAGGGGAAACTTTCTTGAACCTGTATGAAACCACGCATCTCTTATACTACTGTAAAGTGAATATCATGGAATGATATTATAGAAGTATAACGTAACTAATTGTAGCGAATATCTCAAATTTTTCTTCTTCTTGGGTTGAGCTGTTGTACCCATTTCTTTATGACTGAAAAACAGATGAGTTTAACGGAAAAGGGATCGAACTGAAATTTTTCAACAATTGGAAAATCAGACCTGGGTGAAGACACCAACAGATGATCAACAAGCTCAACTAAAATGTAATGTGAAAATTTAAATCAAAACATATCTTACATATATTCCTTTATGTAACAATCTTATATATAAAGTTGATGGCTTCAAAAACATTCATTCAAGCAAAAGTAGATAATTTCTTACACTTGAACCAAACAATAGCTAGGCCGTATATCTTATACTGGTACTGATCAACCATGCAGCATATTTTTCAAAAATTGCCAATTTGGTCTGCTTATTCGCCTTAACTTATGCTCCATTACCAATACTTCTGCTGCCTCTCATTTCATGGTGCCTCATCGCACTTGCAAGCAAAGTTTTATGGTTCCTATTGAATTTGGACATTACCATCTTCAAAACCAACCTAGCGCGCTCATCCTCACTGTGAAACTGAGAACAAGATACGAGTCAGAATATGACCCCCATGACATAGTTTGAGAATACTCTAGATCATGCAATACTTACTTTTCCCTATGTCAGCTCTAACATATCCCGACTCTCCATGATATTTATCGCGAACACACCACAATCATACAAGTTTGACTGTTTTGGAACAGTTTGTGACGTTCTAATAGAGAACTTGCTGAAAGCCCATCCACTTGGCTTCGTACTAGCAATCTCATCCTTCAAGACCTCGTCCAAGACTGTGAGCTGCAATATTGCTAGACTAGTCATTTTTATAATGGAGAATATTGTTGATTTATCCTTTCTAAACGTATTACAAATCCTAAATTTCTAGTTTATAACCTTGACTTATTCTTCCTCTCTTAACTGTATAAATCTACATTTTAAAAGTTTGACATAGTTATAATCGTCATTAAATTATTATCATACATAATAAATGCCACTTAGATTTATTTACCAATGAAACATGTTACAGCAATGTCTGAAATCCTGGAACAATGAACAAACAAATTAATAAGAGACAACCACCAGTCAAAGTACTTACAACATCATATACCAAGTCTTCTCCTGTTGATTTCGCACCATAAAGATACAAGTCCCATATTTCCACTACCTCGTCATCCACGGCAACCAACATAACAATCCAATGTTTCCCCGGGTTGATTGGAACATTAATCTGCAAAACTATAGAAGTTAAATTCATATTGCACTGATATTGCTACTCTATATATATACAAAAAAAGTCTATATAGCGCATTATTAACACAACCTTGTGGCAGTGCACAAGAGGGCCCATGAAAAATGACTGATAACGGTGCTTCCTTATGAATTCTTTGACATCTAGAGGATTGCCCATTGCCTTGCTCTGCCAAATTAATGAATACCACAATCATCACAGTGACCTAACAGCAACTCTTCTCACATCAACACAATGACATAACGGTTTTGCTATCACTTACATTCATTCTCGTGTTCAAATACCAAGTCTGGGCTTTATTACTCGTTGCAATCCGTTCACAGTCCGTCAGGAACTCCATGATGACATTTATGATCTAATTATATAAACTTATTAGCCACTGTAAATAATATTTTCGTTGATAATAATATAAGCATGTTTTGAATATAGAACCACTTACTTCTCCCTCCAACCAACATCCGGGCTTCAAACATAGCATCTGACGACGAGTTAGGTAGTTCCTCGATGTTTCAACTATACATTCACTAGTTCACCAAATAAAGGCTCAGATAAAACTATGGTATCAAGTAAGAGTAGTAACAATAATTACTCTGATATTATTTAAACTTTTTCCAGCGACAATGAAAAGGTTTATATTTTACAGCGGATCTAGTTTTTCATCAAATATGTATTCCAACACAGCAGCTTGGTCGACATCAACAAGTGGCTTGCTAAATGTGTACGGTCCACATTTGTAAGACAACTTTGGGCATGAACCAGATTTATCAAAGACCACGGGTTTTTCGAACCTGTTACTAGATTTCTTCCTGTTGGACGATTTGCCTACCTACATATTAATTTATACAACAATAACTCCTTAAATTAATTTTCTGAAGAACTACTTTCTACCTTTGTTTTACGTAGAACAACATCTTTACCCTTATCACCGAAGCAGTTGTAACTATCACTTAACGCACGGCTTCACCCTAACAACAAAATTACAAACATGAAATTTAACTATCTTTAAAAAAAAACATATTCAAAACCATCATACAGTTCAATGAGTTATTTATCCAAATCACCTTCGGGTTGCTTTTTAGACCACTTGACATCTCACCCTTTGCACAAAAATCTGTTGCAAAAATAGTCCGAGCTCTTTTGTTTTCATTGTCGATTCCTTTTGCAAAGCAACTATTATGCTTCGTATGCAAATTGTCCACACTACGATTACACTTTTTACCTGAGCCATCAACGCCACTATATTGGCCAAAACCTTCAACTCTCTTCAATCCATTCAAGATGTATTGCAAAGATTCTCGGGTATGATCTTCGAATCTTTTTTGATCATCTCTTAATGAAATCAACCCATTGTTTGATGATCTCAGCTCCCCTTTGATTTCCCTCATATCCGAAATCACTTTCGTCAGAAAGCTCGTGACATCGTTGTTGCCGTGATCTTCCATGCTTACAAAAGTATTGAACATGTTATTCAAAGTACTCACCTTCAACGAACACATCATAATTATGAACTA
Source organism: Ficus microcarpa (assembly GCA_025413485.1). NCBI lineage: Eukaryota > Viridiplantae > Streptophyta > Magnoliopsida > Rosales > Moraceae > Ficus > Ficus microcarpa. The sequence goes on along the minus strand of CM046385.1, from coordinate 12,054,426 downwards.
TTTTATTTATATTGATTTGTCCATCCTCTCCTCAAATTAAGAAATCTCCTTTCCTTTATTAATAAAGGATAAAATTGTGGTTTCACACTTTTTTGTAAACTACTTACCATGGAAGGCTTCAAGTACACATTATCCATCAAGTGCGTGTATACACAGATATATATATATATATATATATGTATAAGTACTAATAACTGGAAAAAAAAAAATTTCCCAATGCATTTTTCATTGACTGGAAACGGCTATGTCGTATATTTCCCCATACACATTATCCATATTTCTCTAACAAGTCGCAAAATGGCTCAATCATGAATTGACCTCCCTTTTTAATCATTTTGTTGTCGTTTTGTTAAACATGATCCAACAGTTAATATAACATGTCCAGAAACATACGTGTTTCTCTCTCTACCTCTCTCTCTTTATGCTGCGAATACGAAGAGAGCTTCGACTCGGCTAAACAGTCAACTCACTCTTTCCAGAAATCGAGGGGCCCATAATACAGCATGTAACAAATCAACTTGGTCTGCTAATCTGCTTCTCTCTCTGTCTATCTCTGTCTCTGTCATTCTCTCTCCTCTGGCTAGCCACTCGTCCGTAAATCTCTCTCTTGCTGAGTTATTAATCTTACTTTTCGGCCCCTTCTTCTTACCAATTTTTTTTTTTTTCATGTTTTCATTCTTTCGGCTGTAACTCAGAAAAAAAAAAAAAAAAAGCCTTCCCGGGTATGAGATTTCATAAGTCCCCATGGCAACCCAAAGAGAGCCCCTTGACAAAAAAACTAACGACGATCATCCCATTTCCACTAACAAATCTGATTCTCCACTTCACTATGAAACTACATCATCAAACATTTTTATTCTTAATCAAAAACCAATTGAGTCAAGAAAAGATTTCTAATATGAAGTTGTCTAAACACTTAGTGCCTAATGCCGGTGTATGATCCAATGAAATCGCTAAAATATTTCTTTCCAATAAAAACATCAAAAAGTAGTTATGAGATAAGGATGTTAAAACAGTTTAACTAACCAATACTATCCCATGATCCTCCCCTCTTTTGAGGGCAACTTCTACCACAACATCACCAGAATGATTACGAGCCCAGTCCTGAATACTAAAATGAACCTCAATGATGTGAAACTGAGCGCAAAATTGTCATTAGAGAAGAGAGGTAGAAGATTACCCTCAGACGACCAATAAATATATGAATAACAGATGCACCGGCTTGGGCCGCAGCTGCGGCTTGAGCAAAGCTGAGGAAACATAATAAAACCATCACAATTCATGAACAAAGGATTAAAATGAAACTCAACGAGAATGAAGCCAATAGAAAAAGAGGAAGGGGTGCCAGAAAATACAAAACCTTGTTGAAATTAAAGTAGGTGAGTATAATAGCAAAGTAATGCAAGAAAAGCTAATCTGCTCGGCATAAATATGCAACAAATATCATACCTGTACACAAACGTCAACTAAGTTTGTATGCCTTCAGATTCTAGTAATCTTGAAGCCTTTATTTCCTGAGCAGGAATGAGATTAGAGAACGGCAGCAGAAGGATGAAAGAATAACTACGAGCTTTATTGTACGAATTGAGGGCCCGTTTGTTGTACAGGATTAAGGGGGATGGGACTGGACTGGATTTTAATCATGTGTCTGGTGAAAAATAAAATACTGAACTGGATAAGAGCTTATCCAATCCATAACTTAATCCCCTTGGAAGGGGATTCAACTATCCTCTGCAAGAGGAGGGGATTAGAAAAGCTCATCTCCTCTCTCTCAAGTTTACTCCACAAGTCACTCATATTATATGTCAATTTCTAAGGATTTCGTCGCTCTGATTTCATCTAATTCTCTCAGATTCTTCTTAATCATTTTTTGGGTGATTTTCCCATTTAGATATTTCCCCTATTTCCCATTTAGATATTTCGTCGCTCTGAGGGCATACAAACGTCAACTGAGTTTGTATGCCCTCAGATTCCAGTAATCTCGAAGCCTCTATTCCCTAAGCAGGAATGAGATTAGAGAATGGCAGCAAAAGGATGAAAGAATAACTACGAGCTTTATTGTACGAATTGAGGGCCCGTTTGTTGTACAGGATTAAGAGGGATGGGACTGGACTGGATTTTAATCCTGTGTCTGGTGAAAAATAAAATACTGAACTGGATAAGAGTTTATCCAATCCATAACTTAATCCCCTTGGAAGGGGATTCAATATCCTCTGCAAGAGGAGGGGATTAGAAAAGCTCATCTCATCTCTCTCAAGTTTACTCCACAAGTCACTCATATTCTATGTCAATTTCTAAGGATTTCGTCGCTCTGATTTCATCTAATTCTCTCAGATTCTTCTTAATTATTTTTTGGGTGATTTTCCCATTTAGATATTTCCCCTATTTTCTGATCTTGTTCACTGCTGTCCTTTTGTTCTTCTTTCATTAAATCTTTTTTTTTTTCCCAGCATATCGGTCTACCTTTTTCAACATATTTATCTATGTGATAGATTATAGACTGATATGTGTTCTCAAACTTATAAAGTGGGTGGAAAATGGGTTTTCTTGATTTGTGTGTTTGCGGGTTAAGATAGAGAAGGCAACAATATTTTTTGAAGGAGAAAAAAAAAAAAAAAAAGAATGCATCAAATACAATGCGAAAAAAGAGAATGACATTCAAAAGATAATTTCAAAAAAATTCCTATCCAAACCTAACAGTACAACACCAAACATAGGATAGTATCAGATTAAATTTAATCATATCATTTCCTATACATTTCAATCCAATCCCTTCATGTTATCCCATCAATGTAATCCTAAATGCCTGTAAACCAAATGGACCCTAAAGGAATAAGATTCTCAAGATAAGTGATATGCGGACATTTTAAAGGAAACTTACTTGCCAAGTTGAAGGAATTTTGAACAACAAACGCTTAGGAGGAACGTTGACGTCATTATACTACTTCAGCAGATCATGCACCTGCATGTCTTGATAAATTTGCATGGATCAGACTTTAATCAAGGTAATAGAAAACAAATCAGTAGCATCAGAGTGCCAATCCAGTCGACAAGCACAAACAACAATTTGCCATCCAAGAGGCCAAGCACATATAATAAAAGAAAAGTGAATCCAGAATAAGTTTACTTTTCCTATTATATATCCGTACACCTATAATCCAAGTTACAAGAAAATTTACAAAGTACATTCCAAATGCAATTTTGACGGCTGAAGTTAAGCTGGGCAAGTAACATGGGATTAAGCAAGAACCCAAATCACGCCCATAATTAATTTAATAACTACTGAAAGTTAACGAACACCTCTAACAGCAGGGTTCCCAATCTTGGTGTGCAACTAGAAACAAAGATAATAGATACAGCTAATAGTAAAGATGACAGAGAAAGCGGATAACCTGATCGTTGGAAGTCGGAAAAGATTTGAAGCCTCTGAGATGATGATCTTCGCGGACGCAGTACCTCGCTGGTCCTCCAGATTTCGACCACATTCCGACTGAAATCGGAAGCAGCCAAATCTTCTCTCTACTTCACCTCCAAATCCTTTCCTCCTTTTTTTTTTTTTTTTTTTAACCGTCTTCTTCCCCCTATCCCTTTTGCTTCGCCATCTTCATTTTTCTGCCCTTTTTCTTCACCTCCCGCGATCTCTTCGGTTTCACCTGCTCTCTCCCACGGATTAATCACGATCTTCTTCATCCTTTTTTTTTTCTTTTCCGTCGCTCTTCCTCTGGATTTCGACCATAATCTGACTGAAATCGGAAGCAGCCAAATCTTCTCTCTACTTTACCTCCAAATCCTTTCTTTCTTTTTGTTTTTTTTTAACCGTCTTCTTCCTATCCCTTTGGCTTCTCCATTTTCATTTTTCTGCCATTTTTCTTCACCTGGTGCCAACATTACCCTCTTCACATGCTCTCTCCCACAGACACAGAAGGGACCATCTTCTTCGTCCTTTTTTTTTTCTCTTGTTTTATTACAATGTGAGTGTGCGCATGGGATCATCACGTGCACCCTCAGATCTGGACCAACAGATTCTATATCAATGGTTTAAAAGAGGACTTCATGGGTAGAGACTCTCAATGGGTCTCTACCACAACCCTTCCTTAAAAAAAGATAAAAATCTAGCTAAAAAAATATAATTTAATTGAAGTTAAACTTATTATCAAACAAAACTTCATTAGATAAATAGTAGATTTACTTTACAAGAAGTAAATAATTATGATAATTTTGTTATTTATTATTATTTATTACAACTATTTTAAAAATTGTTAATTATTTAAATTACTTTTCTGAAAACTGCTCCTTTCTTCCGGTTCGGAATTGGGCCAAAGCCCAGTCCAAAGAAATCAGTCAGTGGAAAACCCCCAACTTGTCCCAGGGGAGGGTCTAGGGTTTTTGCACTATATAAAAAACGAAGTCCCGACTCGAGCTCTCCACCATTTTCAAATTTGTAGATCTACTGTCACTCTCTCTCCCACACTAGAGTGAAAAAAGGTAAGAACTTCTCTACCGCCATATCCAACTTCTTTTATTTATTGATTTGATTTTAATTTGGTTCTTTTTTCATTTTTTTTTTTCATTATTTCATTGCGTTTGGGTTTCTATTTTCGATGATTTGGGCAAAATTTTCTGTTTGTTGTCTCTTGTGATGATCTGAGTTTATTAACTTTCGTTCTTCTGATTAATCATGAGGAATCTTTTTTGGAGACCTGAACTGAAGAGACAATAATTTTATGCATCTTTTTTATTTTTTTTCGATTGGAATTTTCAGTTTTTGGGAGTAATTTAGCTGTTTGGGAAAGAAATAAAAGTTATTGTGATTTTTTTTTCCTAATCTTTGGTGGGTTTTGTTTATTAGGTCATTTGCAGCTATATGAGATTTATGTTTCCGGTGTCTTTTTTTTTTTTTTTTTTTTTTTTTTTCAGTTCACAAAGAATGAAACGAAAGAGAATCTGATCCCAAGTTTCGATTCCACAAAAAAAAAAAAAAAAAAATCTGATCCCAAGTTTCGATTCCACAAAAAAAAAAAAAAAAAAAAAATCTATTTGATTCGATTTGAAAGAAACATGTAAACTTTGAGGGGTTTTTTTTTTTTTTTTTTTTAAGCCTCATTTTGACAGTGCTTTGTTCTTATATGGTTGATTTTAGACACTATACTTAGATTGTTTTGTTTTTTGTTAGTTTTTATGGAGGGACTTCTTTGGACTCTAAATAATGTAGTCTACCGTTTTATTTTTATTTTTATTATTTTTTTTAATCTTGTTGACATAAAAGTACTAGAAAGTTTTGCATTGCCTCTGAGGATGAACACAAAAAAAACTTTCGTTCTTCTGAGATATCCCGTGCGGAAAAATTTGGAGACCTGAACTGAAGAGGCTTAGCTTAGCTGAATAATATACAAACTTGCCCACCCACATAAACGCTTATGTAACAATAGGGAGAAGTTTGGAATTACATCACGTGGTCTCTTTCATATATCGCTAGAATTTTCAATTTTTGATTCATTTTAGTTTTTAAAATGCTGCATGCGGCTTGTTTTTATTTAAATTCTAAGTTCTACGCTAGGTTTATTTTGCTCGTCCTTTTATATTGAAATTTGTAACACACGTTCGTTTTAATTCCAAATTGTCCTTGGGCTTCTTCCTGTAGTAAATAAGTGTCTTTTTTTTTTTTATTTTTTTTGGGCATTTCTGTCCCTTCTCTCGTGAACAAGGTAATTGATTTCTGATGTTTCTCAATTATGTATTGCCTCTGAGGATGACCAGTAAATAACTTTCGTTCTACTGAGATATCCCATGCGGAAATTTTTGGAGACCTGAACTGAAGAGGCTAAAACTGAATTATATATACAGATATACGATGCATAAAATGTGTATTTTTGTCATTGGGACACATGGGAGTGTTGCATTTTTTTTTTTTGGCCTTGCCTAGACCAGTGGTTCTTTTTCTGTTGTTGTTTCAGCTATGTGTTCATGTTTTCATATACAAATGTCATTCCGTCTTTCCTTAGCATGTTACTCTCTTTTAACTTGATATCATTTTTGTTGTCTGTGATCTCCAGATTAATTGAGGGTTTCGTCTGAGAGACAGTCAGAATTCACAATGAGGTATTCATTCATTTGTGTCACTTTCGCATTCAATTACGTAATTGTCTTTTTTCTTTTTTATTTTTCTTTTCTTTTTAAATATTTCCTGAAATACTTACGATGGTTTTTCCTTTTGTCTTTTTGTTTAATTTATGGTTTTGCATCTGCAGTCGGCCAATGGAGGAAGATGTAAGTGATTACTTGACTCTATCTAATTTAGTGCAGTGTGTTTTTTTTTTTTTTTTTTTTTTTTTAAGTGCTGTTGCAGTTTACATGTTCCATTGCTGTCTATCTCTTATACATGCTTGTGTTCATGATTAGCTATTCCGAACTTGTGGGTTAAAAGAAACGTACATAGAACCCTGTTTGGTTGGTCATTTGATTAGTAACATCCTGTGAAGTTCAATATATTCCAATTTCCATGACTCTGCTTAAATTGTTAAGGGATTGGTTATCTGTAACGACTTATTGATAGAGTCTCAGAACTATTTGCTTTTGTATCCTTGGAGAGGCTTCCTGACAAATTATTATTGTAGAAATCAGTTGAGCCTTGTTCACTATTTTAAACTATTTTTTCTTCCTGCTGTATTGGGCAGTTTATCAATGCCTACTTTGAGGTCCATTCTTTTTTCCTTCTGCCTTCTGCTATGAGGTGGTAAAAAAAGTAATGAGGCTATTATAGCCTCATGTGGAAGGAAAGAGGCGTACGACTGTCTTATGAAATATGCATTTTGTTTACAATTGTGTATGCCTGTCTTATGAAACGTGCCTTTTTGTTTAAAACAGGCCTATTTACTTTGAGATCCATTTATTTTTCTTTTTTACACTTCTGTCTTATGAAACATCCCTTTTTGTCAAAAATTGCGTATGACTCTTTGTTGACATGTTGGGTTGGGCTAAATTAAATCAAAAGGCCTAAATTCCAAACATCATAGTTTATTGAAAAAACCACTAATTTTGAGGCTCATGCCTTGACTCACAAAAGGAAAACTGCCTTAATACCTGAGCGTTTTCGTTTTTCTGTCTGAAACTGAATAGTTTGATTCTTCTTTGGAATAATTTCAATGTCTTTTAAATGCTGTCTCTCATAAATGCTGTTTGATTGCCGCAGGTTGCCAAGAATGAAGATGAGGAATTCAACACCGGACCACTTTCTGTTCTGATGATGAGTGTCAAAAACAACACGCAGGTAATGAATTTGCCATCATGACTAGTTTGGTTCTCCATGTCTCATTCTTGCTTTACATCTCACGTAAAATCTGGTTGACAAGACTTAATTTCCTTGTTCTTGCAAATAGGTGCTCATAAACTGCCGCAACAACAAAAAGCTTCTGGGTCGAGTGAGAGCTTTTGATCGTCACTGCAACATGGTTCTTGAAAATGTTAGAGAGATGTGGACGGAGGTATAATACCTTCTAATCTTTCTTCTTTACCTCCCTGGTCATGCTTCTATCAATAAAAAGTAATACATCTGTTTGCTTCGTCTGTGTAGGTGCCAAAGACAGGGAAAGGCAAGAAAAAGGCGCAGCCCGTTAACAAAGACAGATTCATCAGTAAAATGTTCTTGCGTGGAGATTCCGTTATCATTGTACTTAGGAACCCCAAGTGATGTTTACATGCTGGTAGATCAGTCGTAATGATTTGAGAATTCGGCAAGTTACTGAGCATACTTGTAATCTGTTTCTCCCGGCCATTGACACCGTCTTTAGCAACCTACTAATTGTGTTAAGGACTCGTTGGAGTTATAGCTGATTCTGTACAAGAAAAAGCCTGAAAATGGCTGGCTTGGTGAATGAATATATTGCCCTTTTGATGGAGCTTGCCCTCTTTGTAGTTTAACTTTGTATGGTATTGTTGATTTGTACATTTGGTCCACAAGATTGAATTCCCTTTTAAATTCTCTCTTTAGAAACTCCGTACTGATTTCAGTACTTCAACAATTTTTATTTATCCAAACTGTCATTACATCGGATTCAAACCCTTTCAAAACAAAAATTATCCTGTATTTTGGGTCTAAAATATCGGTATTGCTCTGGTATGATATCGTGCAGTTTCTATTTGTGGTTTGATGGGTTTAGTGTGTGTATTTATATACACCCACAAACATAGTTTTAAATTTATAGGATTTTAACTCTACGTCTCCCATCATTTGCTTTATGGTCAAGCTTCCGTGTTTGTATCATAAGTTTTAAGTTGTAAACAGTAAATTTAAACGTGTGAGAAAATATTATAGAAAAATATTTTGAAAAATGAGTTTAAAACAGGGTGGCAGGGTGGCAAACGGGAGTTTATAGAGTTGGATACTGCTTTTCTTCTCTAATGCTATTAGAGCGTAGTCATGTACAGATTTTTCCTTTTGTTTGAGCTTTGCATATTTCCTATCTAGTTCTCTCTCCTTTTATTGGATTATTCAATTCTCTTTCTCAACCCCTTTTGAACCTGGTCTCAAGTACGTGTTTATTACTCTTGCACCGAACACGATTGTGAAAGCTCTGCTTCCCCTTAATTTGCATAATGGTTCTACTTAAGCAATGTAATTACATCTACCAATGGTAATACGACCTGTAAATTTATATTTAAAAAGTTGGGATTAAAATTGGTATATATCACACTACTTATATTGATAATATGTTGGCTTGATATTTTCTAAGCTTTTTCTGTTTGTGGTTTGATAGGTCTAATTTACATACGTACGTACATATATGTGTGTATGTATATGCATATAGAGTTTTGAATT
>CM046385.1:12015717-12037717 GCA_025413485.1 Ficus microcarpa | reverse complement strand
TGAAGTCCTGGAGACTCGGGAAGTTCAGACCGGAGATGGAACCGGAAAACCGGTTCGACTCGAGCCGGAGAGTCAACAGGTGGGTCAAACGGTTGACCGAGACCGGAACCTCGCCGGAGAGGTTGTTGTGCGACAGATCGAGGCGGTAGAGCCGGGAGAGTGACGTCACGGAGGCCGGAAACTCGCCGGAGAAGTCGTTGTGGGAGAGGAAGAGGAGTTTGAGAGCTGTGAAGTTGGAGAGATCGGGAATGTGGCCGGAGAGGCGGTTTCCTTTTAGGCTGAGAACTCGGAGCTGAGTTAGGGCTGTGAGAGGTTGGAAGGAGCCATGGAGGTCGAGGTTCTCGAGGACGAGACGAGAGACTCTGTCGTTTGTGCACGAAACGTCGGGCAAAGAGCAAGGCTGTGACGTTGAGTTCCAGTGGGTGAGCTTGTTGGAGACATCGGAGGCAGCCTTGAACGCCATTAGAGCTTCCATGTCCGAGCTAGAAGAAGCTCCGAGGAGCAAGAGAGGAAGAAGGAAGAGCAGAAAACAAATGGTGGTGGGTTTCGCCATTGTTTCTCTGCAACTAGAGAGAGAAAGACAAGACAGAGAGATAGAGAGAGGAGTGAGTGAGTGGGTTTTGTCAGTGTAAAAAGCCTAAAAGGAGAGAGTGGGTTTGTAATTGGGAGGCGAAAAGAATGGAGAGATGGTTAATTTTGTAATTTAGATTTTAATAATCTTGTTTTTATATCCTCTGGACGAGATCACGAAAGATGGAAGCCCTTATTTTATTGAATCTTCTCTTCTTTTATCTCAATGAGCTCATTGTTTTTTTTTTTTTTTAAGTCCCGTACTAATTTTGATTATTAAAATTTGATTTAATAATGATAGGATAAATTTTAGATAAATGACTTAAAAAAATTAATATAACAGATTTGTTTCTGTTATACGTAAAGAAGTATTTCTATTTATAAAATTAAAAAATCAGAAAATAATAATATCACTTTTAGATCATTTACTTATCATAAATAAATAAATAAAAGACTAATTCATTTTTTTACTACCAAAACAGAGATTAATTCATTTTATCAACATTTTAAAACCTCTCAAAATCCTTTTTTTTTAACACTCAAAATCAATTCTTGAATTATTAATTTCTTTGACATTTTTTGTACACCAAAAAAAAATTGTTCCACATTTTTTAATTTCTAAAAATATTAATAATATTGTTTAAAAGATATTGCATTTATAATGTGAAGGTTTATTTTAATCATGATTATTTTATTATTTTCACGTCTCTGAACTTTTTGTTAAATTTGAATATCATTTTAAATCCTAAAATGACAAATAATCTCCACGTGGTAATTACTGTTTGCTTTTAACACTGTTTTGAAAGGAACAATTGTTGTAAAAGCAGATATTGACCTGTAGTTTAGGACCAAAAATAAAAGAAACCCAAGAATTTTTTTTCTTTTTTTTTTTTTTGTTTTTCTTTTTGTGGGAAATCCAAGAAGAACGAATTGACAAGAGCATGAAACGGAGAAGAAAAAAGTAAAAGACGATCGTACCCTTACATTATATATCCATGAAGAGAAAAAAATGGAAACGATTATTCAAAAAAGAAAAAATGGTCCTTAAAAAAAAAAAAAAACAGAAATGAAAAAATGGAAATGACGATGAATTTGAAGTTCCTTCCACTTCTCAAGCACTCCCACCATTTTTAGGCGAAAAGTGGGCCAGCCCACTTGGGAATTGGAAAATGATCGAATGAAATAACTATTTGATGTTTGGTGTAGAAGTAAGTGCGTGTTCCGCGAAACAGAGGAGCAAATTAAATGAAGAGGGACGTTACACGTGGGGAAACTGGAGATTTTTTTTCCCTTTTTAATTAAAAAATAAAATAAAATGATGATAATGAAGGACGCTCCAGCAATCATGGCCAACGACTGCTTTTCGTCTCGCGAAAACATGCAAATCGGACGATCTTCCGTACGTCGCAACCATCTCCTGACAGGTGTGGGCCCACTTCTTAAACCAAAACTCCGTTATTATTATTATTTTTTTCCTTGGTTTTGAGTCTTTTGACGAGCAGCTATTATGGCTGCTAAAAAAAAATTGACTGGCGGTAAAATCAAATTGATTTACAACGGCTAATTTTTTGAGACAAATACGAAATCGAGAATGACAATTAGAAATCAAAATCATTATAGTCACTTGAGTGTTGGTTTAAAAAATTACCTTGTTGTTATATGCTAGTTTATGAAATCACTGTAACGATTAGATATGATTAAAATAATAGTAGAGATTTCGATTTTCTTATGAATTTTCTAATATCAACTAATATATTATGAGTCAACTTGTCTCAGAGTTTTATTTAATTTTTAAAAGATCTTTAGTTCAAGTCACTCAATTGTATTAATCTAACTATCTTTAGGCATCGACGAATTATGTAAAAATTTATGAAGTTATTTAAGAACTCCACCATCTTCTCTCATAAAATTTATCATATTTTTAAGTTTAGAAGAAAAAATTCTTCTGCTTTCATATTTTTTTGAATGCTCATAATAATTGTCGTATTATGCGTCTATATGGAAACTCCTTAGTCATTATTCCCAAAAAAAAAAAAAAAAAAAAGCCCTCCTTAACTTTTATTAGATTCTGGATGGGATATAAATGGGGTAGAGTCAACAAATGATGTTCGACTCTTATCTTGCAATCTATAAGGGCGGGTCCACCATCAAGTGTGGTGACCTAGGATTATCATGGTTTAATATTCGAGAACCAAATAGCATTCTTGAATATTTTAGATGTAAAAACTAGTTTCTACTTCCACAATATTCCATTTAATATGTTAAGAATCACATTTCTTGTCCTAAACAATTAGCACATTTAAAAAAGTTGAGATGACATGCCATTCATTGGGTGACAAAGCGTGTCGTTAGGATCTTTAACAAACATTCATGTCAACCTTTTTAATAAGATATGCTAATATCAATATGCCAATTTGATCTTCCTCTTCCTGTACTTTTTTCAAGAGAAGAGAAATATTAGGATGGGCCAATTGATACTAGCTAATAAGAGAACTCAAACATGGAGTCCGGGTCGGTTTGGGAGACCTTTAAGAGATGAAGTTTTGTTATTGAGATTTTTGGAATTGAGATACGTTTTGAAAATATGGTTTAGAATAAAAAATTTTGAAAAAAAAAAAAAGGTTATATTCAAGAATATCATAAATTTGACATTTCCTTATATTTATGCCCACCATAGTAACAAAGTTGATAATTTTACCATTTCATAAAACAAATTATCAATTTTAATATTAAAGTAAGCAAAATTATAAGGAGGTACTCAAATATGACTCTTCACCTAAATTTCTTGAAAAAAAAAAAAAGTTTTAGAGTTTTGTGTGTGGTGAAAGAATAATTGGAAAAATAGATGTTTTAGCATACATGTTTTGTTGATTTCATACAAAAAAAAAATTGTGAAATAGTATATTTTTGGGGGAAAAAAAAACACTTTGGGAACTTTAAAGGTCCCACAAAGGCCAATTTGCAAAAGGTATCCCCAAAATAATACTATTTTAAGAGAATTGAGATCCATGTATACAACTTTTATGGAAGGATGTGATGAAAAAAATATTTCAAATGCATGAAAAGGAAAAAAAAAAAAAAAAAAAAAACCTTCTTAGTTCTATAAATCAAAGCTGAAATTGTCTTTTTTTTAATATATATATGTATATGTGTGTATCTAAATTAATAAATTTTTCAAACCACTAACCCAAAAAAAAAAAAAAAAACTATATGTACAGGTAAACAAGTAAAATTCATAAGCAATCCCAAGTCTCATTTACACAATGACACATTAACATCATTAAAATAAAAAAAAAATAAAAAAAAAAAAGAGCGAAAAAAGGAAAGCAATTCAGCAAACACTAGTGTGGCGTACGCCGTTGGGTGGGTCGAGGGCAGGTGGAATAAAGCGTTGCTCTTTTGGGTGCTTTCGAAGTTGTTTCTTTGGCTTTAGCTTTTACTGTTTTTCCTTTTACGATATTGTTGTTAATATTATCTGGATAAAATCAAGTCATTTCTTGCTGCCAACTTTAGACTTTGCTTGATTGTCAATCACTTCTTTTATTCCACACCTCTTAACCTTTATTTTCTGCTTCAAAAGTGGTCTTCTGTTCAAGTTCAAATGCCCAATACTCCGTTAATATGCAGTCACAAACTCCCATCACCTTGTTATAAATTTATTTTTTAAAACTTTTTTTATAGTGTTTTTTCTTAAAAAAAATTTGAATATATTATTAGAATAATAAGATTGAACGTATATCCAAAAGGGTTACCTCTAATATACATTTGGGCAACCAAAAAAAAAAAAAAAAAAAACAGAAGAAAACAAATGACACAGTTCCTGAACCCATTAATATCTTCGTACACCAACATTAATGGCAAATATGTAGGTATAATATATATTTTTTAGATTAATAAAGTTTGTATAAAATAAAATGTATGAAGAATTTATTGGAGATTATTGGATACTTTTTTTTTTTTTTTAAATTGGTCCTTCAATTTTGTCTCAAATTTGTGTCTTTAATTGGAAAATTGTCTCCTGGCATTCCCTTTTTTAAAATTTTGGACGGAAAGCATTATTAGGTCTGAGATTATTTTTGAAATAATGTTGCTGTCTGGAGAAGGCATGATTCAATAAAATTGATTATCTATAATTCGGTATTATCTTGACAAATTTGTAACAATTATTTTGCTGACGATAATTAATGGAAAGAACTCGAATATGAAGATAGATCTCAGTGAAATAGTAGAAGGAAACATGGGATTTCTTAGCGAATCTCCATGTGAACAAAAGCTATACTCATGAAGCAAGTCCCTTTGCTAAGACATTAGGACATTAAGGACTTTAGAAACAAAAATTGAACCGCAAGTGTCTTCCTTTATATGTGTGTGTGTGTGTAGGTATATGAATAACGAAAAGTGCTTGCAGCTTTATTACTAGCAATCTACCAAAACAAGAGGAACAAGACAATCTTGGAATTCGTCTTAGCCAAAATCAATCCTCTCCATTAAAGAAAGCTATCCGAGCGAGTTATATTATCGGCAACTTTATGATCAGCCCCACAAGGGATAAAGCACCATTACCTACACTAGAGAAAAACATTTATATATATATATATTAATTCATCAACACTATATAGGACCATCTACAGATAGATTGTTCTCACCCATATGGCAATATTAACAAAGAAGTAGCAATTTTTTGCACCGCATGATCCACAAGAGTCCATTTTTAACATTTATATCTTCAAAGGTTTACATAACAATTAATACTTAAAAAAAAAAAAAAAAAAACAATAAGTGAGTCTTTCTTTTCGAGAGTTTTAAACGTTGTTTTATATATATATATTTTAATTACGAGAGTTTCAAAGGTATAGTACCTTTTTATTTTCTGACTTTCCATGTTTTTTTCATTTTGTGGCAACTGTTACGGTGGATTAGAAAGGAAAAGTCAGGACACTACCACTATCTAAGATACATATAATGGTCTTAAATATCCAGTATCTGATGGTATCCGGTAATATAAACTTCAGTTATTATGAATGTGAGTTTCAGTTACTAGAAATAAGAATTCATGCAGAAGGAAATATAAAAATAAGGGAAATCCATATTCAATTTCACTACATTTCCTTCTACATTAATTCATATTACTAGTTAATCAAGTTCACATTCACATTAATTGAAGTTCATAGTGTCAAATATTATCAGATACCGGATTTAATACTTCACGTGTGTGTACATGTATTGGTAGCACACTAACTAAAATATTGAAAATTGGGAAGATGAGAAAATACACATGTGTTGTTGAAGTGAAAATTGATGGATTTCAATAACCCAGCAAAAAACTTTTTTGGAAAACGAAGAAATCTAAATCTTTTTTTTTTCTTTTTCCAAAGCGCTTTTGACAGGAATGTAAAAATTGAAAGAAATATTATCCTTTTTATGAAGATATTGTAGGAAAAAAAAAAGGGAGAGAATATTAGGTGGAGAGTTATATTCTTATAATTTTGTCCACTCTAATATTAAAGTTGATAATAATAATGTTATAAAATAACAAAATTATTAACTTTAAATTTTAATATTATAGTAGATATAAATATAAGAAGGTGTAAAATTTATGACGTTCTTGCATATAACCCTTCGAGTAATAGAGAACCTGTTTTTATAAAAAATCAATCACTTTTTTAACAAAACGGTATTAATTTAGAAAACTTTACTTCTACACACTGATTAATAGTATTTTAGTTTTATTATTTATTAAACCATTGTTTTTTTTTTTTTTTTGTATTTTTTGGGGGAATACTTAGACGACTTTATGATCTACATATTTTGCTTTTTCTGAAAACTTTACGATCGAGTCAAATGAAAATGGAAATCGTGAATCACGATAAGATTGGATTAAAAACGAAAATAATAGGAAGAAAATTTGCGTTGGATTTGACTAATTTGGTAGGTAAGAAGGGAAGATCGTAATTCCTAGAACATCGTTCCAAAACCTAATAAACTAAATCAGATCACGAACTTCAACTACAAGTTTATGCTTTTCTGCGAAATAACATTTTCGAGGCATACAACTACAAGAACATTAATGGAATTACGGAAATTCTTAAATTTCTGTTGGGCTTGTAAGTTCTCTTTCTTTCATGCCTCTCAAATTTAAGCCCAACAATACATATCAGGATGTAAATAACATTTCTAAAAAATAAATAAAACAAATAACATGAAAAAAAAATTTATCCGATAAATTATTTATTTATCTCTTGTAAATATATCACCACCTAGTAAATTTATTAGTATCTGGGTAGCAATTTTCATTACATAGCAAACTTGCTATTTAATGTAAATATTTTGAAATCTTGTTGTTAATTATTTTCGTAAAAAGACTACTTACTACAATGTTTTTTAATGGATTAATTTTTTGTTAAAAAAAAAAATTTCGCTAGTTGAATTTGTCTCTTTAGTCAAGAGCTTTGGTTATTTGAAAGCTCGAAGGAGTATCAAAATGCAGAACTTGAGTAGATAGAAACCAAAATCAAGCTTTCGAACTGCCAAAATGCAATTGGAGGTTGCGGAGAAGGTTAGGATCAGGAATGGAGTCATCCATGTCAAGTGGGGCTTCCTTAAGTAAATTTTTATTTTTTCTTTCAATTTTACGTTTAAAAACCTTTATGTTTTTCTTATTTTGCACCCATTAAAAGTTGACTATCCCTGTCTAAGTTCGCTAAAAATTTTATTTTTTAATCTACGCCACCATTAAAATTATATATTAGCTCAGTCGCTGCCTGAGATTAATGTTAATTTAAAGTAAAAGCATGACATTCCACTTCAGTTGAAATCTCTAATTCCAAGGGGGTTTTTTTTTAATTAACTTTAATTGAGAAATTTTCAAAGTTGAGTGTTGACTTCTTGATTCTCTCGTTTATTGTCATTTTTTTTTAATTTTAGTTGTTTTTTTAATGGATGATTCTGTTTAGAAGACGTTATTGTTTTGAGCTTCTACATGTCTTTAAATTATTTGTGTGTTGATGCTTAAAAACACACTTTATTATCTTTGTTCGAGGCTATTGTCACTTGTCTCGGTTTCTATATTGTCATTTTTATGTCGATGTTGTATTGTTAAGTTGTCGTTTGAGGTCGTTTTCGGGTTGTTTTTAACTTATTGTCGTTTCATGATGTTGTCGTTTTTACGCAAGATGGTTTTTACTTTTTAGTAGTTTTCGCTTCTGTGGCTAGTGCTGATGTTGTGATTTTACTAGCTGATCGGGGAGGGCAAAAGATCCACTCATTTAATTTATCCAATCAAATTAATCCAATCGTCGAATCCATTGTTACATTATCGAATCCGTAACATCTCCCTTGTTTTAGAGTTTGGACCTGCAAGATTTTGTTTTCTCAACTATTATATAGTATGTTGGGGGATATTATTCTATGATTTATGATAATTATATATGTCACAGGACTAGATTTGTGGCATGAAATAATTTGTCATTTTGAACAAACTTTCATGAAATTTTAAAATTTTTAATAAGCTCTCATAAAAGCTAAAAAACAATTAAATCTAATTGATTTTGGACTGGATTAGATATGGTGATAGTATGTTTTGAACTGGATTGACTGGACTCGAAAAGAATTCAACTAGAAATTTCGCTTTTTAACGAGACTCAAACGTAATAGAAAATTCTAAGAAAGGTTCCAACTTTTAACATCTCTTATGACTTTAGCCAGAGAAGCATAACAATGCAAATTTAATTAATATATAGCAGCAAACCACAATCTTTACTTACCAACATTAAGCTCTGAAGATTCCTCGCAAAGTAATTATTAGCAGTAATAAATTGATCTTGTGTAGAGTATTGCTGCACATGAGGCTTGTAATTGTCCACAAGATTTCAATTTGAGTACCTAAACACCACGCAATACACGTGATGTATAATTCCAATTATTTGGATGGAAACGCATAGCCAGAAAATTGAATGTGACATTCTTAACATATAACAACAAACACATTATTAAAATAACTAACACGCACATAGAAAGAAGATAGTAATTAGCTGGGAAAAAGCAACATTTTAGAACTTCCAAGTATATACAAAAACACACCATATGCTTTATACCCTCATGAGTATCATGAAGCTATAACTTGCAGCAAGTTCTAGCTCAACTAAATTTATTACATGTCTACAACAGCTTTTTTGTTTTATTTATGTATAATTTTTATTGTTTATTATTATCATCATTTTTTTTCGTACATAAGGGATCCAAACCAGAGCAATAAATGGAACTCGTCTAATTCTTTATTATGCTTCTAATGCAACCAGCGGCGGAGCCAGAAAATATCAGGATCTAAATTTTTTGAGTTAAACCAGAAAGGTCTGAAAAAAAAAAAAAAAAAAAGATATTTCCATTCATATATTTTATTAGCACAACCCACATTCAACGTGCTTTGATCGGTGAAGAGAATCCACTATTGCCAAGTTCATGTTCACAAAAGGACGATAGACAACGTCGTTGGTACAGTTTGTTTTCCTCAAAGCAGCTAACAGACACAAGAGTGGAAAGGAAGAACATAACTACGTAAGAACATAACTACCTTTTTTGGCAATTACTTTTACGTAAAAGCGTGAACAAGTAAAAAATAATAATAAAAAAACTTCGAAGTTATTTATTTTTAGTGCTATTCCCGTTTCAACAAACGGAAGGTGAGGTCTATTGTCTTTCCTCCGTTTACTCTCTTCACACTCTTTTAATAAAATCAAATTTTACTAAATTACCACTAAATAAAATTACATGTAAGGATAAAATTTTTTTTAAGAGATATACTTTTCACGCTCCTAATTTCAATAATTAGAAAATAAAATGATACACTCTTTTCTTTTGAATGCAATACATATTAAACTAAATGAATGAAAAAAATAAAAAATAAAACCAAACTTCACATAAAATTCCACGGAAAACGTAAGAACTCTGTTAACACTTCGTTTGCATTGTGCCGTCATTGATAACACATGAAATATAAGTAAAATAATAAAGAAAAGGAACACCCAACGATTAAGGTCCAAAATTCTCAATTTTACATCTCATTTTCTCTCTTTTTTATTTTCAAAAAACTCAAATTTTAAAAGTACATAACTTTCTCATTCAAATCGAAATGAGATGATTCTGTTGGAAAAAATGGTTGTTAACCATTTTGGAGGAGCCATTTTGGGGTCTAATTTTGAATGGGACCCACTTGGCAAAATTGACGGGTCTTGGTGGATTTGCGTTCTCCGTTGCGAGGAGATCGAAATCGTATATTTATACGTCTAAAATGGGGTTCGGGTGAATGAGAAATTGATGCTCAAAATGTTCCCATTGAAAAGGATTTTTGTTGGAAAAATTGTGGAGTCCCACATGGATTGTGAATGAAAGCTTGATGGACTTTATAAGGATTTGCACTTTTAGACTTGAGTAAGCCTGTATACCCAAAATGCTCTCTCACGCGTAGGCGCAGGGGGGGCAAATCCCAGCCTCGATGGGTTGGGGGCCCAATGTGTGCACGCAGGCGACGCGAATGCCGGTCCGCCGAGCTTTGTTTTGAAATTTTTTTTCTTGTCTCCAACAGAAAATCCGAAATCCGAATCTGGTAAGGGAACAAATTCCGGATTTTTGCAACATCCAAAACCAAATTTTGAGAACTTCCATATCGCAAAAATCCAAAACCAAATTTTGAGAACTTCCATATCCGGATTTTTTCCAATTTCCAAACCGGATTTTGAATTTCAAAAGCCGGATTTCGAACCTCCATGACCGGATTTTGTAACTTCCAAGTCCGAATCTTTTCTTTAGCCTCCAATCCGGATTTTTCAGATTTTTTGTAACAAAAATTCTGGATTTTTAAGTCCTCCTTGTGCCTATAAAAGGAGGCCTCCACAAGGTTGAAAAATCACTTCTAACTTCACACTTCACACTTCTCACTTCAGAAAATCTGAGAGCTCTAGTTTCTTTTCTCTTGTTTTCTCTTGTTTTCCTGCTCTTGCTCTTGCTTTCCCGTTTGTAGTCGGTTCTTGAGTTTTGGTGATAGAGGAAAGACTTTGGTTCAAGTTCGTCGAGAGCGGTTTTTCGATCGTGCTAGACTACCGCTGTTGTCGTTGTATCCTGGGAAATAGATGTCCGTTTGAAGCCTCGAGTACTTACCGGAGGGGACGAATCTGTTTTAATGAAAGCGTGATTCACGTGCCTCAACAAATTTCTTTTTGCTTTACTTCAGGTTAAGGTTGTATTTTGGTGTAATTCTTTCCATTATATAATTACCTTGAATTTACTTGTTCGTTATTTATGCTCCATATTTTCTAACAGATTCTTATGTCAAAATGTTTATAATGATGAGACCAATAAAAGAAGATCTATCTTGCGTATTTTTTACAAACACATTTCAAATTTTTGCACAATTTCCTATATCATAGTTCATTTACAAAAGTCTGCCCCCAAACATAAATTTTCGATCCAACCTTTAAAACACCGTCTCGAAAAGTCCTCCCAAACGGACCCTGAAAAGACATCTTATTATGGAGTTTAATTACAGTGAGAACGATCATCGATTTTTTCCAGAAAATTTTTCGTTTGATAATATTTTCCTTTCAAAATTGGATTTGGATTATTGCGCTTAACCTTCTTTTCCATTACATTCATATATCCCCGTTTAAGGCAGGAAATGGGAAACCAAGTGACGACCAACAAAGGAAAAAAAAAAAAAATACAACAGTGTTCAACTGATTTGGATTCTAAAGACAAGATTACCATAAAATAATTTTATATGCACCACAAAATCATTTAGAGAAATTAGAAACAAATATATGTAATAACGACTCCTCGTCAGTTGAGGTTGGAGAGATTTGATAATATTGGAATTTGAAAATATTTGATGACAAACAAAAAATTAATTAAAAAAAGATAAGAGATTACTTATTGATTGATGGATGTATGCAGTTACAAATATAGTTATAGGGAGATTTTTGGAATACTAGGAGAGGGGTGTTTCAAGTAATATGTAATATGTAAAATTTAAAATTATATTGATGAGTGGTTTACGTAAGGATGTGGGGAGAGCAAATAGAGGGGTGTTAATAGAGCTCCCGTACAACAAAATGTTAAACTCTTCTTAAAGATAGAAAAACAGATCTCCAGTGCTACCCAGATCTCTGTTCTTGTTCATCCAAGAATTTATTGTCTATTACACTCGTATGCTAGAAACATGACCCTTGTAAATATCAAAGATGCTTTATCGGCCTCTAATGACTAGAAACTGCTTCACAAACAAATCCTACGGACTGCGTATCAACAAAACAGAAATGAAGAGTAAATTGGTTGCTCTTAGACACATAATCAGCTGTTTGGATTCGGGTAGTTGCCATGTGACATGGTGCAATTTTACATTTTGAACCATCACTACAATTTACATATAATATAACGACCTGGTTACGTATGCCGTTACGTTACTGCTTAAACTAAATCTTTACCTATAATTATTAAGAATACTTAAACTTGAGTACTAAAAATCTCAGGACACAATTTTTATTTTATTTTAATAACTTATGAAAACTTTTATCACAAACTTGTAAAAAGATAATAATTTATTGCACTTCGTTACATATATATATATATATATATATAACACTATAAAATCTTAAAACATGATAATATTAATTTTTTAACATAATTCTGTGGATTAATAATATGTACTAACTTAGTTTTCATTCTTTATACTTCATTCTTAGATTACTTATAAATACTATAAATGCTTCCACTTGGATATTTGAAAATATGTAATATATATATATATGTATAACTTAACAAATAGTTTATCTAAAATCTTACATGTCATACACTTTGTTGTAATATAATATGAAAATTTATAGTAGTAATAATAACTGTTGCGGAATAATTTGCATGGTAGTATTCATACCACATTCGCTTGCTCAACATCTCTATCTGCATTTGCCCCAAGCACTATGATGTAGGTTGCTTACGTATATTATGAATAGAACTAATGAAGTTTTGCTCAACAAGTACAAACATAAATTTTGCATTGTTTAAAAACATGAATGACATGTGTGGATGCGTGATCTAGTTATGAAATGTAAGATGTGGTACAATTATATTTATTTATGGATAACTTATTTACCATTATAAACTTATTATATGTCTTATTTGTGGGACCCTATGTGTACGTACCGGGTGCATGCATTTAACAAAAAGTTAGAGTTTGTAAGATTTGTAAACATACTGTTGAGAAAAACCCAATATACTCTCACAAAATCAATCCCACACAAAATCAATCCCACAAGTTATATAGAACACAAACAACAGAAAAAGAAATTGGAAGAAAAACTGAAAATCTTTATTACTGAGATTATCTTCAAGTTACAGACTTTATCTTTCTTCTAAAACTAGAAAGAATCCCAAGTCCTGAACTTTCTCTCTCTAGAACTCTCTGTTTTTCCTTTTCCCCGTTCTCTCTCTATATGGGTACAATAGCCTCTCATATACTTAGCCTCCTTAAGACTCTGCTTTTTACAGTCAACAAGTCAAAAGCCTTTTAACACCTAAGCTAGCTATTCAACAGATCCTACCCAATAAATGGTACACCTCAGCAACACCCACCTAGACTAATCAAGTTGACACTTGGCATTAACAAATCTCCACCTTGTCAGCTTTGATTCCATTCTAGCTTTACTTTTCAGTCTTATCTTCCCCAGGTACTTCAGAGCCCTGCAGGTTTGACTAGCATCAAACCTAAGCAGTGTTGAAACTTTAATGCTGGCATTGACTTAGTAAGCATGTCAGCTGCGTTTTTCTCTGTAATCACCTTCTTCACCTGCACCTTCCCATTAGATAGAACTTCTCTAATAAAATGCAGCCTTACATCAATGTGCTTTGTACGTTCATGGAACACTTGGTTCTTTGACAGATGAATAGCACTTTGGCTATCACACAAAACCTCCACATTGTCTTGTTGAAAACCCAACTCTCCCAACAGTCCTTTAAGCCACAAGGCCTCCTTAATTGCTTCAGTTAAAGCAATATATTCAGCCTCTGTCGTGGATAAAGCTACAACATGCTGCAAAGTTGATTTCCAACTTACTGTACAACCATTTATTTGAAAAACATAGCCTGTAAGTGATCTGCGTTGATCCAGATCTCCAGCATAGTCAGAATCCACTTACCCCATTATCCCATTCTCTGCTCCACCTGCTTCTCCATACACCAAACCAACAGAAATGGTCCCTCGTAGATACCTCAAAATCCACTTTACTCCTTGCCAATGCTGCTTCCCAGGATTGCTCATGAATCTGCTAACCATACTTACTGAGTGAGCTAAGTCTGGTCTAGTGCAGATCATAGAGTACATTAAACTCCCCACAGCATTTGAGTAAGGAACTCTCTCCATTGTTTGCTTCTCCTCATCTGTTTTAGGCGAATCACCAGATGAAAGTTTGAAATGTTGAGTAAGAGGCGTTGCAACTGGCTTAGCATTTACCATGTCAAACTTTTGAAAAACCTTTTGGATATAACCCTGCTGAGAAAGGCACAAGACCCCTTTCTTTCTATCTCTAGAAATTTGCATTCGCAGAATCTTTTGAGCAGGCCCTAAATCCTTCATATCGAACTCTGATTGCAATGTGTTCTTGACCCTCTTAATCTCAGTCAAGTCTGAACAAGCTACCAACATATCATTTACGTACAGCAACAAATAGATGAACCCTTCATTTCTCATTCTTTTAAAATAAACACAACTGTCATAAAGACTCCTTGTGAAACCCGATTGTAGCATGAAATCATCAAATCGTTTGTACCATTGACGAGGGGACTGTTTCAAGCCATATAGAGATTTCTTCAAAAGACACACCATCTCCTTCTCTCCTTGAACCTCATAGCCTTGAGGTTGCTTCATGTAAATGGTCTCCTCAAGCTCTCCATGAAGGAAAGCTGTCTTGACGTCCAGCTGCTTTAATTCCAAGTTCTGTGTAGCCACAAGAGCCAATAACACCCTTATTGAAGTATGCTTAACCACTGGAGAAAAAACCTCTACGTAGTCAATACCCTCTCTTTGGGTGAATCCTCTTGCTACCAGCCTAGCCTTGTACCTAGGCTTCTCAACACCTGGAACGCCTTCCTTGAGCTTATAAATCCACTTACAGCTAACCAGTTTCTGTCCATCAGGCTTTCTCACTAACTCCCATGTCTGGTTCCTAGATAGTGACTCCATTTCCTCATTCATGGCTTGTCTCCACGATTCTTTGTCCAAGCTTGTCATAGCTTGCTCATAACTAGTTGGTTCCTCTAATTCTTCTGCTGTGCAAAGTGCAAAAGCAATCAAATCAGTGTAACCATACCTAGTTGGAGGCCTTATATCCCTTCTTTGTCTATCCCTAGCCAGATTATAAGTCTGCTGTTGCACATCTGGCTCCGAAGCTGGTTGATCAAACACCTCTTCTAGTTCACTAAGTCTCTTGTCTACATTCTCCACCTCAAGCTCTATATCCCCTTCCTAGACTCGGTCCATGCTTTCACCTCCCTGCTGCTTCAGATCTTTGTAGAACTCAGTCTCATTAAAGATCACATCACGGCTAATGACTGCCTTAGCAGCCCCTGGTTCTACACACCATAGTCTGTATCCCTTGATACCCTCTGGATAGCCTATGAAAACACACTTCTTGGCTCTAGGGTCTAGTTTACTCTGCTTGACATGAGCATAGGCCACACACCCAAATATCTTCAGATTGTCATACTTCGCAGGCTTTCCTGACCACATCTCTTGAGGTGTCTTGAACTGAATTGCACAGGAAGGACATCTGTTAATCAAGTAGCAAGCAGTCTTAACTACTTCTGCCCAGAATGTCTTCGGTAGACCTGAAACTGAGAGCATGCATCTAACCCTCTCCAAAATAGTCTTATTAAACTTCTCTGCAAGACCATTCTGTTGAGGGGTTCCACCAACAGTATGTTGTCTAGCCATCCCTTTTTCAGTGCAGTAGTCATTATACAACCCAGAATAGTATTCCAGTCCATTGTCTGTCCTTAACCGTTTCACTGTCTTCCCTGTCTGGTTCTCGACTAACACCACCCACCTTTTAAAGGTTTCTAAAGCATGGTCTTTATTTTTCAAAATGAACACCCATACTCTACGTGAGTAATCATCAATAATAGACATAAAGTACCTTGCTCCACCTAGAGATGCAATCCTAGATGGCCCCCACAAGTCTGAATGCAAGTAATCCAAAGTCCCCTTAGTTCTGTGCTCACCAGTCCCAAACTTGACTCTGCAGGCCTTCCCATAAACACAGTGTTCGCAGAAATCCAGCCTCTCAAGTTTCTTCTTATCCAATAGCCCCTGATTTCCCAACTCTTGCAGACCTTTTTCACTCACATGGCCTAGCCGATAATGCCATAGAGAAGCATAATCTGAGATCTCCTTAGATGCTACTGAGACACTACCAATAACTATCTTTCCTTGCAGCAGATACAGCCCATTAACCATGTTGCCCTTCATGAAAACCATTGATCCCTTCAAAATCTTCAAGCATCCATTTTCAGCCTTGAATTGAAAGCCTTCCGAGTCAAGAGTACCAAGAGAAATTAAATTTCTCTTCAATTCTGGTACATGCCTCACGTTGAACAACTTTCTTTAACACCCATCTGCCATAAGAATAGAGACAGTACCAACACCCACCACTTTGCAAGCCTTATTATTTCCAAGTAGCACTTGACCAGAATCTTGTTTTTTGTAATTAACAAACCAAGACTCATGTGGTGTCATGTGGAAGGAACACCCTGAATCCAACACCCAGTCATGTTCTGCTTTTAATTCAGAAACAGTAAGTACCTCCGCACTTTCATAGCCATCAGAGACAACATCAACATCCCCAGACTCCTTCTGTTTGTTCGATGTCTTGTTCTTCCTCTCAGGGCAGTCCCTTTTGAAATGACCAACCTTGTGGCACTTGAAACATTTCTTCTTGCTGTTCTTGGACTTGGATCTTGATTTCTCCTTTTCCTTGTGGTTGAAATCCCTTTTCTCTGGTCCTCCTCGAGCCATTAATCCTTCTGCCGCCTCTTCCTTAACCTCGGACTTCCTCTTTAATTCTTTGGACATTAAGGCCGATTGAACTTCCTCCAAAGTTAGACTCTCCCTGCCGTACAACATAGTCTCGACGAAATTCTCGTACTGTTTTGGCAAAGAACTCAGTAAAATCACGGCTTGATCTTCATCATCTACCTTGACTTCAATATTCTCCAGATCTAGAATGATCTTATTGAAATCATCTAGATGGTCAGAGATCGTCTTCCCAGGTGCCATCTGAAAAGTGTGGAGACCCCTCTTCAGATACAGCCTATTCGTTAACGATCTCGTCATATAGAGATTTTCTAATTTCTGCCATACAGCCGCTGCAGATTTTTCTTTGGAAACCTCCCTTAAAACTCGATCTCCCAGGCTCAAGATTATCGCACTGTGTGCCTTTTCCAGCAGGTCCTTCTTCTCCGAGTCAGACAAAGTACTCGGCAGATTCTTCTCTCCACCAAGAGCTTCTTGAAGCCCCTGTTGAACCAAGAGGGCTCTCATCTTCAACCTCCATCTCCCAAAGTCATTTTTCCCTGAAAACTTTTTGATGTCGAATCTTGCAGATCCCATGGCTGATCAAGAACCAGGCTCTGATACCAGTTTGTTGAGAAAAACCCAGTATACTCTCACAAAATCAATCCCACAAGTTATATAGAACACAAACAACAGAAAAAGAAATTGGAAGAAAAACTGAAAATCTTTATTACTGAGATTATCTTCAAGTTACAGACTTTATCTTTCTTCTAAAACCAGAAAGAATCCCAAGTCCTGAACTTTCTCTCTCTAGAACTCTGTTTTTCCTTTTCCCCGTTCTCTCTCTATATGGGTACAATAGCCTTTCATATACTTAGCCTCCTTAAGACTCTACTTTTTACAGTCAACAAGTCAAAAGCCTTTTAACACCTAAGCTAGCTATTCAACAGATCCTACCCAATAAATGGTACACCTCAGCAAAACCCACCTAGACTAATCAAGTTGACACCTGACATTAACACATACCCAATATAAAAATTAAAAAAAAAAAAAAAAAAAACTTCCATCTTTTTTTTTTGGGCCGGGCGCTGTGGCGCTGTGGCTGCAGCCCAGGCAGCGCTGCAGTGCCAGTTTTGGGCCCCGCAGTGCCCAGGGGCTGGGCTGGGCTGGGCTGCAGTGGCAAGATTTGGCCCCCCCCCCAAAAATCCCCTGTTTTTCTAAAACTTTGAAATATCGTATCTCTCAAACCGTATAAAATTTGACAAAAGTTTCTACACAGAACATGTTTGCCTAAATGTTATCTAAAATTTTCATGTTTATGGCCAAGTCTAGTTTTGACCACAAATGCCTTGTTTTTTCAAAAATCTGAAACTCGACAGTTTTTAACAATTTTCATCGAAAAAATGAAAACTTCACTTTCGGATTTTGAAATTAATACATAGACACCATAGTTCAATGTTCCATAGCTTTTTCTAATTTTTCTTAATAGTTTCCATTTAATAGAAACACATTTGAATTTCTAAAACTCTTAACGAACGGATCAAATGTCAAAATCTTCTATTTAAGTTTGATTTCTAAAAATTCTATACTACCCACGACATGGACATGAACATGAATATATTCATATGAATAATCAAAAACCCTTCATTGTCCAACCACCAATTCTAGAAATTTCAAAAGCAATTATACTTAAACACTAACTTATAAAAATTTTAAACTAAAAGAAAAATAACTAGAGTCTCGGTCAGAAAACTGTCTCGACGATCAGAGTTTCTGCCGAAAAACGGAATTAGAACCTCCTTGAGAAGAACATATTGAAGGGGCTTGGAGAATTTCGTCGAACTCCTATGAAGCTAGGAAGGTGTTTGGGAGGAGGGAAAGTGGGAAGGAAAATTTTTGAAGGCTAAAGAAAATTTTCTTGAGAAACTTAAGAAAACTTGAGACTATTTGGAGAGAACTTATAGAGAGAGTTTCTAGAAGAGAAACTCTAGAGAGAGAAAAGAATGGAACTTTGAGGTGTGAGGAAAAATGGGTGGAGGTGATGCCTATTTATTGGCAAAGCTTACTGACACTTAGTGTAATTAAGCAAGCTTAATCTTGATTAAATAATATTTACATTACTTCTGTAACTCAAGATTTTTTAATTACATCATAGGCTTTAGGTATGTGGAAGAAGAGATAAGATGAGAAGATTAGGTTAAACCTCATCCATTGATCAAAGTACTATCTAATCCCTAGCCATTGGATCCAAAATTTCTTATTTTTGGATTTAAGATAATGAAAGATAATTCTTTGATATTATCTTCAACAGATAATTTCTTAGACTATCATCTTGGCATAACAATATTTTTCCATCATCTTCCACTAATATAATTCCCTAAGTCCCACATTGTTAAAAAGTTAGGCAGTATTAATTTTTACTGCATAGAAAACTTATCCTAGAAGGCTTTTCACTAAAAAAGTAACTTAGTAAAAATTTCATCTGATGCCAAGACTTATCCACCAAGTTTTTATACTAAAAAAGTAACTCAGTAGAAATTTAATCTGACATCAAAACTTATCTACTAAGTTCTTATACTAAAAAAGGTAATCTATCTAAATTTTATCTTAACTTAAATAGTCCAATTTTATCTAACTAAAAAGTTGATGTTAAATCCTTGATACTGCATTTTATATACAAAACTTTTTTGAATAATTATATGTGAACTAAGCTAACTATTATGTGACAAAATTAACAGTTATTACATCATAAAAATTCATTTCATAAATTTGGTTAATACTATAACCTAAACTTTAATTTACAGAAGGAATTTTGATGAATTAACTTATTAATTCACAATAATTCTTTATCAAAATTTGGGTATTACATATAACAACTAAAAGATACAACCACCAATGCTAAGGATATATTAAAGCAAAAGACGTTAACTCCTTTTCGTACTCAAGCCTCAGATTGTTGGACAGTATTAGGCTTATGAACATTGGTTGATTCAACATTTGAAATTGGCAGGCTATGAAAACTGAAAATATATATACGAATTATGTAATCTTTCCAAAGTTTACAAGTTGAATGCATACTATACACAAATAATTACTATCAGAAAAATAAAAAGGTATCATAGATGATGATTATTGTCTATTGATGACGATTAACCCAACGAAGGAGACAACTTCCAACCGTGTATTCCAACGAAAGAGACAACAACCATTTGTTAATTGATTTTCCGTTTCATGTCCTGCAAGCTGGTACAAGCTATCAGCCTATCACACATATTGAAAATTCTAAGAAAGGGTTGGGTAGCACTTCAAGGAGTCAAGACTTCATTCCAACATCTCTAATGACTTTAGTCAAAGAAGCATAACAATGAAAATTTAATTAATAACAGCAAACCACAATCTTTACTTACCGGCATTAAGCTCTGAATATTCGTTGCAAAGTTATTAATAGCAGCAATAAATTGATCTTGTCTAGAGTATTACTGAACAGGCTAGTCTTGTAATTGTCCACAAGATTTCCTACTAGCATTGTTGAGTACCTAAACACCACGCAATACACTTGATGTGATTCATATTTGGACGGAAACGCATAGCGAGAAACTTAACTTGTCATTCAGAACACAAGAAGAAATACAGTACTAAAATAACTAATTCATAAAATGAAGTGGGCAAGGTGAGAAAAAACAACTTTTTAGAACTTCTAAGTAGATACAACAGCAAACCATATGCTTTACCCTCGTGAGTCTCATGAAGCTATAACTTGCGACAAGTTCTTGCTCAACTAAATTCATATCATAGTTTACAAAATGAGGGCACAATAGAAACTTACAAAATTCTTAGGGTTAAAAATTAAAATTTAAAAATAATAAGGGGGGACGAAAACTTACATTGAGACACAACATAATTTTGTTAGGGCTAAATGATTGTCACAAAATGTTGATTTATTTATTTGTTGTGCTGTGTTTCCCGATGTGTTCTGCTTGTCAAATGAATTGTGTATTTATAAGAATACCCGGTAATCAATTTTAAATAGAATTTAGCCTCGAATCCGTCTGATTTACTTAAACGAAAAGCTTCATGTCACAAACCTAGTTTTGGGAGTGCGACAATCTACGACTGCACATTTATGTTGTGTTTGAAAGAAATGCTGGAAGATATATAGAATCGAAGTAAGAATAAAATACCTAGATG
Organism: Ficus microcarpa; assembly: GCA_025413485.1. Classification (NCBI taxonomy): domain Eukaryota; kingdom Viridiplantae; phylum Streptophyta; class Magnoliopsida; order Rosales; family Moraceae; genus Ficus; species Ficus microcarpa. The sequence continues at coordinate 12,016,908 of CM046385.1, read as the reverse complement.
AGGTAAATTAAAAGGAAGAATTTTTTTTTTTTACTCATCATGTTGTTTGATAGAAGAGAAAGAAAATAAGAAAGAAAATTTCTAATGATTTAATTTTACAATCATAACCTTTATATAAATAAGAATGTGAGTAGTGATTCCGGTTATTATAATAATTTTATTAAATGATTAAAAATTGATTAAAGATTGAAAGCCCCACTGATCTACCACATGCTTTCCAATTTCCTCTCTATCAAATGATCCAAGATTCTAGTTTCCTCTCCAAAATCCCTCATCCAATTTCTCTACATTTATGTTGTGTTTGATAGGAATGATGGAAGATAGAATGGAAGGAAGAATAAAATACCTAGATGAGGAAAATTAAAAGAAAGAAGGAAGGGTTTTATTTATTTATGTATTTATTTTTATTTTTAATGTTGTTTGATACAAGATAAAGAAAATAGGAAAGAAAATGTCTAACTAGTTTATTTTACAATCATAACTTTTATATAAATAAGAATATGAGTAGTGATTCTGGTTACTATAATAATTTTATTTGTCCTTTGTTTTATCAAAATTTTCCACTCAGTTTTCTTTCCAAAGTTGTAAGGATTAAAAATTAAAAGCCCCATTGATCTACCACTTGCTTTCCAATTTCCTCTCTATCAAATGGCCCAAATTCCTCTACCCATTTCTTTCCTCTCCCCCATCCATTTGAATGAAATTCTTACAAAAATTACATACAAGCCAATTGAGAATCATATGCAAAGTAATGATAAATTTAATGGTTTCCAAGGAAACATAAACCCGAAAAGGGCAAAAAAAAAAAAAAAAAAAAAAAAAGGAAGAATGGGAAAAGAATCTAAAAAAAAAAAGAAAAGAAAAGAAAAGGTAAAAAACCGATCAAATTACCTGTTAAGATGGAGTCGAAAAACCGAACACCCAAGAGATGTCTTGAGATGTAGTTCGCCTACGATTGCATTTCTTTGCCATGTAACAAGCGAACTCCCATCCTTTTCACTGTGGAACCAAGATTGAACTCTTCACAATCAGTATGCCCACCCCTAACCAACAAACTCAAATTGAAAGAGGCCTCTATTTCGTCATCATAAGATTCATGTAAATGCGCCATCCTGATCCAGACTTTTTCACAAATAATGATGAACACGTGATCTGAGCTAACACCAGCTGGTATCATATCTTCCTCCCCAT
>CM046385.1:11989517-12014517 GCA_025413485.1 Ficus microcarpa | reverse complement strand
CACAAAGGTTTAATGTATAAGTATTCAACACGTTTTAGAAAAATAAAAAAAGAAAGAAAGTATACTTTCTTCTTCTTTTTTTTTTTTTTTTTTTTTTCAAATTTATTCATAGTATCACTTTCTTGACTCGAAAATTTTCACACTGACTCCCTTTCATCAGTCAAAACTCGTAAACTTTTTTTATTTATTAATGGTTAAAATAATTTTTTTATTTATAGTATCACTTTCTTCAAAAAAAAAAAAAAAAGAAACCAGGGCCCTCTAAAATCTGCATAAAATAATTGTTTTACCGCTCACAAAGTGCTTGGTCTATAAATAATGGGTATTTGTTATGGACGCATATTTTAATTGCAATTTTGGAATCAACTTTTGAGTTGTCGTTTTTTTTTTTTTTTTTTTTTTAAGGATTTTCAAAAATACGTATAATTAAGAAAAGGATCCATTTGTTTAGACCAAAGAAGAAAAATGAAAAGAAAGAAGTTGGGGAATGGCTTTACTATTATAGTCACCTAATCTTACCTTTTCTTTATTTACAAGTGTGAAACCTAACCTTTCAAGTCACAACTCACACCATTTTCAAAGCAGAAACCTCTTTTTACGTTAGGAAGGGAGGTAGATGCCAGATATGTACAACCACCCCCTGAATTATTGAAGTAATGAAAACGACTAAGAAACTACCAAAGTTCCATTTCTTTCATGATTTTGTTGTATTTTCTTAGGAGGGAATCATAGTTTTGGCTTACTATGATTAAACTTAAAAAAAAAAAAAAAAGGAACAAAGAGGGATAAAGATACTACAATGCAACTAGACAATAGGAAATGGCCAAGCGTAACAAATTAAAAGGCGTCTATATAGCCAACCACAACTTGATATTTTCTCCGCTTTATTTTATCATTCAGAAACGACACCAATTATTTTCCTCAAAAAAAAAAAAAAAAAAAGGACACCAATTATTAAGAAATACGAAGCTTCCACGTTCTATTAGTAAGGGTTTGTTTGCTTCATTAGTTTATTCCAACTCTAGCTGTACTATTTTTTGTCTTTTTTTCAGAAACTTTTTGTTTTTTTCTCAAAAAATTTTTTGTCTTTTCTGAAAATTCAAAAAAATTTACTATTACAACTAAAATATTTCAACTCAAACTAACCAACCAAATACACACTAAATTATTCTTAGCACTGACTTATGTAGAATACAGATTAAATGATTAATATGTGGTATATCAATTTTTCAGCATTAATTGAAACAATCATATTGAGTATAATTCAAACAGTTATATCACATTTGATTATATTATAAAGTGTAAAATTTAAATCCCGTTGACTTTATGTTCACATATCAAATTCAATGAGTAAAAATATGAGTCTGCATTTTATCCTACTTCACACCTGTCGGGTGCCAATTTAAAATTTTATTTCTACTTAAATCTAGATGGTTCCTACCTTTAAGAATCATGCCTAAACTCAAATTTGTTACTATAATTTTTTGGGTCTATAATTAAGGCAGGAATTATAGGACAATAATTAAAGGAAGGTTAGCCCTTTTTTTTTTTTTTCTCTCTAGGGGGGACAAGGTGTGATTCAAGAAAGGGATTTGGTCATAAAGTGTGTAAAAGATTAAAGGCAAGTCCAGGCTATGCATAGACTAAAAGGAAGTTTCTTGGAAGGCCTACATCCCCAAGCATTAGCCTGGGGCTATGTGTGAGATGTGACTGCACATGAATAGCCACAATTTATGCCAACTGTCAATTATAGGACATGTTTTAGAAAAAAAAAATCTGAATAAGGAAAAATTAAGGTTATGTTTCACGTTTTATTTTAACTTTATTAAACTGTACTCTTTTCAATTGATTTTTTTTTTGTCTCTTTTTTAAAAAATTAATAAAAATTATAATTAATTTTTAAAAATCAATCAATTTTAATTTAAAAATTTCATCTCTAATCATCGAATCAAATAAATGCTAAAATAATAAGTTAAAAAAATAGATTAAAAAAACAAATATATATATGACAAAGGCCCTAAAAAAAAGAGACATGAAAAAACTACAAAAAAATTTATTAAAATGAAAAATTTATCAACATAAAAGGAAAGGACTAAACTGTAAAAAAATTTGGACTAAAAAAAAAAAGAAATTGAAGGACTGAAATATAAATTAAAAATATTTTCGTAAAAAACGAGTCATTTTGGATGATAAAAAAAAGTGTACACTAGCCACACTTTCTCCTTTCCATGCAGATATGTGTGTGTATTTAATAAAATAGAAGTTTTTTTTTTTTGGCTGGTAATATTTTTTTTATATATTTTTTTTGTTAACGTGTTGAAGTTTGTATATATGTGATTAATCAAAAAAAAGATGCATGTGTTTGTGTGATTTCACAATTTTCACTGTTATATAAGGAGCCACGAGCTTTGCATGAATAACTTTTTTTATTTTTGTTCTTCGTTATCTGGAGTGAGTAAGTATGCGGTGGTGATGTATGTGTTCAAGAAGAACAGTGCTATTTGAACTTGAATTATTTAAGAGAAAATTATTTAAATAATCATTTTTTTAAAAATTTATTGATCAATATTATACAAAATTTTAATTATTGACTAACATGACACAAATTGTAGTTAACTTTAGTTTAATTTTGTATCATGTTGATCTAGTGTTAAGTTTTTGTTTCAAGTTGGTGCAATGGTCTTTTTCTTTTTGTTCTTCGTTATCTGAAGTGAGCAAGTATATGGTGGAGATGTATGTACTCAAGAAGAACAGTGCTATTTGAACTTGAATCATTTTAAGAGAAAATTATCCTAAATAATCACCTTTTTTTAATTTATTGACTAATATGATACAAATTTTTAATTCTGGACTAACATGTCATAAATTATAGTTTAATTTAGTTTAATTTTGTATTAATTAGTTTAATGTTAAAATTTTGTATCATGTCGTTGTAATAGTATTTAAGTTTGAGTGATCTAAGAGCTTTTCCCAATATTTAAACAACGAACATATACTGACTACAAGGGCCAGAATCATGACTTGGGCGTTCAGAAACAGAAGTCCCAAGCTTTTGCCACTGTCTCATGGATTGCAATATTATGGGTGCAAATACAAGCTCGCCAATGGAAACTTTAGGCCAACATCAGATCCAGAGGTTCCAAAACATCTTTGTTCAACAAACAAAACAGGACTAGAAATGTAAGACCAAGAATCCACTCATTCTGAAAAGCCCTGCCTTGCATTGCAATGTTTTAACATGAACACTTACACCGTTGAAAAGTTGTCATCTGGCTACACTCTGTATACGGCCTGGTTACTTCCAGGTTTCCCTCCCAAAAAACTGACTAAACCGAATTAATGAACCTACAAAAACCTAAAGTCCACAGGCAGAATTCCGACCGAGCATTACCCTGATCAGTTCGGTGGTCGGTTTTATATGTTGAAAACCGACAAGTTCTGTTTGAAACCGAAACTGAAACCGAAACCGACGATTGATAACCGACGTAGGCCTCTTGGGCTAAACCATGTGGTAACATGACTCAATTAAGCCCAATGCCATTACGGCCCATCAGATCTTGAAAAACCCCGTTGCTTTCTAACCTTAAACCCATGGTGGAACATCTTTCTTTGTTCTCCCCTCCACCCTAACCGGAGCCTCCATCACCGTCTCTCTCTCTCTCTATTTCTCTCTTTCTCTCTCTACCACAGAGGCTTTGCTGCTGCTGTTCTGAAGCTCGAAGCTTTCGAAGTCATGGCTCGCATCCGAAATGTAAGCATATTTTATTTTCTATCTAATTTTCTTGAGTTTAAGCTTCTGTTTGGTTGCCGAGAAAACGAAGGGAAGGGCAGAACTCGTTGATTTCGATTATTAGGGTTGTTTGTAATTGGGGCTTAATATTTTGATCTCCGAAACTTAAAACAGAAGAAGAAAAAGGTGTTTGTGAAGCCGGTGGTGAAGAAGAACCAGGCTAGTGTGGATCCTATCACAGGGGATAAGATCCCAAAGAGCTTTGTTTTTTCGAGAGGGAAGTTGCCTGGTCCTCTTAGGCAACTTCAAATGGATTTGAGAAAGCTCATGCTTCCCTTTACTGCCCTTAATCTTCGGGTATGATTTTTTTTTTTCTCTGTTTCTGTTTTTAATTTATTTTTCATTTTTATTCTCATTATTTTTAGATTTCTCGAATGCCTGAGATAAAGCATTTATCTTGTTTGCTTTGAAGTGGATGTAAAAGTCGATTATATCACGAGAATTATATCTAAAGGTTGATCTACGTGTCAACTCTGCATCACGGACGATAATTAGGCTCCGAATAACTCAACATCAACTGCTGAAAAAAAATTTATATCCTTTGACAAATTATGATTCTCGATATTATGAATCCGAGCTCTAGGATTACACCATTACGGCACCACCGCAACTCTGAATTTAAGCTTAGGCTGCTAAAAATGTTGCAGACTGTAATGTGTATTCTATAAACTTTAGTCGAGGCAAAGCACGATCTTGGTTCTACTTTCTTGGTATATATATATGTCATGTGATTTTTGGTGCCAAGGATTTTCATTGACTAATTTTCGCACTTTTTCTTTACAGGAGAAAAAACGGAACAATATTAGAGACTTCTTAAATGTTGCAGGGCCTATGGGTGTTACACATTTCCTCATATTGTCAAAAACTCAAACCACGCCCTACCTTAGGGTCGCCAGAACCCCACAAGGCCCGACCCTTACATTTAAGATAAATGAGTACTCTCTTGCAGTTGATATCGCACGGTCTCAGTTGCGTCCGAGATGTCCTCAAGAACTTTTCAAAAATCCTCCTCTGGTAATCTTAAACTTCTGTATAAACATATGTGTAAAGATATTTTTCTCATCATATATTTTTCGCTAAATAGCCCGTGATTGCTTGTTCGCTGCAGATTGTTCTTTCTGGTTTGGGAGTGGGGATCAACATCTAAAACTAACCACTATAATGTTTCAGAACATTTTCCCCGCTATTGATGTCAATACTGTGAGTTGTTAGAATTTACAGGTTAAAATTTTAGAGCATAAAGCCTTTCTACTAAACTTAATGGCGTTTTCATGGTAATGCTTCAGGTTAAACTCTCTTCATGTCAGAGAATCGTGTTGCTTAATTACAACAAAGACACAAAGCTTATTGATTTTCGTCACTATTCCATAAGGTTGCAGCCAGTTGGTGTCTCCCGAAGAATTAGAAAATTCGTCCAGAACCATCAAGTCCCTGATCTAAGAAACCTTCAAGACGTTAGTGACTTTATCACTAAGTAAGGATCTTGCTTTATGTGTTTGGTTCTTTTTTTTTTTTGCCCCCCCCATCTCAAGATTGAACGCCAAATACACAACGAGGGTTTTGTTGAGGTTGATATGCTATTAAGTTAGCTCTATAGAATGATGAATGTAATGTGCTTTCACATTGTTAGTTGCATATATGTCTGAATAACAAATTTAAATCATTGCCTTATTGTTGTTTCCTGGCCATTTTCCCTCATTTCTTCCTCTTTTATTTGTTTTTTTAATCTATTTACGTAAGAGTGTTTCTTATTTGAATTAAAGGAAAAGAGTTTTTGAGCTGCTAGATTTAGACGTGCAAATAAACTTGTTGATGTTTTGTTAATTAGTTCGTAGATTTCTGTTGCCTCCTAGGTTATGCATAGGATAATGAAGCATCAGTGCCTACCTTATGGTATTTAAATCTTATTTTTCTGGTAAATTATTGTCCTGAGGTAGTCTTCCATTACCTTTGAGAATTACCATGAAAACCGGCGTTCTTATGAGAATGATAGCTGAAAAAAACATTGCAGTTTTTAATTTAAAAAACTTGGTCACTTATCCTATTGTTGTGTATTCGTATGGCCGTGATCTGAAGGGCTGGTTATGGATCAGAGAGTGAAGCAGACGAAGAAGCAGCAACAGTAACTCTGACTAGTGACCTTGGTAGGGTTAATCGGGCCTCTGCGAAAAGTGCTGTTAAGCTTCAAGAGATTGGACCTAGAATGACCCTTCAACTTATCAAGATTGAAGAAGGGTTGTGTTCTGGTGGAGTTATCTTCAGTGAATATGGTATGCCGACTCATATAAATTAGTTTTTCCCCCCTCACTTTTGTTTATTTGGTAGATAGGCCTTAGGAGAACCACGAGCGAAATGATATAGAGTGCAAAACGCTACTGACCTTGTAGTTGTCAACCTTTTAAACCTTTTTTTTTTTTTTTCCCTCCTCCTTCTCTCTCAACTTTATTACGTCGTGTTGCCAGATTGCAGCCTGCGGTAACTTTTCTTCTTGTTTGTTGCTCTTCCTAGAATTTGATTATCTCTTAATTCACCATCATTTTGTTTCGCCTTTTAGGAAACGGCGACGGCAAGAAAAAGAAAGACAAACAGGAAGAACTGATGGATGAGGAAGATAGCGATGGAGATGAGGACGAAAAGAGCGAAGAAGGTGAACATGATAGCGAAAAAGCTGAAGACGAAGACAGTGAAGAAGATTTTGCCGATGTCGAGGAAGACTAGTGCCTCTCTGTTCAGATTGGAAAGCAGTCATTTAAGTAGCTTCAACCCGAGTAAGAAAATGGCTGGGCATTTAAATGTAAAGCGAGCATCTAAAGAAATATTGCCCCCATTACTATTGTATCATTGTCTTCTTTTTGTTATGAATTTTTTAAGTTGAGAAAGATGAGTATTTGATCAAAGAAATCTATTGAAAATGGTTTTTTTTTTTTTTTTTGGGAATAGAAAAATCATAAAATACCGGTAAAGGTTCTACTTACATGATTAAAATCGAAATATTTTATTTAATTTTGGGTGATTTTCTCCTTGCTGACGTCATAATTTGATGAAAGTATCTTGTTTATTGTCTTTTTTTTTTTTTTTTCTCAGGAGTGAAGTTGCGTTTATAGTAAAACTTAATACAGCTAACTTTTTGGTAGAAGCTAATGAAGATATATATATATATATATATATATTGAGTGACAGCTAATAAAGCTAATTTATGGACTGGTTAATTATACGCTTTCTTTAGATATTGAGCTTCATTATTTCAACCAAGGAGTCACCGTTTGAATTATTCTACAAGATGTTAATGATATATTTTCTTTAACCTGAAAAAAGAAAACTACTAAGCTTTAACGGTGGGGTATGAAAATTTTGAATAGTTTTTTCATAATTCTTGTCATGTTGGCCAGTTAATAAGGAAATACTAAACACAAGCAATTCCCTATTATATCTAGTAATATATTTACTTTGCATCAAATGAAGAGGGAAAATAGCGAGCGATTTCCTTGTAATTTCAGTATTGAGGGTTTAATGGGTCACAGTTAAACTATTTTTAAAATCATGATTTTACTTTTTGTTTTTATTTTCATAAAATTTAATTTACTATAATTTTTGAAAATGGAATTAAATTGATTACAACAAGCATTAGTGATTTTTGCTCTTTTTTATTTTTCTTTCTAATCACATTACAATGTAGTTGATGTATAATAATGATTAGTTTGAATCACTTATTATAATGTTATTTATGTTTGTAAAAATATGATTAGATGCTTCTTTTTTAATATGTGACTAGGTTTGCTTTTTGGGATGACATTTTTATTTATGGGTGTGGGTACCCACCCCGTTAGAGACAGGTATGGAGGATAATATATGTATATAGAGGCCGTGCAGGTGCGGGGTGGGGGTGGAGGAAGTTCTTCCATATCCGCATCCGTCCCACTGATATTTACACTAAAATATATATATATTGACATGTTTATATGTACATAGGTTGAATTTTTAGTGTTTTAGTGTTTTAGTTTTTTTTATGAATTTAATTATAGTTTTCTGGGGATAGGATTTGTTTTTAAGATTTTATTTTTATTTTAATTATATTTATGATTGTCAAATTTTGTGAAAATATAAAATTTGTTTTGAGTTATTTTTTAAATTTTTAATGGGGAAATGGGTACAGTATGTTTATAGCACCCTCCACTTGCACCACTTTAAATTGATGGGTATGTGGGGCAAAAAGAGTGGCGGATATATGAGTGGGAGAAGCATATCCACCCGCACTTCACTCCATTGCCATTCCTATTGGCTTTTTGGCCGGTTTATCATCTTTTGCTTGTTTGTTTTTCCTTGGTCGTTTTTAGTGAATTTTCAATTGATTTAAAAAAAAAAAGAGTTTTATGCATTCTAATGAAATATACATTTGGATTTCAACATTTAAATACATTTGAGTGTTTTTAAAAGGTGAATGGTGAATGATGATTGTTTTGAGGTTTAAAAATATGTATATCCAAATATGAAACTATGACGTGGTTACAAGTATAGTTTAGCAGTAATACCACAGCAGTAATATCACATCTTACTTCATCAAAAGGTGTAAAATTCAAATCTCCCATCCCAAGTTCAAAAAAAAAAAAAAAAAAAGAAAACAAAGCTATTTTAATTACATTACTGATCCACTTAGAATATTAGTGGTCCACCTCTTCGACTCTAAATAAAAAAAAACCTAAATAATCAATTTTTTTCATCTATTGATTAACATGATACAAATTTCTTTTTCTTGACTAACATGACACAAATTTGATTAATTTTAATTTAATTTTGTGTTATATTGATCTAATATTAAATTTTTAAATTTGTGTTATTAAAAAAAATGAAAAAAAAAATGCTTCAACTCTCAAATTGATGTTGGGCTTAAACATGACTGGTCGTCGAAGCCCAGCCAAAGGATCTGGATCAGAGCAGAACCCATCTCATTTCACATGTTGACACACTTGATGCCATTAAAACTCGCCACCTGTCTCATCACAGACTAATCCAAGCCGCTAACACTACCACGTGTCAACTACTAAAACATCCTCATCGCACCATCTCAACCCCCCAAAACGGTTCTCCATTTCTGACTCACCACGATTTCCTCCCTCCCTAAGCAAAGCACAAACAAAAATTAAAAAAAATAAAAATAATAATTCTAACCAAATCAAAATTCCATTCAAAAGAGGCAGTAAAGAGAGACCAAGAAAGAAACAAGAACCAACAGAAGAGCAGAGGAGGGAAGAGAAGAGAGATCTTGATCAATCAAGCAAGCAAAAATGGCATTGGAATGGGTAGTTCTCGGGTACGCTGCGGGGGCAGAGGCGATCATGGTGCTCCTCCTGACTATCCCGGGCCTCGATGGCCTCCGCAAGGGCCTGGTTGCCGTCACCAGGAACCTCCTGAAGCCGTTCCTCTCGGTGGTCCCGTTCTGCATCTTCCTTCTCATGGACATCTACTGGAAGTACGAGACGCGTCCGACCTGCGAGGCCGACTCCTGCACCCCCTCCGAGCACCTCCGCCACCAGAAGTCCATCATGAAGAGCCAGCGCAACGCCCTCCTCATCGCCGCCGCCTTGATCTTCTACTGGCTCCTCTATTCAGTCACTCACCTCGTCCTCCGCATCGAGCAGCTCAACCAGCGCCTTGAACGCCTCAAGAAGAATAGCGACTGAGTTGTTCCTTCTATTCTTCTAGGTTAGGGTTCGTGATTTGATCTCTTCGATCGCGTTTTTTACTTCTTTTCTTTTGTGATTTTGTGTTGGGTTTTGTGGTTTGAGTACTCGAATTTTTGTTGTACTGCACTTGCGACTGCTTAATTTCAATTTTCCAATCGAAGTTAATGGAGACTCTTCTTTGAAATTTGAAATTTTGTTTCTGATAGTTAGAACAGAAGGTTATATCAATAATTATAATAAAAATGTTTCGACATTGATCCTGGATTTATATATATATATATATTTATATTGTGGTGTTTGGTATTGTGATTTGGATGCGTTCCCATCCGTGAATGTTAGAATTTGTTTGCCTCTTAATTGTAGTTGTGAGTATTTTTATTTTGTTGTACTGCACTTGCGTTTGAATAATTTCAATAAAAAGTGTGAAAATATTCTGATTTGAAAACGTGTTTTTGATGGAGTATTTGACTGCATTTTGAGGGAAAAGAAGTTAAATTCAGTGACGGAATTTGATTGCAATTAGGGCTTTTTGCTCCTAATTTGTATTTTGTGGCCTTCATTTTGATGCAATTAAATGCGTTTCAGTGGGGCTTGGCTCTCAAACTGAATTGAAATTTTGTTTTGGCTATCCTTTGGTAGTGTAATTACTTTGAATATAGAGTGAACTTCTATTCTTCCCAAGTTAAGATGATTAGGTTTTGAGTAGGAATTCCGAATGCAAGTATTCTTGCTTGGCTCAGATTTTGGAGGCCAATCATTCTCGCTCCTTTGAACGTGATTTGATGGCATTTGCATTTAGAACATGCAATGATTTAAGCATTACATATGCTGGATAAACTTAAATTGATACGTGTTTTATGATTTCTTAAGATTTATAGTTACATGTTAACTTGAGATTAAACATGAAACAGATGGTCAAATTCTAGCTTTCCCTTGCTCTTAAATGTTGCTTAAATACCTTTTTTCTTTGGGTACCGTGCTTTAGTTATTGTTGGTTCTTGAAGAATTTAAACTGATCTGAAATTATGATAGTGGGTTTCATGTTTTGGTAGTCTTGTCATTGCAAGCACGTTGTTTATATGACTTTTCAAATTCAAACTTCAGTTGTATTTGGCCTTCACACATCACACTATACAATAATCCGTTGACATTGTTATTGATTGTTGATATATTTATCTAGTTAGCCCTTTCTGGTTACCGCTGAAGAATGCTAACTTTGACTAATTTTTTGGTTTGATTTCTGTTCCTTTGATTGAGGAGAGTTGGTATCAAAACTTCTATTTTCCTTCTAGTTCTTTCTTCGCTTATGATGTTAGTATAAGTGAATCGACACAAGTTTCTGAAAGAACCAACATGGAATATAGTGTTAATGGATTGGCTGCTAATTAGTTATCTGATGTTTATGAGAGAATTACTTTCTGTGTCCTACATATTAAAAGACTTGTACACAGAGTATTCTTCGGTGACGTTTCAGGGTGTAATCCTCCAATATTGTTGGGTGAGGCTTCAGGGTGTAATTCTCCATAGATTAGTTCTCAAGGATGGTAGCTGGTGATTTTCCCCGTGGCCGTAGATCGCATAGATCAAAACTCATTAAGTGCATGTGTTCATTGTGTGTGTTTTTGTGATCGATTCTTGGTTTCATCTTTGAGTTGTTTGTGATTTAGGCATTTGCTTCAGCAGATAGATTATTAGCTGCATTATACATAGTGTGCTCAAAGCAGACAAGTTTTGTAGATTTGACAAATCTAGCTAGAGCAAATCCTCGTCTTGTTAAATTTTGTAGTAGGTTCCTTGCCTTTTTTCCGTTGAATTTAGTCTTCAAAACATGTGATTCCTTTACCTTGGTGGTGGTTATCGAATAATAGAAGAACTTTTAGGCTATTCGAGCTGTCTTCTCAATCTGGAAATAGGTCTAGACCGCCGTGCTTGTTCATCAGATTGACATCAGATACCTTGCCTTTCCTTCTACTTGTCCCATTTGTGGCATCTTCTTGTCACATTCAACCGAAGCTTGTTTAATGGTGCCGTGAACAACAATTCATGTTTGAGCTTTGATTATGGCAAAGGCAAGTTTCTGTCCGTTCTTAGAAGATCCAAGGACGTTGATCAAGGCTGCCCCGAGCAAGTCGTTTGTTTAATGGTCATGAGCAAGTTTTGGCCGTATTTCGAATAAAAAGACGCTCTTAAAGCCATCATGAGACTAATATGGGGGCTTTTAGCATGGAGCCTCTGGAGCTTCAACAAGTGGCTCCTTCGTATTGAAGGAACTTGATGACCAAGCGAGGCCTAGTTGTGATCGATATCTGTGCTTCTCACCAAATAGGATCAACCAAACAAAACCAACTGCAGGCAGAATATTACAATAGAGTGTTGGTCTTGGATGGTTTGCACTTTCCGAGAAGGATGACATTTCCAACCTTCGCCCGACAGGAATGCCCATATGACATCCATGCCACTTTTCCTGTAATGGGATCCCCAATCCGTTGAGTGTCAAGACACGTGACACCAGACTGTTACATCTCCCATGACTCTGGTATTGGGTTGCACTGATCCATCGGGCTGGATCCGATCACTACTCAAATCTACAATACACCTATGAAGAGCGAGCATTTCATTTCTCATTAAGTGCGGACAATTCCTTAATCCTTATCGTTCCTCTGCTTGTCGATCCAAACCATTTGCCGACATAAGCATTAGAGAGTTGTTAGCAAACATTCCACTAGTGTCTCCCTTATTCTTTCCCGTTCTTTCTTGTTTTGCAAGTTATTTTGGTAGGTAACAAATCCATATACTGTGTGCATCCACACGTGACATTGTGTCCAGGAATTTTGAAGTTCTATCCTTTTTCCGCCGGTTGGTTATTAGTAATATAATTGCAACTTTTGTGCTTATAATCAAAATATCAGAAGCTTGTGATTTAGTTTTTGATGCAGCAAGTCCCTTGGCCCGTAGGGCACAAGGTTAGAATTCTAGTGGTTTTTGATATAGCATTTGTGTTGTTATTTTTTATTATTTATTTTTTCACAAATTGGAAGGATTGAAAAATGTTACTTTATGAATGTATAAACTGAATTTAAAAAAAAAAAAAAAAAGGAAATTGGTAGAACTACAATGAGGATTCCATAAAAATTCCATTCTAAAAAGAGAGTTCAAAACAATTTGGATTCTTTGGAAATTGAAGATGCAGTTACTAATTCATGATATGGCATGTACAAAATGTTGGCGGCATTTAAGTGTGAGGCAATGGCAGTTCTAGCTAGCAAACAAGCACATCAAAGTAGCATGAGTCTTTCGCGCTAGCATCATCGATTGTTGGGGGAAGGATTGATAGATTCGCCAATAAACCATCATCGAGCACAAGGAAAGTTGTTGACTTATCGTATCTACCTTCTTATCGTAGGACTAAAGCTGGAGCGGCTACCCTCGTTGATTCCCCACGGAGGAGTCGGAATATTGCTACTTCCCCTCATTGTACTAAGCAGTGTAGAAGGGAGCGCTTCCACAAAGTTTGACATTTTTTTTTTAATTCTCTCCACCAAACAATTCAAAGTTCACTGTACTAAACATAGGCATAATGCTATAGAATCGTTCATTACTAAAACGAACACTGTGGATCATTGGATAGATTGGATCTCTAGAAACAGAGTAAAAAAGAAAGAGAGAATAATGGATGCGGATCAAAGAACAAAATTGCAAACTTACTTTGGACACAATCATAAGAGTAAGTTAGGGATGATTTTAGTCGGGTCTTTGGCAAACCCACTCATTCAACTCAACTCAAACTTTTTTTTGTCTTTTTCCCAAAAAGTTTTTGTCTTTTTCCCAAAAAGTTTTTTGTCTTTTCTGAAAATTCAAAAAAATTTACTATTCCAACTTAAAAATCTCAACTCAAACTACTCCACCAAACTCCCCTAATTCTGATGGTTTTCTTGATTTTTTTAATATATTTTTATTTCGTTAATCTACGTTCTCATTTTGATTATGTAATAAACCTATAAATTTGTTGTATTTTTATGTCATTTAAGAAGAGGGATACTGATTTGAATAAAATTTGAGAATAATTTTTTCTCTTGATTTCCTCTTCTCATCTCTCTTCCTCAATTTCTTCTCAAATTTCATTCCTTTTCTCCTTTCATGCTCTAGTTCTTCACCAGTGGCTGTAGAATGGGAAATGCTAAAAGAAAAAAAGAGCTCTTCTCAAACCCAATTCTTTGAATGAGATATTTTAACGTAGGATCTACCTATTGCGAAAGAACATATAAATACATAATTATTTTATTTTATTTTTTGACGATTTGATTGATACTTATTGGGATTCACATTTTATATCCAATTTTATATGCCTCAAATGATATTTAACTAATAATATTATGCTACATCATGTTAAAAAATTTAAAATATTTTATAATTGATTTTTTTACCTTAAAAACTAATTTCTTGTAATAATATGTCAAATAGTTATATATTATTTCACTATCAGAATTCGAGAGAGGAGGTTGATTGTACCGATCGGAGGAGTGTAAAAAACTGGGCTCTACAAGTCCACGTCAACCTTAACCGAACCACCTATGAACCACCTATGAACCACCTATGAACTAAAAACAGAGAGCACGACTAAACCGCCAATAGACAAATATATATATATATATATATTTGTTTTGTTCTTGGGCTTAAGAACTAGAAATACCCGCCAATTCATCTACTTTGCTTCTTCGTTGCTTCACAATTTAGAATCCTATCTCTCTCCTTTGTTCCCTTTGGTCTTTAAATTTTCCCAGAAAATCACCCCCTACTTTTCGAGAAAATCCTCTTTCTTCTTTCCCGGAAAACTATATTACTGATTTTTGCCTTCCGGTTCTTCTTCAAACCACCCCCCCCCCAAAAAAAAAACCCCAAGAAATGGACGACGTGAAAGACAAGGTCAAGGGGTTCATCAAGAAAGTCAACAATCCCTTCTCCTCCTCCTCTTCCGGTAAATTCAAAGGCCAAGGCAGAGGTCTTGGGATCTTCTTCTTCGGGTCCTTCCAATCCGGTTCCTAATCGCCCCTCGCCGATTCCCCAGTCGAAGCCCCTTTCGTCGGCTTCGAAACCGTTGTCGAAGCCCCTTTCGGCGCCTCTGAATTCGACGTCGAAGCCTCCGAATTCTCCAAAAAAAACAACTGTTTCTGATCAGACAAGGTTCGATTATTTGGAATTCTCCGAATCCGGATCGGAAACCGGCTAATCAGTTCGACGCTTTTGACTCGCTGATCACCTCTGGGAAGAGATCTCGAAATGGGTGTTCCGTCGAGGTTTTCGAGTGTCCGATTTGCGGGCAGTCGTTCAGGACGGAGGAGGAGGTTTCTGAACATGTTGAGAGCTGTGTCAATGGCGATAGTGATAAAAACAGAGTTGAAAATGGGGGTTCAAACGACAAGAATGATTCTTTGGAGAGTGATTTGGAGGCTTGTGTTGGTGCGTTTCTTTCGGGAGAATTGGCTTCTGGGTCGGTTGAGGTTTTGCTTAAGCTATTGAGCAACATTGTTCGGGAGCCGGATAATGCCAAGTTCAGGAGGATTAGAATGGGCAATCCAAAGATAAAAGAGGCGATTGTTGATGTCACGGGAGGGGTCGAGTTGTTGGAGTTTGTGGGGTTTGAATTGAAAGAGGAGGATGGAGATTTGTGGGCGGCAATGGAGGTTCCTCCCGAGGAGCGAATTCGTTTGATTAAACGCGCGATACGACTGCTCGAACCGCAGAAGGTACAGGAACCAGAGAGGATAAAGCGATTCTAAGCCGGTAGCTTCAGTTTGAGGAAGAGGAGAAGGTTGAGCCAAAGAAGATTGACAGACAGGTATGCCAATCTTTTCATAATTTTTTCGGAAACAAGTACTACTTTCTGCTCTTGAATTGTTCCTCTTTTTTAGTTTAGTTTTGCAGATTTTACTATTCTTGGAATATTCCTTTTGAAATTTATGAAATTATATATCCAAAGTGAAATTAATAGTGTAAAGTAGGGACAGCGCTGAAGAATATATTTGTTCCCTTGATCTTTATGTACCTTATCTGGTGAGTTTCTTGATCTTTTTTTATGGAGTAATGGTCCTCAGATTAAGACAAATTTGTTGCGTGAAGCTAATAAGTTCTATTTAATTTTTGGATTTTTGATTACGGACTAGGTGCTTATTTCGAATCATTATAAACATCTCTTTGCGTCGCCTGTCACATAAATAAATAAAAAAAAAATATATATATATATATATATATATATATATATATATATAAAGATTGTCCCATTTCACTCACTAGACATGACGATGAACTTGTTTGACAAATTTTTCTGCACCAGTCCAATGAAGACCTTGTGGGAGTTCAAATTCTCACAAGCTCCCTTCACTTTCTGCTTGAATCAGTTTAGAAACCAAAGCAAGCTTCGAGGAAGATAGTTTGATCCAGAGTTTAAAACCAAAATTTGCACGATAAACTTTTTCTTTCTCCTGACGAGTCAAGCACACATGCCACATAGTCGTAGACTTCAAGTTTAATTGCATAAAATTAGAAAAATTACAGTTAGTGAGGATCGTCATTTTGAATTATGGCATTCAGGAACGCTTAATGGTTGGCTTATTTTTCCTTTTCTGACAATATTATTGCCTAAAACTTGAAAATATGGTATGTTTATGGTCTAGCCATCTTGAGAAAAGATGTTTGATTCGATTTCTTAAAAGTACAAATTAAAAAAGGCAGAAGAGGTAACAAAAACGCAAATATATGTGTATTGAGGGAAATTATATGATTAGATCTCAATGAAAACTATTAGGGAAAAAAGGGCCAATTTTTGGAACTGGTCCTACGAGTTCTAGGAGGCAAGTATTTGCAAGAGCAAATTATTCCGCAAAGTCAGTTGCTTTTCCCATCCCAATGGAAAAAACTGTGTGGTTTCTTCATTAGTTGACTTGTCAAAAAATTAAAATAAGTTCCAGATGCTAGTTGTGGTAAGTCTTTACATATTTGCAGCATAGATGAGGAATTCAGCACGATGACTGTGGTGGCAAATGCCAACAGAAATTTCTTTGATATGGGTAGCCGTATGGTGACCGTAATAAGTGTAGAAATGATGGTTACTCTTGTGTCTGTAACGATGATAATTACAGTGTCTCATGGTTCTGGCTGTGGTAGTGGGTTGGTGTTATGGACTTGGTGCTTGTTTCATACTAGTGATAAGATGATGGAGAAACTTATTGCTAATTCTCTAAGAAAAAATATATGTTTAAGTTTAGTCCTTTTGCATCACAGTATCGGAAGTCCTTTTAAGCGCATCAAAGCAAGGGGCACCATTTAATGATGGAACTTGATTCTGGTTTCAGTGAAACAAATGGCACCTATGGCGTTTTTTGAGATCTGACCATTGCGTTGCGAAATAATCCGTTGAGTAAGAGCTTTGTGTTGTATGGTATTGGGAATACCGTTATGTCATAAACCCTTCATGTTCATCACAGCCATGGTGATTAGTACAACCAGTTATACAACTATGAATAAATGAAGTTGTAGGGAAAGCTTTCGTCTAGAGGACTTTCTTTGTGTATGTTGTATGTTATTTTTATTGTTTTTTCTCTTGCATATGTTTCATTTTTAATGTTTAATTTTTGAAGTTTAATGTGGTTCACAAAAAAAAATAATAATAAATAAATAAAATAGATACCAGTTTAACGTGGTGTTCTGTTGAACGTCTTTCATTTTCTTTGGTGTTTTTATCATGTTTGGACATCTTCTACTGTTTATAATAATCTTTTATGACCATTAACTAATGGTTTTTTTCTTGCGTTTTTGGTTAGTTTAGACCAAAGTCTTCTTTTCTGTCCCCGAAAGCGTTGCAGCAAAAATAGAGCTACCAGATTCTTTCTACAACCTCTCACTTGAAGAGCTGAGAAGAGAAGCTGAGTTGAGAAAGAAAAAGATGGCAGATTCACAGCTTTTGATCCCAAAGTCATACAAGGAAAAACAGGCGAAAGCTGCTAAAAGGAGGTATAAGAGAGCAATTATCCGGATCCAGTTTCCCGATGGTGTGGTGCTCCAAGGTACTTTTAATCCGTGGGAGCCAACAAGTTCTCTCTATCAGGTTAGTTATTTGACAATTTTTTCACCCCTTTGTCTTTATAAATGTTGTTTAACATGTCAATTAGGATTTAAACAAGTTTGTAAAAGGATCGATGAGTAATTTAGCAACAAGTAACACATTCGCATCTGTAGGAACAACTGCTCTATGTGAAGAACTTTACATTTAATAAGGTGTCAAATGATAAGGTGATAATTGTCTAATTTAATAAGATAAATTAGTTTTAAATTACTTAAATTAATTGATTTATTAAGAAAAGTACATTTATATTACTGTGTATAACCAAACACAACAAAATTATATTCCTGGGAATGTGAGAAAAGATTTTAGACAAAACCAAACGTGATAATTCATGATGCCTGGGAATCATGTTGCCCACTATCACTTTCCTAGTAATATGATTCCTGCTGATTACTGCGTACCAAACACCCCGTTAAGATAAATTTTATTTGTTTATCCTTCAGCCACAAGTTTGAACATCACTTTGATCATTTAAAGGTTCATTTCTCCGTATCTGAATTACCAGTTTACCAGGATAATCCCGAAAAATGTTGTTTGTTCAAGATTACGGAACTTTTACATTTTTCCTCTTAAATCATTCCCGTACATATTGCTGAGCATTCTTGGTGTATATGTGATTGATTTCGACTTAGTCCTTTAGCGTTCAGGCTTGTGCTTGAGGTGTCCTAACTAACTTTTGTATAATCTTCCAGTTCGTTAGCTCAGCACTGAAAGAGCCCAGTTTGGACTTCGAGCTGTTACATCCGGTGGTTGTCAAACGGCGAGTGATCCCTTGTTTTTCTGCACCCGGGCAAAAACCAACGACGCTAGAGGATGAGGATTTGGTCCCTTCAGCTCTTATCAAGTTTAGACCTAGAGAAACAGATTCCCTTGTTTTCACAGGGCTGTGCAATGAACTCCTAGAAATTATTGAACCGCTCGTGTAGTTGATTCCTGATTCCAGGTAATAGCTTTGCCTTCACTCAGAAAAATAGAGCTTTCAGAATCAGTATGTGTTCTCCCATTTGTGTTGCAACTCTTAGCTGATCAAATTTTGATTGAATTTCTCTCCTATTGTACTTAATAAAATGTGCATTTCTTTAATCTTTGCCCTTCATCAGAGCCTAAAGCTAAATGTATCCAATTGGGTTGTAAAATAAAGTAGATCTTGCAAAAGAGAAAGCATATTCGAGTTTATCATCCTGTTTTGCTTCATTTACAGTTCTGTGATGTTGTTAACGAACCTAGACAATGATTCCTGTTACAAAAAGAACATCTATTTATACAATTGTAAGACCTTTCTTGAGATTTAGGGAAGAATACTTGAACTCCTGTTTCTTTGTATATATATTTTTTATATCAACGTATTTGGAATGCCAAAAATGTTCTGGTAGTATCGTACCAATATTCTGGCAATAGTCATCAGTGACGAATGGTATTCTGCAATAATACTTGTGTTTAATAGGAGAGAAAAATGGAAGGACAGGAGAGGGGTGGAGGGACTTGTGAAAGGATTTTCGTATGTATGGTTGTTTGTTAGTTATTAGGGACTGATGATATTCTACAATGATAATTATGTTTGTTAGGAGAGAGAAATGGAAGGAATGACTAAGGGTGGATGGATTTGTGATAGGATTTTGATCTTCATCGTTGCTTGATAAGAGAGAAAAGAGGAACGGATTACTAAAGGGATCTCAAATCCTTCAAAACACTCCAATTTTAATCTCTCATAAGTGGGAGAAATTATTAGAGGAATTGTATCATCTAAATAAAATAATCATTTTACAAACATAATCTTTTCCTTTCTTTCCCATGCATATTTTTACCAAATAAGGGAGATTTTTTTTTTCTTGCCTTTCTTTCATACCGAACATCTTGAGAGAAAGGATGTCTCCAGCTTCTCCATTTCCACTCCTTATGTTTCTCTTTCTTACTAAACGCACTCATAGGCTCTGTTTGGTTGGAATGATGAAGAGTGGGAAGGATGAAAAATTGACGGGATGAAAAACAAGAAGGATGGATCAGATTTATGGTAATTCTGTCATTTGATAAGAGAGAAGGAAAGTTAGAAAGATGGATGTACTTTTTTTTTTAAAATCTAATTTCTATACTGTTTATTTTGCTGTTTGTTAATAATATGTTTTTAGGGTAAAGTTGTCTTTTAAAACTTGAATACTTCCTCCAATGGAAGGATGCACATTGGTGGGTGCAGAGGGAGACTCTCTTCTCCGTTCCTTTCAACCGACAGTGGATTTACTCTTTTCCTCCCTCGATCTCTTCCTCCAACCAAAACACGCTCTTAGAATTAGTCCGATGTGGTATCAAAAATTCCAAAAAGCTTTGGTAGAAAATTGAGCAACACGGGTCGTTGACTATGTTACATTTGTTTCCCTCCAAAAATCAAGGCGCGCACACAACTTGATACTACAAATGTGTCACAATGAGCGCTACCCTGCAGCAACGGAGATCTCACTGCAACTTCAGCAAGATCTTCCCCACCCCCTTTTTTTAATAGCCACGGTGATATTATGGTATTTTTCGAGTTAATTACGTTAATAGTATCACCAAATTTTTGAGCACAGTACAAGATGGCTTTCATAGCTTTTGTCGTTAAATTTTTGGTTTTCGTTGAGGTCAGTTAATGCCTCTTCACTGAGTATAAGAAAGCAACGTACCACTGGTCCCCAGCCAATTGGTCATGTTCGCGTACAAATGGATTCGAATTTGCTTTGTCTTGAATAGTGTCTAGCTAGATATTTTACAGCATGATATAAGAAAAACCAATTAAAAATAATATAAACTTTTAATGACATGATAAAATATGATCGGTTAAATATCATTTGAGACAAATAATAATAATAATAATAAAACTCCGAGTTTGCGTACAAGAGATTACTTTTAAGAACTCTTAGCATTTTGAAAGAGATGCGACGACAAGGGCCAATGGGACCCGCAAAAATCAGATGCTGTTTTTATTGAATTATTTTAGCGTCACATGGGGGGACCCTATTCTCATTTGGGAATCAGAGATCCCAGTGAGGATTTTCCAATGTGTTATGTTGACATCTTTTCTTCATGTCAGTACAAGTCTATGACGCATCATAGCAAAGGTCGAATTAATCTTTTTAGGGCCCAGTTCTTTTTTCTTCCATCCAAAATAAGTAAATAAATAATTAATTAAATTAAACTTTTTAGGGCATATGTACTTTTTTTTAAATCTTATAATGGTATTTTGGTCATCATGTTTAGACTGAAAAGCCATGCGAGGACAGAGTGAAACGTACTCTTCAAATCTGGACAAGATCATAAGGGATACTCGTGAAATCATCCTCCCTTTCCTGACCTATTCTATCAAAATGCGGTTTAATATAAGTGAGGTTGTTATTTTATTTATTTACTTTTTTTTTTAAATAAGTAAGAACATACGCATATCTCACACAATTCAGGTAGAAATATTTTAGTGGATCTATAAATGAATTCTATTAACTACAATTTACTAAAAGGGAACTTGCGACATTTATAAGCCTCTAGTAGTTCTCACTCCCCGCTGATGTGGGACTTGCTATAGTGGCGAGTTTTTTTTAATTGTTCTTTTACTTTACAAATCACATAAAATTCCCACCCTTCTAACAAGACTCTTTTTCTATTTAGAAAAATAATCATCATTGATTAATCATAATCATTCGGTGATTGATCACTATCAATTAAAAAATATATATATTAATATTGATCAGTCACTGTAATGAATTGGTCAATCATTTATTGATAATTAAAAAAGTGATCATTTTCTCAAATTTACAAAACTACGGACATTTATTAAAAATTTCTTTAAAAAAGTCATTTACTAGCATATATATTTTTTAATACATAAATAGAAAACAATGTACAAAATAAATAAATAAATAAATAAAATAGACGCGTTTAATAAGGGAAAGTGATGATCTCGTGCGACCATGAGGAATTGGGTCGCAACATTGGTCACAGCTCATATTTTAGTCACAATCCTCTGCAATTAGAGATGATAATGCTCCCCGCAAGGATAATTTTTAGAATTTGACGTAAGATTTTTGGAGGCTGCTAATTATATACTTATAACATCCTAAGAGATAATCATTTTGAAACATTTAAAATATAAATATTACATCTGAATTTAACTACAGGAATAATTTTTTCGTGTCTTAAATTTGATCTGCTAATCTAGCTTCAAGATTCAGATCCTTGAAAAAGTTACTCTTGAAAAAGTAATATGTCCTTGTCAAGGTACTGAAATAACGATGATTTTGGCTACCTTTCAACATGTGAATATATATATACGTTAACTTTTTAAACTTAGATTAATATAATCATGATAATAATTTATTAAAATAACAATAATAATAACAATAGTAAGAATAATAATAATAAATTATATTTCTTTCTGAAAAGAGAGAAGGAAATGAATATATATATATATATATTATATATTCGAAAGCTTTCATGTACGGCACCCCCAATTTGCCGGATATGAATGGCGGCGTACGTTGGATGCAACAAATGGATGGAGCTGATGAGAGAGAGATAACGTAAGCTGCTGCGGCATAATCCAGAGAGAGAAAGAGTTGCCGGAGAAAGAGTCACCGGAAGAGAGAGAGTTGCTCGAGAAAGAAATTCGTCCGAGAGAGAGAGCCACCGTCGTCGAAGAGTTAGTAGATCACGGACGGACTGCGCCCAGCCAAGCTACTCACCATCAACACCCACCACGAACCCACCGTCGAAAAGCCGTCGATGCCCTCTGCCACGTCAACGATCGCCATGAGTTCCGGCGATATCCTTGAGGGCTCTATCGAACCTGGATAACCTAGGCTGGCCATCACCATTAATGGTACGAACGGTCTTGGAACTGAAGCTCTCGCCACTCCTCTCTCTGATGTCTCATGCAGTCAGGGGCAGGGCCAGAAATAAATTTTAATAGAGTAATTTGAGAATTTTTAATTTTAGTAGGTGTTGGAGCAAAATTTCGTCCAGCACCAACTAAACGTTCTTGAAATAGAAAACAAGATCAAACGAACAAAATAATCAAGAACATGAATACAAGAAAACACAATAACCTTAAGAACAAAATCGGAGTTCGGTATAATTGTCTCAAGGTTTTATATTGAGAATTGTGTCTTGTCCTTTTTCTCTCAATTCAAGAGAATTTATAATACATTAGGAATATAGGAATTTAATTCTCCTATTAATTTGAGAGTTTATTCTCTCTTTAATTACAATGAACTATTCAAATTCTGGTGATTTGATATATAATAAATATGGACGTTTAACGTCTTTGATATTAAATATAAACAATTGAATTCCCTTTGTAAACTCCTATTAATTATTGAACTTTGTCCTTTGTAAACGCTTGAACTTCTTTTTCTGACGTTCGATATAATCTTTGGAAGACTCTTAATTAAGGGTAGTCTCCTTTCTCATAAATAAGTAGACCTCTACCTGATTGTCTCCTACCTTATAATTAAGTAGGCTTCTACCTAGGATGTCCTCTTCCTTAGGTAGGCTTCTACCTATATTGACTTGAATAAAAATTAATTTAAATAATTTTTATGACAAAAATACCATCCAATAGTAGGTTTATGTGAGAAATTTTAATTTTCGTTGGGCAAAACAGTAGTATTACAAAACCTTTTTATATGATTAATTCAAGTGAGGATTATGTGAAAGTTCATTATTTTAGTTGGAGCAAAATAAGGAATGTTTGAAAATTTTTAATTTCTAATGAAGGCAAATTCAAAAAATTATAAAATTTTCGAGGTAAAACTAGAAGAATAAAAAATTTAAGTGGCCACCCCCACTAGCACCCCCTAAAATCCGCCCCCTGGGTGGAGTGTTGCATGACGTGATCTTGGCCTGGAGGAGATGGCATGTGATTATGTGAATGAGCATGCGTGGTTGGTTGGCGCGCTCTCTTCGACAAGGTAATTGTTGTTTTACTGCTCTCTCTCTCCATCTCCATCTCTCTCTCAGGGTTGTACTGTCGGACGTTCGGCAGCCAGATGCAAGAGCATTCCTGTATATATTGGTTAGTAATCGTAATTGACTAATACTAGTTAGTATGCGTTATTTATAATTTAAATTTTTAGACTTTGTTACAATTTTTTTATGAGATGTCTTTCTGGTTTCAACGCTAATATTAAGTGTGCAATTATTTAGAATTTGATTTATTTTTATGAAACCTTTGATTTTGGTTTAAATAATTAGTTACGTAATTTTTCAAATGTATAGTTAAATTATATGGAGATTGGAACAGGTTTGGAGAAGGCCCTCATAACGGAGAATTTGTCTCCGTCACGGGTCCGGTCCGTTCTGAGATAAAGAAGGGGTAGAGATAAGAATGGTTTTGAGGGTCAGTAATGAGGATAAGAAAGTAATCCACATCTCCACTCCCATTCCCACCCTGTTGTCATGGGGGTCACCACTGTTAGGGTTGAGATGTGAGTGACCCTCATAGGATCCATAAGGAGAGAGAGATACTCCATGAAGGTGGTTGTAGCCTAGTAAGTGTAACCTCAAAAGAATAGTATTATTCTACCATTGAACTGGACTCTTTTTTTTTTTTTTTTTTTTGGGATAACTTTTCTGATTTTTGGGGATTTAATTTTTTGAATTTTGTTTACTCAGATGCTTGTTATGCAACATTTTTAGGGGTATTTTTGTCTTATAAGTTACAAACGTATATGATCGTTTTAATTTGATTGTACGAATAGAGAGATACTTTTGTCTTTCTCAAAATTACGGGGTAAGGTCACAAAGCGACAAAAATACAGGATTTCACTGGGAAAAAAAAAAAATGAAGGAAAACTGTTCGTTTTAGAATCAGATGAAAAATATTGTCCTAAAAATAAAATTAAGGAAGCATATTGTAACTAACTTATAAACATACTAATAGCTGCAACTAATAACCAAAAAAAAAAAAAGTCATATAGTTATATTAACAATTTTAACCCTTTTTTTTTTTTTTGGCTAAGAAAATTAACAATTTTGACTTAGGACTGCTTTGACTTTTCTACGTGCTTATGTCATATGAATTCCATGCAGTAAGTGAATGTAATTGTAATTTAATGGATATAAATACAAGAATAAATGAATAAATAAATATTACTGTAGAAATAATAAATTAAAATTTAATATTCACCAAAAAAATAAAATAAAATTTAACCCATTACATACTGTTACATGGAAATATGATGATGGCCAAATCCTACTACAAAATGCGATTTATGGTAAGTTGATAAGTTCCAATTATGGAATAGGAATACCCCATTATGTCCTCTCATTTTAAAGCCGTTTTAAAAGATTTGCTGGTCCAAAATTGGAAAACTCTTGATTTTAGACAAAAATATACAAACTTCCCAACAAGTCAACAAGAATGGAATTGTATAAAAAAGTGTAGAAATG
>CM046385.1:11964417-11989417 GCA_025413485.1 Ficus microcarpa | reverse complement strand
ATTCCCTTTATTTTTGTAGAGATCCTCTCTAACCAACCAACCTCTTACATGGTCCATTACTAGATATCCCAGAAAATTAATATATTGTTAAAAAAACAACAAAACGATTTTTTTTTTTAAAAAAAAACACAATTTGGGATCTTTTTTTGAGGGCGAGGGTAAATTGAGATCTATTGTTCTTATTTATTAAAAAGAAGCAAAAAATTTTCAGATTTCGAAGATAAATGGGCTGTTTAGTGAATAAGTTTAGTTTAAGATTTTTAAGTTCTAATAGTAATTTTTCAGAAAAGATAAAAAAAATTTTCAGAAAAGTTTTTTCAGAAAAAGTAAATACCATAATGAAAAAAATACAACTTAGTTTAAATTAAACTTTGAAACCAAACTAACCCTTAATTCTTACTACCTATAGCCTCTCATCTTTCACCCATTGAGTGGAGTTTAAACCAAAAATAAATAAAAAGAAAAAAAAGTTGAATAACAAATAATATAATACGTTGCTAGCTTATTCTTGTTGTGGATAAGTCAATTGAGCAAAACCCACTTGGCCACGAATCTTAGGTAGGGTCCTACCACTAAAAGGACAAGAAAGGAAAAAAGAAAAAAGAAAAAAATAAGCCCTATTTCTGGCATGAGCATTGATTTGCAAGGAAATTTCTAGATAGAGAGCGAAAGAAATATTTAAGAGAAACATTTTTTTAATGGATAGACAACGACCCGGAATGTAATTTATATTATTATTTAATATTGCTATTATTATAGTTATTATTTGCATGGCCACTGATAACAAGAGCACGCGAATTCAAGTGGACTCGTACCATTTTACTGGTCATTTAAATAAATAAATAAATAAGAGTGTCAAAATTCCAATTATCATTACTGGTTATTTGCACTTTTCAAGCCCCTGTGTGTGTGACTGTGTGTCCATAGGTGAAAGCCTAAAAATATTGGCGCATTGTACCATTGTCAACTTTGAACCAGGAGACAAATAGGAGAATAGGTTTTTCCCACAATTTAAATTATCCTATGTTTATCGGCTGATTTTAAGTTTTTAACTGACCCTAACATGTGGTCCTTTTTTTTTTTTTTCCTTTTTTTTTCTTTTTTCTTTTCTTGCACATGGTTTTCTTTTTGGATAAATATCATAAGAAGAAAAGACAATGGTGAAATAGAATATTGTTTAAAAAAATATATTTAAGATCTCTCTAAATCTTTTTATCTTGGGGTTTTGCTAGTTTTGCCTCTTCTTTTTTACGATTGGAGTTCGGCCGCATCTCTAGAATGGGCTCCAAATTCTCGATTCATATGGAAGAGATCTGATCACCATAGAAAAGATCTCGGATTGTGCCGTGGTTATTCAAAATTGTTTTTGGATAGATACGGCGTGTACAAAATAAGAACTTTTTGGGTGCTTGGTCTTTCAGCGGCAAATTTCTTCTCAATGGCTTTGTTTGGTTTGGTCTTCGATGGTACAATGGCCGACTTCTTGTTGATGATTGTATGGCGAGATTTTCCTAGTTTCTTGTAGGAGTTTAATTTTAATAATGTATCTTTGTCTTCGTCATTTAGGTTTAATATTTTAGTGTTTTATTTTATGATATATTTTGTAATAATGATGGTGGTTTTCTCACCTTCCGCATTGATTTGTTACACGCTAAATCTGAATATGTGCGGCGTTTTAGTTCCATTAGATATAAATCTAGACAAATTTAGTGGTGGCCTCAGTGCTATAGTTGGAATCCTCTCTATCATCAGAATTTGCATAGATTGTAGAGAAAGTATTGAAAAGAGTCTTATGCGTGCTCGATGGTAGTATGTCGAGATACTATCCCGTTTTTTTAGCCTCAATCATCTATTTTTTCCTTTTTATGTCATCAGACTATACTGATGATACCGATTTTCGTTGAGAGTATAATCTCTATAATGGGGGTCAATCCCATAAATTTATAATTTTTATTTTTAATTCAAAGAAATTTTCCATTTCAATCAAAAGTTACCATGTATTTTTAGTTTATTCTGGTATATTTTGAACCTCAATAAATATATGCTAAGAGACTTTATTAGGTGTCGTATATGAATTCATATCAACGAGAGGTTAACATCAAAGAAAGAAAAAAAAAATCAAATTTTGACTAGAACAATTATAAATTAAAATACTCTCAAAGAAAGGAAAAAAAAAAAAAGAGAAAAACAAAAACACTTTTAAAAATAACCCAAAACATAGAAAAACCTTTTCTTTTTTCTTGTAGAAAGAAAATTTTCTTTTGTTTTTCAGTTTTTTTTTTTTTTTTTCTTTTCTCTTTAAGGGTATTTTCGTTACAATAGTAAACAAAAAAAAAAGTACATAAATATTGGCCAGTACATTACGTCAGTTCAGTACACTTTTAAAATGTCTCAATATATATATTTATTGATGTCTAAAATAGACGATATAGTTTTTGGATAAACTCCAAATAGAGGATATATCTATATAAATTTCTCTTCTTTTTTACTTTCTTGATGTGCATATCTATATATATATATATCTATATTTATTTATTTGCTTGTTAATTATAGTAAGAAAATTAAAAAAAAAATTTTAACTTAAATGTACGAGATTCAAACTTTACACTCCTAAGTTCTCACCCACTAAAAACAGAGAGAAATTTTCTTAATGTAAATGCTCTGAACTTGCCAAAAAAAAAAAAAAAAAGGAGGGGTGGTTTCTGGTGGGGGCCAGAGAAGAAAGAAGTGAGAAAATCTAGGGCCCTCTCCTAAATACACTCCCATCTTAACTACACTAACGTTTGTATCATACAAATATAATAGTTTATCATTCTTCGAACAATAAAAACTTTGGTAAGAAGGGGCAAAATACAAAATATATATATATATATATAGATATCATTTAAGAGTTGGTCTGTTTCTTAATCTAGGGATTTTTCCCACAAGAAGTTCATGCTTTTTTTGTCTAGTTAGTGGATATTGCTGTTGTTCCACCAAAATACAGACACAAATAGTGGATATCAATCGTTTGCCAGCAAGGTTTTGTCCCATTATTTGCTTACAAAATTATTACATATAAATATATTAACTTTTTCCTTAAAAATGATATTTTTATTTTTGAATTAGTAGTCTATTTGCATTGCACGTGACAAAAAATACAAAGTTGCGAGTTTTTTGCATGATAATTAATTTGCATTTATTCTATTGTTTAGTACATAATAGTACTATAAATAATACATAGAGTACAGCAATAAAGTAATTGAGTGGAAAACTTTACCTGTTTGGTTGGCAAATTTAACTCACGTTAAACTGTATTTTTTTTATTTTTTTTCTGAAAAATTTTTTTACCTTTTATAAAAAAAAATTTTATCTTTTCTAAAATGTCAATAAAAATTATTATTAAAATTTAAAATTTTTAAATTCAACTTATACACTAAACACCCCTTGAAGTGGTTGCTTACCATTCCTGGAGACCTGTAGAGGATTTATTCTCCCTGAAACAAAGGAAACCAGCAAGTGAAAATTCTATGGCCAAGTAAGAGTATATTATTATTAGTATTATTATTATTATTATTATTATTAATGAACTGTCAGAAGCTATTTATGACCCATCAACTCTTAAAGAGAAATTGAATTATCCTTTAATTAAATTTTAAATGTCAAGTATCTACTTCTCACACCCTTTTTGATTATTCCAATTCCAATAATTAAGCTATAATTTTTATTTTTATTTTTATTTTTATTTTTACCCACTGATTAATAAATAATCCTCAACTTTTATAAACAATCATTTTCTTATCAATTTTGTTCCTTTTCTTCATCAACTTCTCTTTTTTTTTTTTCTTTTTTTTTTGTTTGTAGAAATTCATTCATTTTTTTTAGATGTACATATTTTCCTCTTTTTTTTTGTGTGGCTAATATCTATATTTTATTTTTAAAAAAAATTTGTAAAGACATCTTCACAAAAAAAAACTCTAAAAACAAAAGGTTACGACCAATTTTCTCATCATTTTATTTTTAAATAAGAAAGTTATTAACTTTTAAAATTTGAGTTTTTTGAAAATGGAAAAGAGAGAAAATGAGTTGTAAATTTGAGAGTTTTAGAGTTAAGATGTCAAAGTTCTGTCCAAAGACAGATCCCCAAATGGCCCCTTTGTTATGTCTAAGCATAAGCAAATAACAAAGCGTAGAAAAAAGAAAAAAAGAAAAAAAGAAAAAAAAAAAACTAATATAACACCTCTTTCAACTAGCAGCTTCGTATCTCTAACAACTTCGAAAGAATATTGTGATGAGATTTGCGTCATTTGAATGAGATTTGTGAGTGTGTGTGTGTGTGTTTTTTCCCCCCTCTCTCTATTGAATTTGTTAATATCACTGTCATCTTAATATGATTTTTGATGAACAAGACTCTTTTCAGAGTTTAGACTTTGGTTTGCTTTAATCTAAGCTATAGTTTCCTATTTTGTTCTGGGGCGAGTCCGTTCACACCCTATTTTTATTTTTCTCAGTCACTTTCTAAAACTGAAGATTCTAAGGCGCGAGTCTATTCAACAACTAGAAATTTAAGGTGTACTTTGTTTTTTAAAAAAAATTGTGGGAAATCAACGGCTGCTATTGGACCGTTATTGCAAAAAAATTATAAGGATAAAGTCAATTCACATTTCGCCACCAAATTTTGAACCTTATAATAATTTGTCCCCTAAACTTGAAATTGTAATCCGTTCTTTTAAACTTTGAGCCGTCAGTAAATTTATCCTCTCTGTTAGCAAATTTGTATGACACATGTCAATTTCCATCCAAAATCTAACATAGGTAAATTTGTTAACGGTTCAAGGTTTATGGAGAATAGATATTATAATTTAAAGTTTAGAAGACAAATTGTTACAAGGCCCAAAGTTCGGGTGAAAAATATGAAATTTATCCAAAATATAAATTTAGACTCTAATTTGACAAAATTCAAAGTTTAGAGTTAAAATTACTAAGCATCATTAGTTTAGAGTACCCCAATGCAAAAATATCGGGCATTCTCGCGCCTTTTCTTAACAACAACAACAATGATGATGACGATGATGATGATGATGATCAATTTTAGCTGTACCAAGAACTTTAATTAAGGAAATTCCCATTTTGTGGTTCGAACTTTGAGAACTTTCACGGTTGGCTTAAACCTTTCCTTTCCAGATCCAACTTTCTTTAAACTCTTCTGACCCCACCCTTTCTTTTCAATAGGATCAAGGTGCTTGTCTCTAATTTGGGATAACTCCACTTAACTCCTTATGTTGTATTTTTTGTGACAAATACATGGGAAAATAGAAATTAATAAGTACGCTCACAGGTCTTTTCTATTTCTTTTAATAAATATTCTAACAATAAAATAACGTGATCCATTTAATCCCTTATTTTTCTTTATGTTTATAATAGACATTTTAATAAAGAGGATTAAATGTGAATAATTCATAATTTGAAGATTAATATTAGAGTTTATAAAGTTTAAAAATCAAAGTTATGAGTGTCCTTAAAGTTTAGGGCTAAAGATGTAATGATGAGTATTCTCGTGCCAAATGTATTGATTATTTATTTATCTATTGATCTTCCCCTAAAGCCCAAAAACAAACACAATTAGGGGAGGAATATAGGTTGTCTCATTTTGCCATTTAAAACTTAAAATATCATATTATTGGCATCCAAGCTTTCAAACATTTTACTATTAGGCCCTATGTTACAGAAAATGATGAATAAGTGACAGAATGAAGCATAGGTGGAGTGTAATTTGATGAAATAAATGTGGTCAATCTAGTGGTTGAACTGAATTAGATTCACGTTATCCAACTGATCCAACATATAAAAATCACAATTTTGAATCAGTTGGATAATATAAATGCGGTTCAATTCACCTATCGAATCAATCATCCAATATTCGTTTACCAAATTACCATCAACCCACCTATCAAATGAATCTCATGTGTTTCAATTTGTTATTTTAACTTTTCAATCACGCAAGGATCAATAGTTGAAACATTTTATAAGCTCTGATGTCAATACTGTGACAGTTTAAATTTTATGAAATAAAATGAGATATCGTATATTATTTGGAGGTTAAAATTGAAATTACCACAATTAAATTGGGATATGGGAGAATATATCATATTTTATGAGTACTTTAAAAATTAACAATAGTTCTTTTAAAAATTTTTTAATTTTGTTTATTTTAAAGATGAAGGTGCGTGTTGGCCTGAGGAGGTGGAGGAGATTTCATGGTGACAGAGCTCTATGGTCCGTCCCTGAAGAAATCTTGATGGAGCTCGTTCTCTTGCAGAAATATTATAATTAATAAGTGAATTTTCTCGTAAATTCTTGAAGGATTTTCTAGTAAATAACATATTTAGAGGTAAAGGCCTCTTCTTCACACGTCGACAATGACTTTCATGGACAAATTTGCAAGGTCGCCATACAAAAAGATTGCAAGGCCAACCCTCACCTTCACAAACAAAACCCAAGTGCAAGGTTTGGCAACGGGATGACTGGCTCGGTACGGCGATGTGACATGTACTCTCAGTCTAGTGACGAGATGACGTGTGATTTCTGGCGACAGAATGACTGTGCACAATTTTAGGTTAGAGAGAGAAGAAAGAAGAGGGATATTATTGATACCATGTGCGATTATAAATATGATTATACTATTTATTATCATATTATAATTTTATTTTTTTATTGTATTATAATTTAATATAATGTAATTTACTTAGTACTACTCTTCCAAAAATGTTATTCCACTAATCTACACATTATTAGAAGTGTGAAAAAATTTTACTATTTTCGTCCAAAGCGGTTTGTTTTGGACGAAAATAGTTTTTCTTTTTTTTTTTTTTTGGTCCTTCCTTTCTTTTTTTTTTTTTTTGTTGTTTTCACCCTAAAATTTATTTATTTATTCATTTTAGTGCATTTTAAATCAGTTTTCTTTTTTAAGTCCTTCATTTATTTATTTTTTCTTTTTTTTTTCCCTAAAATTTAATAATTTTCTCATTTTAGTTACTTCTTTATATTGGTCCTTTTTTTTTTCATTAGTCCTTTTACCATTTTTGTACTTCTTAAAATCTTTTGTTATTTTAAAAATTTTTTCCTTTATATTTTTGCTATTAACTTGCTTTATTTGACTACTTGCACGCACTAGCGCATGACATTGTAGTCCTTTTTTTTTTTATTTCACCCCATTGTTTTTAATTTTTTTTCATTTTAATCCTTTTTTATGTAATGGTCTATTTTTAATATTTTAATCTTTTTGGTCCTTTTTTTTTTTTTCATGCCTCCTTTTCTTTTTTCAGGTACTTTGTTGATTTTTTTTTGGCGTCTATTTTTTTACTTACATATTTCTCCAATTTAGAAAAATTTTCTAAAAGAAAGCTCAAAATCAGCTTTTTTTTTTTTGTCACCCCGTTATTTTTTCATTTTTTTTATTTTAGTTCTTTTTAATATATTGGTCTATTTTAACATTTTAGTCATTTTATCCTTTTAGTCTTTTTTCATCTCTCTCTCTTTGTTTTTTTTTTTTTAAATTTTAAGGTACTTTGTTGATTTTTTTGTCTATTTTTTACTATATATTTTGTTTTATTCAGATAAATTTTTTCAAATATATCCCATAATGTGTATCGCATATGTTTTTTAACTAGTATATTATACAAAACAAAACCTATAGGCTATAGCTTTTTTTTTTTTTTTTTTCAAGTAGGCTTTCGGCGAATCTACGCATGTGTTTAGTGTTAAGGTTTGGATCGTAAAATTTTGGTTTACAATGGTTATGTATTTGTCGAAACATTTGAATTGTTGGAATTAAAAAATGTAAAAACTTAAAATGTATTTGGATAAAAAAAAATCAATATAGAGCTTATTTTGTTCATTATGAAATTCTATATAATTTAAAAAAAATTTATTTTATTTAAACTTATCAAAATAAAATTATGAACTTTTAAAATTTAAATTATAAAATTATGTGAATAATAAAATTAAAAAAAAATTAAATCATAATAGTAACGTTTAGCTTGTGTGTCAATCACATTCTAATTATTTATGTAGAGTACACATTGATGCAAGGTCACTCATAATGTAACCCCACTACAAAACTGTAGCAAGTGTCAAACAGCGATCGACACAATCCATCTTTGATTCTCATCCAAGCATTTCTAATCCTTTTATAAGCAACCAAAAAAAAAAAAAAGAAAGAAATTTAAATTGCAAAAATATGTGGTTTTTTTTTTTTCCCTCTGACAAGAAACATATATTAGTGTTTGTTGCGTAGCAAAGTAATATAGATATAAATTGGGTTTTTTTTTTTTTTTTGTGGTGAAATATAAAAAATTGATGTTTAGTGGACCACTAGACAGCTTGGAAAGAAGTTTGTTGATTGCATGTGCAGAGCAGAGAAGCCGTGTCATTTGGCGCCAAAACGACAAACACGTGACTATTTAGCCTAGAGAGAGAAATTGAGAGAGAGAGAGAGAGAGAGAGAGAGGTTTTGCCCATTTTTGTACCTTTTTACGATGGATTTCTTTTCTCTTCTTTCGTTTCGAAATTTTTGTAGTATAATTGGTGTACCGACTACCGACTATCCCAACGTGCATTTGATTTTATTTTTATGTTTTTTTTTTTTTTTTAATCTTTGGTTTTGTGGCATTTCGAGTTTCACCAATCAAAAGCTTATCCGCTTCATGTCCATTTTTCAAACATTTTGCACGCACACAAATTAATTATTAAATTATAACCCACTTGTTGCATTGCAAACTTATCAGGGACAGTTTGTAACAACGCACTTTTGCAACTTAACTCAAAATTTTTGAATTTATATCTCAATTAATTTCTTATTCTTCTATTTTCAAAAAACTAGAATTTCAAAAATTCATAACTCTCTTATTAAAAATCAAAGTTAGATAATTTCAAAAAAAAAAATCATAAAGAATAACGTGATAAATGAAACAAGATCTGTATTTTATATTTTTTCTGAACATATTTCAAAATTTTACATTATTTTTATATCTCAGTTCATTTTCAATTCACATTTCAATTAAACACATATTTCAATTCTAACTTATAAAACTCTGACTCCAATTATTGTTCCATTGGGTTGTTAGTAAAGGATGTTTTGATAAAATAGTTTTCTTGACTAAAATTAAAAAATTAATTACCTTATCAACTACCACAAAAAAAAAAAAAAAAAACTAACTTGCCAAATAGTTACTTAATTTTTATTTTTCTTTTTAAAAATAGTCTTCTATACCCTTTTAGTGCATGATGTATCAACAAACTCTACCTATTCATTTACCTTTTCCAACACGTGGAAATTATGTACTAAAAAATTAACTAAAACTTATGTGTTTACTAAAAATTAACTTTTTTTTTTTTTCCTTTTCTCACATATGAATTATGTGCTATAGAGTCTGTCTGCTCCATCTACTACACTATTATTGATAGATCCATTAAAAGTAGACAAACTCGAAAAATTAATTCAAACCAATCTTAATTTAATTGAGAGGGAAAATTGTTATAAAGCCATAAAAAAGAACATAAAAAGATAAAGACTCAAAAGCCTGATAGTGAGAAAAGGAAGAAAAAATGATTAGAAGAAATTGTGACTATGGAAGAAAGAAAGACAGAGAAAATAAATGTGACTCAACAGTAGACAAATTCGAAAATTTAATTAAATCTAATCTTAATTTAGTTCACTAAACTACTTTTATATCAAAACTCTATTGGACTTTATTCTGTATGCTTTGGGGATTACAACAGGTTTAACAAATAGAGCCCAAAAAAAAAAAAAAAAAGAGTAGAATCTACTTACAAATTTTTAAAACTCGTAATATTTATACTTAATCGATATAGACTTTTATATTATATCTTATGTAATCAGGTTATGAAGGACATATAAAGTTAATCGTGTCAATCCTGTTAAATATGTCAACTAAAACTTGACTTGTTTATCAATTGTATGTATCAACCTGTTATAAAGCCAAACACGTTCATATCAAATTCAAACTCTCTAATTTCGTGTCGTGACTCAAATTATCAGTCATATCTGTGATACATTAATTATTATATTTTTTAAATGAAAGTTCTTGATAACGGGTTCGGGTTTGGCACTTCATTGTACTCAAAAACCGTTGATTGTTTTAGATCGATGAAGGTTAATTTAATAGAGGATGACTATATTTTATTTTATTTTATTTTTGCTGAAAACAATTGGATCACTTTATACTTGATTATTTGAATAACTAATTAAATCAGTTAGAGGCAGTTTGCATGAGTTTTGAATCTTATGTATGAACATCCTTTTCTATATAATGACGTTTTATTCTAGCCTCATTAACGAAGAAATATTGTCTTTGTTCTTCTTTTTCTTTTTCTTTTTTGTTTCATCCTTCCAAATGTACAAATTCCACTTCAAAAAACGTAATGGCTCAATTTGAATCATCAAAAGGCCTAAAATAAGATTTTTAGCCAAAAAAAAAAAAAAAAAGAGCTAAGCCCTAACCTATTCTAAATCATTAAATGTTTATTTAAATTTTTATATTTTTCATAACAATAAATTTTAATATAGTTTAACATTAATTCTCTAATATAATCACATGTTTCATGTTCTAATAAATAAGATAGAAATGTTGATGTAAAAATAAATATCAAGGATTCAGATTTAAAAAAAATATGAATAACTAATATTAAGATCAGTGTAAAAATAAAATACTAAAACTTATTTTGAAAAATATCGAAAACTTTAACTGAAACTTTAGAAAACATAAAAGACTTAATTATGCACAAATTGATATAATTTGTTTTAAGAAAAGTTATAGATGATGACAATATATTGTTTTCATTATAATGGAACGGTCCAATATAATTCTTTAAATATAAAATAAATTAGTTTAAAAAATTTTAGTACATTAAGTTTTACAATCTTCCAAAATTTTGAAGAAAATAGTAAAAGCACCAAATATACAATATAATATATGTAATTGAATTCCACCATTGATCTTTCTTTAATTAGTGAACTACGTTTACTATCCTTACTCATTTCATTAGAAGTGCATGGTCTGAGAGATTCCTCATTTATTAGTTTGAAATCTTCCAAAAACGAAAAAAGAGAAAAGACGTGATGATTTTATTTTATTTTAAGCTAAAAAGATTTTTATTTTATGTTCTGTCCCTTTTTTTAATATCTATATATATATATATATATGCGCGTATATGGATAAGGCTAGATGTTTTGCAGATATATTCATAAAAATATCAGAACATATATATCTGAATCTTCACAGAAAGTTGTGGAGTAAAATCAAGAAATGATTTAAACCATAAAATCCATATTCAAAAAAAAAAAAACATTAAATCCATGAATACTTTCAGAAAACAATTCGAAATCTTATAGAGACTTATTATTATTTTTTTCTCCTCTAAATTGTACAAGAGACTCCACTCTTCCATTTTTGTAATGAAGACTTATTGGCATGAATGTCTCTGAACCTTTTAAATTTGACAATTTAGTCTCTAAATTTTTTTTTTCTTGACAATCAAACCCTTGAACTTCTAATTTTTGATAATTCAGTTATTTTTACTTATATTCATTAAAGTAAGACAATTTTTTACGCAATACTTACATATTATTGCTCAAAACGGATAATGTTGATAATTTTTGCTCAATTTCAATACAAATTTCTTTTAAAATTTAGGTTTAAATTTGAATATAATTGAATTAAATTCAAATTTTCAAAGGTAATTGTATTGAAGTTAAGTAAAAATGATTAATAATGCTCTTTTTGAACTAAATGTGCAAGCTATATGTTAAAAACAGTTCACATTTTTATAAATTTGAGCAAAAAGGATTGAATTATCAAAAATTATAAATTCAAGGGGTTGATCACCAAGAAAAAAAAAGTTTAGAGACTAAATTACTAAATTCGATAGTTCAGAGGTATATGCATAAATAAGTCAATAATAATAGTAATATTATTTTATTATAATAACAACAACATTTTTGATTTTGTTTTCTTACTTATAAAGTAGCTATCTACCATTGAATTGAAAAAGTAATTAATATTTTATCAATACTAACCCAAAATTAGACTTTTAAGTCTTTTTTTTTTTTTTTTTTTGGGATAAGGCAGCTTTCAACTTGTAAGTTCAATTTTTTGGTAATTGTCACCACGATTAAAATAAATTGTGTAGCATAATATTCCATCATTCATGTAAGAAAAACGTCTACTCAACAAAAAAAATGTCGTTGTCTGCAACAACTCATTGGGAGTGGTCGGATGTAGGATGGATATGCATGCACTATATAAATATACACATATAAATATAGATATATTATAGAAAGGGAAATAAATAAATAATAATAAAATATAGTCGTGCATATTAATTCACGAGACAATCTTTTCACGTGTGTGAACACGTGTCTGGTCCTGAGTACAAGAACAGTACAAAAGCTAACCGTTCCACCAACAGGTGGGTTCTGCAACTGGTAATGTGTGAGTTAATTCGGAGAGCACGTGGTAAGTTACCGGACCAGCCGGTCATACCCACCGGATCTATCGGTAACTCGTGCACATTTTTATTTAAGGAAAAAAAAAAAAAAATTAACGGTCAATAACTTATAATCCTCCCTGTGAATAAAAATCTCCCCATCTCTCCTTTCCTCTCTCTCTCTCTCTCTCTGTAGTTGAAAGCTTTTCTCTCTTTAATCAAAATTTCATGTGGGTTTGAGAGGCAAAGTGAACAAGTGTTTTGGAAATTTTTGATTTTTAATTGTTGGGTTTCTTTTTTTGGTGTCTGGGATTTTGCATATCTTTTTGGTTTTCTGAGAAACTGAGGCTTGAGATGGAGAGAGATTTCATGGGGTTGTGCTTAAAAGAGCCTTTGGCTGTGGTTAAAGAGGAGATTAATAGTGATGGGTTCAAAGACTCAGGTGTGTTTCTATATATCTATTTATATAAGTATTTATATATTTCTTATCTTGTAAGTTTCTCTGTGTTACCCTTTTTGGCTGTTTTGCGTGATTTGAGCTGTGTTATGCTGAAATTGTAATTTCTTTTTGGGACTTGAATTATGGGTTCTCCGAATTTTGATGTCTTTTCTTTTGTTTTTTTTTTTTTTTTTTTTAACATGGCTTGTGGTGGAATAAGAATTTGAGAATTGAATATGGAGAAGGTGAAACTAAAATGGTTTGTTAATTAATTCCATTTTTTAAGCCTTTTTCTTTTGATAGTGGAGTCAAAACCCAGTTGTTGTAACTGCCAATCAAATTTCAGTTATCTGTTATAGCTTTCTTGATTCACTTGGATCAGATTATGTGGATAACTTATCCTTAAAAGTAATTTTTGATGTGCCTAAAAACTTTGTTCTTAGCATATGTTTAAATGGTTTCAGGAAAATAATATCAAAACATTACCTTCTTATGGCCCATCTTTTAACTTTTTTGAGTTATTTTTCTGCTGAATTGTATTATAAAAAAAAGTCATTTAACAATATTTAACCATAGGAGATAGTGGATTTGTGCATCTTCTTGAGATTATGTGTTTTGCTACCAAAATTTTGTAGTTTATCACGTCCAAACTAAGATTTGTTTATCGTCGTTTTCGCGATTTGAAGGGTTCACCAAGGGGTCAGGTGTGCAATGGCCTTTCTCAAACAAGGTCTCGGCTTTACCCCATTTCATGTCTTTCAACGTTGGACAAGAAGATAAGACCAGAAAGACTACCTCGGAGCTGCATATATCTTCCGGATTTGGGCCTGTCCCGACCGCAGATGCTTTTGACCAAAGCCAAAAACGTGCTATGCTTGAATTTCAGGTTTGTATAGATTTAAAAGCAAGTTTGGTATGTGTCGAATTCAGATCTAGTCAGTTTTTGTGACCTATAGAGGATGTCGATTTTTCGGAGATTCCTTGATTGAATTTTTGTGCAGATCTTGCTAGTGTGTGTGTTTGATTCATGTTCATAGTTGTTCAGTGACCCGAGTAACTGCTTAACAACACTCGAAAATGTATATAGGTTTCTGCTAGTATCAAACCTCTTGTTTGCCTTTGTCTTATTGGTTTTCTGGTTTTTTACCGTCTAGAAATCGTTCAATCACGATAGGCAAGGTGGAACTCATTTTTCCCTGACAGCTTATCCTGTGCAACATGATATGTATTCTGTGCACCGTCCTCATGACGTGAAGATGTTTTCAGTTCCCAATCAAGCAATTTCTGTTTCAATGGGCAACCCTTTCTTGAAGGATCAGTTTACTACTGCTGGACCGAATTTGGCCGCCATGAAGCAACAATTGCTCGGAGGAATTCCCGTGACATACCCACACACAATTCTCCCATCCGCTTGCTCGATTGCTGGTATCACTGAACCATGGTAATTTTCCCTTTCTGCTTTTTACTACAATTGTAGAACATTTTGGAAATGGTATTTAAAACCGTGGAATATTTCTGAATAGTACCAAGGCACCTGGATCTCCTGCCCAGTTGACAATCTTTTATGCCGGTGCTGTCTATGTCTATGATGCTATCTCCCCTGAGAAGGTTCTCTCTCTCTCTCTCTCACACACACACGCGCGCGCGCGCACACACTCTTTTGCCGTTCTGTTTATCAAGCCTCAAATGGATTCCTGTGACGAAAAGTTGTTTGGATCATCTTTTTACAGGCGCAAGCTATGATGGTCTTGGCTGGGAGTGCCTCATCCACGCCCACTAATGCAGCAAACCTGAAAGCTCAAGTCCTTGCACCAACCTCAAAGTTGGCAGCGGCTGCTGACGGTATTCCTGTGAATCAGCCCATAAATACATCCAATTCTGCTCTTTCAAGCCCTTTATCCGTCTCTTCACACACGGGTACCCAGTCTGGGAGTGGATCCACGAGTACCGATGAGCTGATTGCAGCTAAAACCACCGCAGTTCCAATTACTCCTGTTAGCAAAATGGAGCCACCCAAGAATATGAACGCAGTCGGATCTGTTGCCGCTACTGCTATGATGCCTTCAGGTATTCTCCCGTTTTTTATCTATTATGCCTGGCACTATCGCAATATGACAATTTATGATCGTTTCATATAGTAATTGGAATTTTTTTTTTTTTTTTTTTTTTCAACACAGCTGTTCCACAAGCTCGTAAAGCATCCTTGGCTCGGTTTTTAGAGAAGCGCAAGGAAAGGTCAGTAATCAAAGTACATGTTTTCCATTCGTTCTGTTCTTTGAAACTTATCAATAGTTTAGGCCTCCATAATTACGTAGTAAATACGAGAAAGGACCGATTCTAAATGTAAATTAGGATCTAAGATTGTATCATGCTGCTCTCTAAACGGCTACATATTGCTTTGAGATTCCTTCTTCAAAGTTCAGACTGCATTTGGTCCACGGTTTGTTGCTGCAGAATTTGAAATATTCTACTATCGTAAACGATTTGAACCGAAAGAGTCGCTTTAAGCAGAGCTGTTGTGATAAGATCTTATGTGCTTTGTTATTGCAGGATGATGAATGCTGCTCCTTACATCCTCTGCAAGAGCTCTTCAGAATGCACCGCCGCCGAATCCAACGGCGCCAATTTTGCTGCGAGCCCTGCTGTGGACTCATTTCGTTAGTGTTACAAGGTAGAAAAAAATCGATTGTTGCAAATTTTATGCAGCAAGTGAAATATGTAGACAAATGGTCTTATTATTCTTCAGAAGTAATTTTGAAAATGCTATCTTTTTTACTGTTTTTTAAGAAATTAAAGTCCTGGCATTCTTATTATATGTAGTTGGGTTGAAAATCTGAATTTTCACCACTGTATTATTTGTAATGTTAGCCGGACTCTTACCTCTTGGGTTGTAAAAACCATTTCTGTAACTAATATATATATATATATATATATATATATATATATCTTTTTGGTATTGTGGAAATAAAATACCAGCTTTAAATTATTATAAATTGAGAAATTGCCACTAATATTTTTCTGAAAAGACTTTTTTTTTATGGTGAATTCCACTCATGAGATGAATGTGTTTTTAGAAAGTGGAGAGAATATTTTATCTTGACATAAGGATGTAGATTTGTGACTAAAAATAAAGTATGCTGATGAAAATTGGACGTTTTTTGTTTTTTTTTTTTTTTAATATAAAAAATCTACATCATAAAAAAAAAAAAAAAAAAACTCATTTTATTAATAAGAATTTAAGTAAAAGGTCATTTTCTAGGATTTTTGGTGAGAAAATAAAAGTACGAACCAATGATTACTTGAATTTCATCCCCATAAACAGAATCAATTTACACACTGGATTAGCCAACTAGCTGTCGGAACTGTTACCCTTCATTCCCTCTCGTTTATGGAAATAATAATCCTCTCTTAAAATTTCCCAAAAAAAAAGATAAAAAAAAGTACGTATATATGCAGACACACACACACATATATATACACAGATACACACACACACACATATATATACACAGACACACACACACACACACACATGCAAGTGCTTATTTTGCACAACACTTAGCAAACAAATCATATGAAATAGATTTTCTTGTCTTTTGTCCATCGGTTGGCAAAGGACAGGGTGTGCGTTGGAGGAGGAAAACCAATTTAAGATCAATATGATGAAAATACCGACAACTTGATCAATATTTTTTTCAAATAATGTTCGTAAAAGAGGATTCTTAACAAAAACAGGGGCAAAGATCTGGAGTATCCGTGAAGTATTTATTGATTTTTCAATATATATACATATATATATATATATATCCATGAAGTATCAGAATCTAGTTGTTCCTCCACAATCTTACCCGAACATCCAAATATTCCTTGATATTTTCACTGATATATCCATTACATATCCATTGTTATTTGAACATACAGTAATAAGACAACAAAACAAAAAAGAATAAATAATTTTATTTAAAGAATCCAAAATTCGCATGTCTTACAATGTTTTTTTTTTTATATTGCATTATTTAAAATTTCACATGCCTTATACTTTTAAATATTGCATGGTCCTACGTGCATTCTTTAGTAGGAGTAATGATAATTATTATGTTATAAAATTACAATAATAACAATAAATAATATTGCATTATACAATTTAAACGTCAGTAGGGGTGCAAATTTATGCCTCGCAATCTTCACGAAGTTCATTTTCATATTGAATTTTAGATGGATGAAAAAAGTGAACTTCAGTAATGTACTTTATATGTTTGTAAAAATGTACGTTATTCCACCAATGTTTTTTTTTAGCATTATATCACTTTAAAATTCATGATACTACAAATATTATTCATTAAATTAAACTCTATAATTAAATCTTCTCAAGATTTTCTTAGAGAAGATTCTGTTAGATTAACACTGTATATATCGTTATGTGTTTATTAAATTACACGTTAATTATGTAGAGAATTAATTTTGAAAATAGAACTGACTCATGTTTGTTTTTTTTTGTTTTTTTGTTTTCCCCTCCCCCCTCAAAATATGTGTCTGGTCCTCAAACAGCGGGAACGTCCCTCAGTTAAAATAATAATAATAATAATAATAATAATAAGAATAATAATAATAATAATAAAAATAAAAGTCACTTCCATATGTTATCCATTGATAATAGTGCGGACGTATTTTATTGGCAAAGTTGTTCCCTCAGTGGCAAAAAAATTATTAAAGGAATGATTAAGATGGGACCTAATGCGTTCATACATCACTACCTGCGTTTACTGCCCTATATATATTTCAACTTTATTCTTCTTTAAAGAAAAAAGAAGCATCTTCACATGTCCTGAGTCTCATCGAAATGAACCTCTATCATCGTGCCACCATTATCAATAACATATATGCTAATTATTTTAATAAAAAGGACAACATTCATGAACATATATAATCTAACATACTATAATTCTACCGTAAGAAATAAAGCTCAATCTCTTTCTCATTCTCACATTCAGAAAAGGAAGAAAAAAAAAAAAAAAAAAAAAGCATCAATCTTTTTTCTTATAAACAAAGTTTTTTTTTTTTGGGTACATTTAAAAAAAAAAAAAAAAAAAGAGGTATCATTCTAGTGACATAACCTACCATATATGCATAACAAAAAATTTAAGAATCTCAATACATTTTACCATCAACTGAGATATTATGTGAATTATTATTTTTAGGTATTTAACACTAATATCCCCTAAATTTGTCACTTTTTGACAATTTACCCCTCAAACTTCTAATTTTAGTAATTTACCTCCTGAACTTGTTAAATTGCAGTAATATACCCCCTATCAATTAATTTTCTGTTAAATTGATTATGAAAAACCCATGTATGGTTCATGTGAAGATCAGAAAAACCCATTTTTAGTTAAAAATTTTCAAATATATTACAAACCACCCTAATACAAACCCTCTAATTTCAAATCTTTAATTTAGTGTAAAATTAACTAAAATGAATATATTACAATAATTTAGCAAGTTCAATAGATAAATTATCAAAATTAACAATTTGATGAACAAGTTGTTAAAAGATAATAAATTTAGGGGACAACAGTACTAAATACCAATTATTTTTTATTGATATTTGTTTATAAACTATCACGTTAATTAATATTTAAATAATATATGAATAAGTTAAAAAATAATAACTTTCGGCGACATGAGTTTC
Organism: Ficus microcarpa; assembly: GCA_025413485.1. NCBI lineage: Eukaryota > Viridiplantae > Streptophyta > Magnoliopsida > Rosales > Moraceae > Ficus > Ficus microcarpa. The sequence continues at coordinate 11,970,803 of CM046385.1, read as the reverse complement.
TGTATTAAAAAAAAAATTTGCATTTTATGCGACAACTTGCCCAATTGGGGAATAAAAATACTCTTAATTAAAAGAAAGCTTTAGAGGACATTAATTCTTCATTCAAGGACGTCGCATCATACGTGGAAATTTGCCAAATTGCGGTGTCATAACAATGAGAGGAGATCTATTTATTTTAGTACTTTTTTTTTTTTTTTTTTTTTTTACAGAACATCAATATCCCAATCTATCAAAACAAAAAAAAAAACCTGATATTCACTTGACGAGCCCTGTATCGATTGGGAGTGAGGATCTTGTGTAATCTATAAGCGTTTATGAATTCTCTTATAGTTAGCAGTTATCTAAAAATTATAATTTAGAAGAGTTTATTTATAGGTCCACCCGATTTCTCTTCTTAAAGATCTTTGTGATTGACAAGTCCACTAAGAAATTGTTTGTGTGCACTGGTTGTATGCACCAAAAAAATAATATCTGAATATATATCATTAAAGATATATATCTTTTTTATTTTTATTTATTCATTTTTTTAGAAGGAGGAGATTTGAACTCTCTATCTTTTGATGGAGTCAACTATAAAATTATCTTAAATAATTTATGTAACCACATATCTATATCTATAATATAAAAAATGACAATTTGTTTACTCTTCACTCTCTCACAATTCGCTATTCAAACTTTTGATTAAGTTATTTTGTTTGTGGTGAGTTTTTATTTAAAAGTGGTTGTATCTTCTATCATCAAAAAATATACCCCAATAATTTTCAAAATTTATTACAAACCCATATATTAAAAAATTTACAACCAAAAACCCACCCTCTTTTGTTTTTGTTTTGTTTTGTTTTTTTTAATCTATTATATTGTTTAGTTCAAGACTATGTACATTATGTATTTATAAAGCACGTGTTTTCAATTGATATATATATATATATATATATATAAAGTATCCTTAATAGGCATAATATTATCATGCATAGCAAGACCACTTTTACATGGTAGGACAACACCTTTTTTTTTTTTTTTTTTTTTTTTTGAAGTAGGACAAGACTAATTTGATGAGAAATACAAGTCAAAATTTTCACGTGAAACTATAATACAAAATGCATGATTGGTTTTAAACCAGTTATAGTGCCCCACTAAAATAATACAATATGATTGATTAAAAGCTATCTATAAATGCGCACTAAAAATAGTTCATAGCATTTTCCTTTTTTCTTGTGGATATAATATTGCTTATTTGATTGATAGAATTTTCATCCTTGAAGGAAGAAATATTTCCTTTGATATGGGCAATAAATTAAAAAAAAAAATAGAAAAAGACTCCAAGGGAATTGGTCTCTTATGACAACAAAAGGCAGATAATAAAAGAGGTCAAATTCTAGAGAAATTTTACGGCGGAGGCACTTTTATTTGTAGGGTTAGTAATTAGTGAAGGCGTATGAAATATATCATATATATTTATATATATTTTTTAACTTGAGGATAAGGTATTTGAACTCTATACCTTTAAGTAGAATCAGATATAATATTATCACTAAATTATGTATGTAACCACAATATATCATATTATTCAAACAAATTTTTTCGCGATATTTATATATTATGTGGACAGTCTAATTAAAATTATATGATCATAATTAGTAGTCTCTTCAAAAAAAAGAAAAAAATACTAGTCTCATGAAATGCATTTAAAATGAAATTGCTCCCACCGTAAAAACTCATAGAAGGGATAGTTGCTTTCTACCCTTTTAGAAGTGTGGAATTTCCTTCCAAGCGAAAAAAAAGTTTTTATGGTAAGAGGTTTTTTTATTGATTGTGCATGTTTTTAATACAATTTTGGATTAAAATCACATCAAAATAAAAAATAAAAAATGAAAAAAATTTAATACATATCAGAATGTTAAAAGATATTATTATATATTATTATTGAGATGATTCTCTGTAGTTCTATTTACTTTTCTTACTAATTTAACTCTTTAATTATAACGTCATTGCATTCTTATTTTCCAAAATGTGGCAGTTTCATTGGAAATAATCTTCCCTCCCACATCTAGTCTATGCTTGGTAGGGCGAATAGAGAGAGTAAGGAAGTTGGAGGAGGCATTTTAGAAAGGAAAAAGAAATTTTAGGTTGTTTGGTAGAGCAGAAATTGAGAAGGAATGAATTTGTAAATTCATGGAATGCATTATTTTTTAATCCTTTCAACTTTAAAAAGAAAATAAGAGGGAAAACTTTGACATAAAAGTGGTATGTGAAAATAAGAGTATGATTGTAAACCATATTAGATTAAATATTTTTATTTTTCTTTTCTCTTTTCTTTCTTTTCCACAAAGCGGCGTAAAAGAAAATCTTTGTATTTTCCTCACTGGTATTTTACTTCTCTTTTCTTTCCTTTTTTTTTTTTTTTTTGAAAGAGAAAATTATAGTAAATTTACTAAGGAGATTCATACATAACAAATCACCCAAGAATGGGTCTGTTAGTAAATTCTAGAGGAATTTACCTAAATAACTATCTTTTTTTTTTAACCTATTGACTAAAATGATAAATTCCCCACTCTTGACCATTATGAAAAAAATTTTAGTTAATTTTAGTTTAATTTTGTATTATATTGATCTAGTATTAAATTTTTTTGTGATGTTGGTGGTCTCAAAATTTGTGTCATTCAGCTTATTCCCCCCTAAATTTTGATTATGCTCAAAGGAAAATTTTATGCCTGAGGCTTGATATTAGGCATTTTATTTCTATTTCATTTCTATTTTACTTTTATTATCCTGTCTATCTATGGATGACAATGGTGCAGGACAAAGCAAAGATTACTTTCCCATCCCCATCACCAGCCCTTAAAACCATGCACATCCTTATTCCTGTCCCACCTAAAAAGGGGTCGAGGCTAGAGATTCCCCACTAGGGAGCTTTTCCTCATACCCGTTCTATAACCCATTTATTGTAACTATGCATTTTGAAAATTACACAACTTAGAAGAAAAAATAAAGTAAAAACTCACCATAAATTTAGACTAAAATCAAATTTTTATAAAACATATCAAACTTTAAACAAATGCAAGTTGTATCTTAATAATGAAGCCACACAAATATCTCATTAAAAAAAAAAAAGCAAAGTCTGAAAACTAAAACAATAAATTGCATGTACTAATTGGTATTAGCCAATTAAGGTTACAAACTTTTCCTAAAAAAAATTAAGGTCACTAACTAATAACTAAATTTTTTATTTTCCTTTTTTCGTAAAAGAAAATGTAGTAATTAGTTATTTTTTGGGATTTAGATGTAAATAGTTTGTTTTTTTTTTTTTGTTTGTTTGTTTGTTTTTTTTTTTTTTTTTTTGGAGAAGTTTTCTAACAAATGATTGAAGTTTTTTAAAATTAGATAAAAGGTCACTCTAAAAAAAATTATCTATCAATATTCTCAAAAGGTTAGTTAGTGATTGATCATATATTATTGTTGATTTAGTAAATTAATGATTGATAGTAGTCAGTCATTCATTGATTATAATCGTGAATCATAAATTTCAAGTCAATCACTAGTTGACAAAATTTGAAAAGAAAAAAAAAAGGGAAAACGATTGTTTTGCTAAATAAAACAAAAATTAGGTCACTTATTAAATTAAGTAATCAAAATAGGCCACACAAACTAATTTTTCTTATCTTTTTAATAATAAAACAATCTAATTACGTTATAGAAGTAAACATACATATACACACATAGCATAAGTATATTTATGACATACGTAAATCTGGATGAAGACCGAGTGAAGGTTTTTCCCCGCCCTGCTTACAATTCAAAAAAAAAAAAAATATCTCTCCAATCTCCAAATGTTATCCTCTATCCATGTTCTGTTGGATCAATGTCCGGCAGAGAATATTATCACCTCTATTCATATCAAACAGTCAATAAACAAAATAATTCAAACATTTTAATGTGATAGGTTTTTTTTTTTTTTTTTTTTCCCCTTCAATATCCCATATGCCCACCCTGAAATTCGAAAAATAAAGAGGGTGGGCAGACATGAAATGGAAAGAATGATGGTAACAACAATGGCTCCATTACAAAAACACAACCTTCACGTGCGCAGAAAACGACACGCGTGATCTAACCACCAACAAGTGGTTGTCGTTTCGTTGAAAATTTGAATGGCTGTGATAGATTATATCTTTTCTCTCTAAATTCTCTAATTTCTTTCAAGAAAATAAATTATTTTTTTGGGGGAAAAAAGAAAGGAAAAGGAAAAAGACTTCGGGCCCGTTTGGTTCGTTAGTTTGAGTTGAAATATTTTAGTTGTAATAGTAAATTTTTTTGAATTTTTAAAAAAGACAAAAAATTTTTTGAGAAAAAGACAAAAACTTTTTAGGAAAAGACAAAAAAAAATTTGAGTTGAAACAGAGATGAACTAGTGTACCAAACGGATACTTCCCAATTCCGGTGATCGGTTATTCAGTCACGTTATAAGTTTTATCAAAAAAAATTTAGGTTCTGTGGGGTCCACATGTGGCAAACATTACTTGCAATTTTGTCAATGCTTGTATCCAATTATCACATGGCCCTGCCTTTTCAGTAATGTCTTTGCCTTGTGGCGTCATTTTCTAATCTAGTAGTACAGGAATCTTTTCTTTTTTTTTTTTTTTCTCTTTCTTTTTTTCTTTCCTTTTTTTTTTCTTTATTTCTTTTTTTTTTTTTAAGATGATAATTATATGTTGACTTGAATGATTTATAAAGAAACTTTACCCTCTATAATGATTAGTAATTAAGACAAACACGATGCAAAGATTTAGTGCTTGTTTGGATACAAAGTTCAAACTATGAGTTTAAACTAAAATTTTTGTCCTCTTCCCAAAAAGTTTTTTTTCTTTTCTGAAAAAATTTTTTGCCATATCTAAAAAGTTAACAAAAATTACTATTACAACTTAAAAATCTTAACTCAAACTAACATACCAAACAAACCCTTATTTATTATTTTTTTTATAATAAATTGATGATTTTGCCCCTCAATCTGTTGCTTTCTCCACAGAATCCACAGTGAAAGGCCAGTTTTGCCCTTCTGTCAATGGGCGGACAATTTTGCCCCTTTGAATGTGCCTATCGGTTGTTTTGTATACGGTGAGTGGACTTTTTGCCCTTCAAACCCTAGCTTTTGCTTTCTCTTGCTTTCTTACTGTTCACTCTTCTCTCATTCTCTCTCTACCGTTCTCTCTTTTCTCATTTTTTGGATTTTTGCTTTCCAAATCCTAGCTTTTGGTATTCTTTGCTATCTCTCTCGATCATCCCTCATTTTTTACTCTTTCTCTTTTTTTTTTTTTTTTTCTTTTGTTCCGTGTGTTTGCTTTTTCGAAACCCTAAGCTTTGATTTTGGGTTTTTTTTTTCCTTATTACTAATTTAGGTTTTGTACTATTTTCTTCTTCTTGTTTTTTTTTTAATTGTTGTTTGATTTTTATTTTGGAACTTTAGATTTTGATTTTTGTTGTGTTGTTTGAATTTTTTTTCCTCTTTTGTTATTTTTTGGCCCATTTTTTTGGTTTTGTTTTGTTTTGTTTTTTTGTTTTTTTTTTTTTCATTTTTTGTTCCGTGTATGTATATAATCAAAGAAAAGTATTTTTCATTTTGTTTTTTTCTTTCTTTTTTTATTTTTATTTTTTTTAGTATTATTTTTTTTTGGTTTTGCATTTTTTCTCTTCTCATTTTTTGGATTTATGCTCTCCAAACCCTAGCTTTTAGCCTTCTTTGCTGTCTCCGCCGCTCATCCCTTTTTTTCACTATCTCCCTCTACTGTTCACGTCTTTTTTTTTTTTTTTCCGTGTGTTTGTAAGTTTGATTTTGGGTTTTTTTTTTCCCTTATTACTGATTTAGATTTTGTATCATTTTCTCCTTTTTTTTTTTTTTGTTGTTCGATTTTTGTTTTGGAACTTTAGATTTTGATTTTTATTATGTTCTTGGAATTTTTTTCCCTCTTTTTTTTGTTTTTTTTTTTTGGCCGAATCTTAGATTTTAAATTTTTGTTGTTAAGATTTAAACTTTAACTGTTTTTGTTTGTGTTTTTCTTATTTTGATTTCTTTTTTTATTATTATTATAAATTTTTTATGTAGATGATTTAACATAAGTTTTTTCTCTCTCTTTTTTTTATTCTCATTATTCTTTGATCTAATTTTTAAACCTTTGGCCGATTTTTATTGGTTTTGTTTTGTCTTTTTTTCTTTGGTGTATGTATATAATCAAATAAAAGTATTTTCCATTTTGTTTTTTCCTTTCGTTTTCTTCTTCTTATTATTATTTTTTACTTGCACTTACATGATTGAGGACACCATGAAAACAAAAACAGAGAAAAAAATGAAAGAAAGAATGGGGTATGATTTTATTTTTGTTGTATTTATTTTAGCT
>CM046385.1:11914317-11964317 GCA_025413485.1 Ficus microcarpa | reverse complement strand
GGTTGCCACTCCTTTGAAATCGCATGTTCCAGGAGACTTGGCCATCTTCTGAAAATAAGCATTGAAAGCATAGGTTGCATGTGCCGCCACAGTATTGGGTTCATAACATGGTTTCCCCTGCAACAAAGGCGAGCAATCAACTCTGCCTGGTCCACACGCCCAGTCCAACGCTGCCTGTAGCATCTTTCGATCAGCGCCATCCTTTGCAACACAGAAAGTCTGATTTGTAGTGTCATTTGCCAACACGGTCCCAGCACCGGTCAGATGCAAAATATATACTGGCTCTCCATTTGAATCAAACAGTCCCCAGTTCTTTTCAGATACAGAACCCGGTCGCATATCCTCATTATAAAGCTCATATATATAAGTACTAACGGCAATCCCAGGATGTTTAGGTGTTCCAGTGTTGTTGAGCACATGTCTAATCAAGTTACTGTTGTAGGTGTTGGCATTTTCAAGCGTGGCATCTGGCTCAGACGAGTCACCCTTGGAGGGCCACCCTGACTCGGTCACTACAATGGGTATATTGGTAAAATTCAGATAGGTCATTGCGAAATAAGCTGCATCAACAACAGCATCGAAGACATTAGTATAATGAAGGAGAGTATTAGCATCCACGGCTTCTTTGGTTGGAGGAAGGGGGCGGAATAGTGCATAGTCCAAGGGGATCACGCCATTTGATTGCATGTAATCATAATATGGGTAGACGTTGAGCATAAGGTATGAGCCTGTGGACTGCAAAAACTTAAGCAAGGGAACCATGACGGGGTCCCACGTGCGGTTGAAGAAGGCTTGAGAAGGTGGAAAGGAGTCGAGTATGATGGAGGAAGAGTGTGGTGTAGAGACTTTGATCTGGCTATCTAGATTAGCAGCAATAAGGGCAGAGTGAATAAACTTTAAAGCGGAGACTAGGATTGGACCGGCATTCGGGAGGGCTGATAGGACTTCAGATCCAACAGCTATGGACGTGATGTTGGTGGCAGGGACATGCGCGATCACATTTCGAGCAACCCAGTTGGCAGCCGTGGCATTGGACTGACCGATCCCAAGGAGCTGCTCATTGGGAACAGACACGATCACCTGTATGCCAGTGTTTGCAAGCGCAAGGAGCATAGCTCGGTCTGCGTCAAAAAGTCTGACCTGTCGAATATTCTGAGCCTTAAGAAGGGCTACAACCTGAGTCGGGCTTGGCATGTCAGAGAGGTCTGTACCGAGGTTTACACCTATGAAAGCATCTGCAAACCACCAAAAATTAAGTTTTTAAAAACAAGCTTAAAGTATCAATTCACGCGTTCAAATTTAACTCAATGATATATACATGTGAACAAACTCGTGATTAATTCTTCACAATGTAGTATCGGATGCATCATACAGATCCAACTTAAGTCGTAACCGTCTGTTCATATATACCGTAAAGTAAATCAGAGTTTTTTTTTTTTTTTTTTTTTTTTTTAATGTCAAATTTCTCTTCTGAGCTGTTTCTAAATATTTTATATTCCTCCTCCACGGAAGAGGTCAAAAATGACAAAAACAAAACAGCCAGTCATGGGGCACTAATGGCATGTGGGAACTACTATCTATGAAACGGGAAAATTCCAACAAACAGAAGGATCTAAGAAAGCTGGCCCATGTTACTATTTTCTTAATAATATTGTCTGAAAAGCTCCCAATAGCTTTTCGTACATAGCTCCATGTTTAAAAATGGCATTTTAGCCCTTGCTTTTCAACAAAGCAAATCTCATGTTTGAACTAACCGAAAATAGCTCCAACAGGCAAAGCTAATTGTAATGTGGCCCCGGTGAAACACGTTAGTTACAAGGTAATCCTAGGAACTGAAGAAAGATGATTATTCATTTAGCGTAGCTTAACATTCCTACATCATATCTTATGTGGGTCCTACTCCGACCAACCACAAGGCTCGAAACTTTTCTCAAGCTTTCTCTCTTCTCTCTCTAAGAGAGAGACAAATATTTGCAAACAGAATTAGTTATACCATTTAATACATCTCAGCAACGAATGATCACACTAAAAAATGACAATCAGCAGGTAGGTGACACTAAGACAACGTGGCATCGATGCTCACAATTTGGCATATCACACTGCATCTAAATTATGGTAGGAATTGTACTTTACCCCGCCGGTATATATTGTTGTCTTAGCCGTTAGATTAACTTTTTAACGGTATGATCTGTCAATAATCACAGTAAAAATTTACAATGTGATACACAAAACTGCTTCCAGAAATAAATCAGACCGATAAAGAGTTGATCCAATGGCTAAAAGAGCAGTACCTACCGATATATAAATAATGTTGTTTTAACCATTAGATTAACTTTTCAACGGTACGATCACGTTAAAAAATTTACAATACCATCAACAATACTGCTTCCATGCATACATCAAACCGTTCAAAAAGTAGATCCGACGACTAAAACAATAATACTACAGTTAGAGTAAAAGTACATTTCTTACCGTAAGTTGTTCTTGTATATAAACTACATAGATTCTTTTCTAATGCTTTGTTTGGTGAATCAACTTCACTCAAACTAAACTGTATTTTTTTATCTCAATTTTTGTCTTTTTCTAAAAAGTCAACAAAGTTTATGACTATTTTTTAAAAAGTCAATTCAACTCAAACTTAAAAATTTTATCACATCTCAAACTCAATTCATTCACCAAATTCACTAAACAAACGCTAAATTTTGAAAATAACTCTTCAAAGAGTGAAGGAGTGTATGAAAATAAATATGAACTGGCTTTGTCCTCCCAAAAAACAGATGAGGATTCAAAGCACTCCATACAAAAAGCTCAGTAGATGGGACTCCCGAGGGGAAGAAATTGGTTAGTGGGCCAACTGTACAACTTAAATTTTTCCAGCCTTGAGAGTCTAAAATGACAACAATACCCTCACAGACAGATTTTCAGATGTACCTCTATGCCCTTAAAATCAAGGGTAATTTGGTCCCACAAATCTTTTTTGGATAATTCACGGAAATTTTTAGTTCAAGATGGTAAAGGACTCTGCCAGATGAGCTGGGACGCGGTAGACTTGATTCCCATTATAGAATGGCTTAGGACAGATTGGAAAAATTTTCAACAGAGGGAAAGATTTTTCTTCAGAAACGTTTGTATGGGTCAAAATAAGAAATTAATCGTCCTTATTGTTCTCTTGACTTATTTAAAATGTATACCCCAGCAACTGACCAAACCAAAAAAATCAAACACAAAATATCATAATAATGCTTCAAGACAACAAGTCAAGAGTTCCAAAAAAAAAAAAAAATCCCTAAAACTTAAATAAGCACCAAAACTAGGAGCAAACAAGTGTCGCCTGAGAGGAAAATATAGCAAAAAAAGGGTAGTTTAAAGAGATCCAAGAAAAGGGTCATTTCTCGATATTTGAAGAAACTCTTCATTTTCAACAGATTATTACAATGCCCAGAAGAAGATGAACAAACCCCAGTTGGGAAACAGATTTGAGCACACACAAGATGCAAACTTGAAGAAGAAAACAAGGGTATTTTAGCAGGATTAAAACAATATAGGATTAAACATAGAATACCCAGAAACTAAAAAAGCACAAAATAACACATTGAAAGAAAAATGTCAAATTAAACTCACCTTCATCGGCAGAAACAACAGAAACTGCCAGAAAGAAGAAGAGAAGAAGACCAGCCATGGAATAAGAACTTCCCAATATTCCTCAGTTCTCCAGAAAGAACTCTAGAACTATCAAAACCCAGAAGTGCGGAAAAAAGGGACCAATAGCAAAAGGGCAAAACCAAAGGAAAGCAACCAAAAACTAGAGAGAGAAAGCACACAGAGAGAGAGAGAGAGAGAGAGTGGAAAAGGGAGCTCCTTTTGAGGTCGGCCTCACTCTCTCAGACTGTGGGATTGTGGCGTGGGAAACTATCAAGTAAGTGATGTTTTATAAGTCGTAGGTGTAGAATCGTATTTATACAACTGTAAAAAAAAAAAACAAAAAAAAAGGAGGAGAAGAAGTGCGATTTTGTTTGAACCTGATCATTGGGGCTGGTTATTAGAGATCGGACGGCTGAGATTGACATGCAGGGGGTGATGACGCGGGAAGTGGGTGAGGACTACCGCAGAGGAGAGCTGTAGATAAACCTACAGAATATAAGTTGAGTTCAACTCAACTATATTTTTCCACTGATTTTTTATTTTTTTTTAATTAATAAAAATATTAAATAATTTTTAAAAAATTAAAAAAATTTTATTTATAAATTTTATTTTATCTCAAATTTAATCTGAATACTAAGGGTGAATTTGACATCCTAATTCAAATTCATGAATTTAAACTCAATTTTTTTCTTTTTTAAAAAAGTTTTTTATTTTTTCTGAAAAAGTCAACAAAAATTATTATTGAAACTTAAAAATCTTAACTCAAACTCATACATCAAACACCCCCTAAGCTTCATTTGATGAAACGGTTTGAGTTGAAATTTTTAAATTTGAGTTGATTAACTTTTTAAAAATTAGTATAATTTTTATTAAATTTTTTTAAAAAAATTAAAATTTAAATGAAAATTTAAAATTTAAAATGTAATATAAAAGGAGTGTTAATGCATCCAAAGGTTTTTTTGCGTTAAACTATGTTTGCTTTGTTTGTAAGGGGGGGCTTCAGTAAGCTTAGAGGGAGAGAGAGAGAGAGAGAGATGAGAATTGCGATCCACGAGGAGACCAGACCATCACTCTGCTGCTGACGTGGCATCGCAGCTGGATTCAACGGTCATATTCCCCGGACATCTTTATTGTTTGTCTGTTTCTGTGTTTTTTTTTTCTCGAAATTTTGTTTTTGTGTTTTCTGAATTAATAATATTCCATTTTCTAAAAGATAAAATTATAATATATCGCTCCCCCATTCTAATTGCACTATTTTATGTGGAAATTATTTTTTCAACTATTAAAAAATCAAAAATAAATGCATTTGATGTATAGATTATGGTTGAGTTTTTTTATTCTTGTTGTTTAACTTTTCAAAAACTAATTAAAATTTTAAAAATTAAGTTAAGAGGTATATTTTGATTACTCAATCTAAGCATGCGTTTAGTGTTAAGGTTTAGATGATAAAATTTGAGTTTGAATTAATTGTACGTTTGTCGGAACATTTGAATTGTTGGAGTTAAAAAGTGTAAAAACTTGAAATATGTTTGGAAAAATAATAAATATGAAATTTGTTTCGTTCGAATCGAAATTCTATGTAATTTTGAAAAATTTATTTCATTTAGACTTATCTATGCAAAATCATGAACTTTTAAAATTTGAGTTATAAAACTGTATAAATAGTGAAGTTAATAGAAAAAAAACAAAAATTGGATTGTAATTTTAAGATTTGGATTGTGACACCAAACATCCCCTAATATATAGCTGAATTTTTTTATTTAATAAAATATTTCCTATGTTTGAATGATATATCCAATTTTCGAAATTGAAAATTTCTCACAAAAAATTGTTTGTCTTAAACTTTTTTTTTTTTTTTTTATCATTCTCTTATTTTAAAAAAGAAAAACTATATCATTTTCAAATTTTTAATAATACTCTTTTGTAAAAAGAAAGAGAATCTTTTTGAAATCTTCTCACAATACGCTATTCCTAACACTATTTTTTCTCATTCCAAACAAATTTTTGGTTTCAAAAAGAAATTTTTGTACATATTCAAACATCATTTTATTCTCAAAAGAAAATACTTTCTTATTTAAAACAAGAAAATTTTTCTTTTCGAAAACAAACATATAATCTAAACAGAGCCAATATTAGTCATTTACATTACGACCCATTTATGATTCACTACGGTTAATTATTGATTTACCAAATTAATAATATTATGGAGTTGATTGATTATTTAAAAAAATTAATTGATCATTTAAAAATATATTTTTTTAATTAATTTTTCAAAATATATTTAAAAACTTCTAAAAAAAAGGTTACCTACCTCTAATTCCCTAAAACTTTTTATTGATTTTTCAGAAAAAGATACAAAAAGTTTAAATTTTTTTTTGTTGCTCCAAACACCCCGTTAACAATGTTGCTCGGGTGTTTGGTACAACAACTCCAAAAAATAAAAAAACAAAAAAGACTAAACTCATTTTTGTTTTTTTCTAAAAGTCAATAAAATTTTAATTAGTTTTTTAAAAGTCAAACAATTACAATCCAAAAATCTTAACTCCAACTTATATACCGAACGCATAATGAAAGAGTTATAATAACTTATTTAACTAACCCAATTTTGTTATTCACCAAAAAAATAATATTAATAATAATAAACCATTTTTGTTTGGTGGGATTAAACTTTATGGATATTTCAAACTGAAATCTTATTTTAAAATTGTGTATGAAAATGAACATTTACATGTTTGATAAGATTGAAAGAAAATAGAATAGAGAGAAAATTTATGAAAGATAATGATTAAAAAAAACAGTTTTTCTTCAAATTGTTTGATAGATAAGAATGAAAGAAAATAAGCATTTGTACAACTCTAATTTTATTTGTTTGATAATATTATTTTACTTAAAAATTAAGGAAAACAATACAATTTTGGTCATCATTAGGTGAATTTAGATTTTCTATCTAATTTTGAAAATATTAAAAATTAATGGGCATCCCTACAAATTTTATCATTTGTATTCTTCAGTCTATTCTCTTTTTCTTCTTACCAAACAAGTAGCTCATTTATTTTTCATCTAATTCTTCATTATCGTACTTCTTTCCTTCCTCTTTTCTATCCTACTAAACATAACATTAAAATTGAAAACCCATAATTGAAAGAAAAAAATTAGATTAATTTCAGAAATTATCCTATCTAATTTTAACAATTTTAGACTTTTTTTTTTTTTTTTTTACCGTGAGAACTTCTCTATTTTCAACTTTAAGTTTTAAAATGTGATGACTTTTTCGTTTTATCACTGAGTAAATCAATTTTTGTTTCAATGTGTTAGAACAAAGGGGGAACAAATATTCTGCCATATATCATATTAAAATATGTCATGGACATTAAAATTTTATTAGATTTGTTAGAAAACCATTTTTTCAAATTATTATTTTCAACATTTTATCCAAACAACATCTTGGATTTTATTCCTTGGTACTAACTAACAACTGAGTCCTCTCCAAACCACATTAGATGGTTGCCCATCATACGGCTCACCAACTTCACTTGCTTATGTGGGAGACTAAAAGGGATCCTTTGATTTTGGAGAAAAAAGATACATTAGTTCCAGATAAACTGGATATGATGCTGAGGGAAATACAACTTCGAGAGAGGGCAGCACGGAAAGAATTGAGTGATTCACCTAAGACTTCAAAGCATTACGGTTGTGCTTGTTTAGAGGAAAGCAAATGCGGCAAGTGAATAACAATTCCTTACACATCCACTTTTTTTTCTACCTCTTTTTGGGGGGTAAAAAAAAAAGGAAGATTTCAGCTATCTTCGGAAAACAAAGTAAAAAAGAAGATCGTAAAAGGCATAATAGGTAGGGAAGAAAGCACCGTAAGCTACAAGTTCTCCATCAATCCCCTTGGTTCGAGGTTTTTTTTCCTTCGAGTACGGTCCACTTTCAAAATGACAATTTAGTTACACATCCAATCGCTAATTTGGAACCAAATAAAATGGTTAATTTTAAAAATAACACTCGTGGGAAAAGTGTTATTAAAAATAGCACTACTTTTGTTTCCTTTCATTACTAGCACTGTCACGTCATCAACACTTCTGATATGTGAGTCCCAGAAACATTTAAGGGATGCCAAAATCCTGGTTTACCCCCACTTCCCACCTGCCCAGAACTCTCTCGTCTGCTCTAACCTTATTTCAAACCATTTACAGTGTTTTAGCAAGAGAAACTTCCTACCACCCACAAAAACCGTCGAAACCACTCCATAACCATCCGAAACCACCACCAACGCCTTCTATAAAGCTTTTGAAAGTCTGTGAACGTCGGATTATCTTTTAAAACCAACCATACAAAGTTGACCAAAAAAAAAAAAAAAACATTACTCCCGAGAAGAGGTCTCTCCAAGTAATGGCTTCGGCAGAAAAAACGCCATCGACGGAGAAAATTTCTAAAAACCCGGCACCAAAGAGAAAGAAAGGTGGCCAAGAAAGGTTGAATAGAAAGCAGGGGGAAATCAAAGTTAAGAAATCGAAGAGGGCAAAAAGAGTCATAGAAGATAAGATAATCTCAGAAGCTGAAGAAGTAAAAATGTTGCATTTTCGTTTATATGTTTAAAAGTTTGCATTTTTAATATACATTCAATAAGAATGTGCATTATTCTTGAGAACATTTGTATTTTTTACTGATTATGTAAAAAAAAAAAAAAAAAGTTTGCATTTTTATATTTTTTTTATGAGATTCTACATTTCTAATTAATTTGTTGAAAAAAATTTGTAAAAAAAATGTAAAGTTTGTATTTTTATTTGATTTTGTGACATGAACTAAAAGTTTATTGGTTTGAGATTTGGATATTGAGAGGAAAATTGAGTGTATTAGTTTATATAAAGATTTGGTTGCCAAAGGTGTTTGGGTTTTTGTTGAAGTTTGGTTAATTGTAGGTGATATCGGAAAATGCGGTTATCTGGTTATTTATTTGAGATCATCTTGTAATTTTACCCATAGGTCATTTTTATGATGACTTGTTGATCATCATAAAAATTACTCAAATTTCTATTAATTTCATATGGTCATTTTTATAAAAATTTGTTGATCATTTTTATAATGACTTGTTAATCATCAATTTAATTACTCAAATTTCTGTTATTTTCAGCTGGTTATTTTTATGATAATTTGCTGATCATCAATATTCAATGGTTAACCTTATATTTCTATTATTTTCCAACTGGTCATTTTTATAATTACTTCTTGGTCATAAATATAATTACTCTTTTTTAATACTATTAACATTATCACAGGTTCACTATGTTCGACGCGTACCAGATAGTGAAATTACCAGGGCCAAAATAAATACTTTCATTAACATTGCAGAGACATGTAATAACTTGAAAGAGTGGTTGTCACCCTAATAGTATGAGGGCGTGATCCGTCAGCCATGAATTAAGAAATTTCTGAAGTTAAAGACGTTTGGTTGGGCTGGGCAGGTCTTCCACAACATTGTAATACGTTTGGCCGATCACTCAAGAATGGGTGATGCTCTATGATTTGAGGTTGGTGAAGACCTGGACAGAATTTCTTTCAACAAGTTCTGCCTCATAACCGGCATGAAATGTATAAGGTCAACCTATCTCGCACCGGCGGTTGATAACCAACTAATGAGAAGATATTTTTCGACATTGCGAGGTGTGTCGAGAGAACATTTAGAGTTATAGTTGTCGAATGCAAAATTTGACAACGACAACGATGTTGTCAAGCTTGGCTTACTATACATGATGTTTTGCATTTCTTTTGTAAATGCAAATTTCGTGAAGATTGATCCGAAACTTGGAGGAGTTCAATGCTTTTCCATGGGGTGTGCTCTCATGGGAGGCAACCCAAGCTGCGATATGTAATGCAGTTGAAAACAGGTTGTCTTCAAAGAGAATACCGTTAAAGAAGTCTGATAAAGTGCATTACAGTATTGTGGGTTTTTCTCATTCTTTACTCGTTTGGGCATATAAGAGCATCCCAATAATAGCAGGCAAATTCACCACTAAGTACGTTGAGGCCATTCCGCGTATGTTGTCATTGACCTCCGCGGATAATGTGAAGTTTGATAATGTTACGTCGGCTTTAACCGTTGTTGGCGAAAAATAGATAATTTCTATACTTCAAATATATATTATTATTGATGAGGTCATTTACAAGTGTTGGTCATTTACATAATAACCGGGTGGTCATTTTTGTAATGACCATAACTTTGTTAGTGTCAATACCAGTATTGGTCATTTACATAATGACCGTGTTATAATTTTGTAATGACCATACCTTCGTTAGCGTCAATACCAGTGTTAGTAATTTACGTAATGACTGGGTGGTAATTTCTGTAATGACCATACATTGGTTAGCATTAATACCATTGTTGGTCATTTACATAATGACCGTGTGGTAATTTCTGTAATGACCATACATTTGTCAGCGTCAATACCATTATTGGTCACTTACGTAATGATGTGTAGTAATTTCTGTAATGACTACGCCTTCATTAGCATCAATACCAGTGTTGATCATTTATGTAATGACAGTGTGTAATTTCTGTAATGATCATATCTTCGTTAACATCAATACCAGTGTTAGTCATTTACATAATGATCAGATGGTAATTTCTATAATAACCATACATTCGTTAGCGTCAATACCATTGTTGAATAGAGTGAACAAAGATGGAGAGAGATTTGTTAGACTTAAAGTGAGCTCAGATCTTCAACAATGGTGAAGAGAAAGTGCGTGAGGTTAGGGTGAGAGGAAAACGAGGGAAGAAAAAATGAAATTTAAAACTATGACTTATATATTGTGGGTGAGGGGCAGGGGGGAGAAAGTGAGAAAAACTTCAGCTTAGGGTTGGTTGAGGGCATTTTTGACTTGTAACAACTACCTCAATTGATGTTGATGACATAGAAGTATTAGTAATGTAAGGAAACAAAAGTGGTGTTATTTTTAATAATATTTTTCCCATAAGTGTTACTTTTGAAATTAACCCCCAAATAAAAATGATTATGATCAAATTTTTTGCTCAAATAAATATTTTCAAATTGTCTAAATTGTAATCAACGAAATGAGCAAATCTTAAATTCTAAATTGATATGTAAGAATATTATAAAGAAAAAAAACTATAGATAAAGACATATTTAAATTTTTATTTAAGTAGGGTATTAATAAAATTAATTTTGTAAGTAAAATAATCATTGTAATTTAAATAATCATTTTTAATTAAAAAATGTTCCTGTGGAGTGCTCCTATTATGATGAATAACGATTTTACGACGTATTATGATATGAATCAAATATTAATTTTAGATTTACACGGGATTTTCATCCAAATAATGAAGGTTCACACGTATTTAGATTATGTATGGGGTATATTATTGGAAATTTGAATGCATTTATTTGAACTTTTCATTTTTTAAGTGTGCAATTTCGCTAGACTATGTTTTATAACAGTAGAAAATTGAAAAGTTAAAGGTGAAGTTGCAAGTTTAACATATAGTTTATTTGATGATGTAAATTTGATTTGGTCATCACTCTCACATTCAGATAAAGCTCCCAAAAACAAATATTTAATTTGAATTAATAATGGAGTACGGAATTCTACTAAACTATATTTGTAATCACGGATAAATTGAAAGTTAAGGATGAAGTTGCAAGTTAAATATATAGTATGTGCCATGTTGTAAATTTGATTTGGTGATCACTCACTGTCAGATGAAGATTTTAAAAACAAAAATTAGTTTTTTGAACGTGTTGGAGATCGTCCATCATAAGACAACCCTAAATCAATTCATTTTAGGAGGAAATATATCCCAATAAAACATTGAATTGCAGTGTTACGTTAAAAAATATTTAGATCAAGCAACTAAAGGTGTTGCTGGTTATTATCCATATTTATTATGGATTTTATTGAACGACAAAAAATTGAATTTCACATTTCATTCCTGTACACTTAATTGTGTGAAAAAAAAAAAGGAAAGAATAATAATTATTAGTAGTTTTACCAGAAAAAATCATATTTATCATGAATTAAGGAGGTTAAATAAATTATGTGCAATGATTCATTTACTCCAAAAATTAATTTAGTAATGAAGTTAAAGGAAAGAATAAATAGTAGTAATTAAAAAATTCAAACAAATTTGTTTAAAGGTAAATTGAAACACTTATCAAAAAAAAAAAAAAAGCAGCGGTTTCCTCGAAAAAAAAAACACTTTTTCCAAAAAAAAAAAAGAAAGTAAAACACTAGAATTTCTTTTCTTTTCTTTTTTTTTTTTTAAATGTCCCGAATTACAAGCTTGGCCTGGTAAATTTCAACTCCCCACTTTGTATAATGTACACCTCTTTAATATTGAATAAAAAAATATAGGAATAATTTATATAAATAAAAGTTATTTGTATAGACATAAATATATATTTTTTAAGTTATGTGTGTGTGTATATATATATCTCTTTAGCATTTATGAAGAGAGCAAATAGCTCATCCATAGTGACTTTTGTTGCTGCTGTGGGGCTACCACATGGCTATTCATCAATTGTCACATGATTTTTTTTTAATCTTTGGCTTGTTTTTCTGTGCATGTTCATCAACTAATATATATATATATGAATAAGTTTTCCTACAGTCATATAATGAGAGGTCTCTTTAATGTGATATTTAGTGTTTACAACGTAATATAAATTAGTAAGACACAAAAATGATCCAAGAAAAACTCAACATACCACATGATAAACGAAAATATGTATTATTACTAGAAACCATATTTTCTAAGCAGTTGAGACACAAATTACATTTTGATTTCATGTTTATCATATACTATGTTCATTTTTCTTCGATTAATGTTGCGTCATGTATCATTTATGTTGCCTAAGAGTAGTGAGTGTTTCGTTGGAGGGACCACCAACAAGAGGCACTAAAAAAAAAATAAAAAAAACTTAAGGGGGTGTTGGAGCTTACACTCCAATTGGAGTATCGAAAATGTTTTGATTGGAAATATTGAACGTTTGGAGTTGTACGCTTGATTGAAAATGAATATAATAGTTAAAAAGTGTAATAATTTTAAACGTGTTTGAAAAAGAAAAACAATATGTATCTTGTTTCTTTTCTCTTATCATCATTTTATGCAATAGAAAATATACTTCATTTTGACTTGTAATAGACAAGTTATGGACTTTAAAGTTTGAGTTTTTTTTGAGAAATTTGAAGGTGTGAATAGTGAAATTGCTTTACTTTCGAAGAAAAAGACAAGAAAAAAAAATTTACGGATTTGTTTGATATTTGAGTTTAACTCCAACTAAATTGTATTTTTTTTTCATCTCAATTTTTGTCTTTTTATAAAAAGTCAATAAAATTTATAATTAGTTTTTGAAAATTCAACCAATTTTAATTTAAAATTTTCATCTCTAACCAACGAATCAAACAGAAGCTACATTTAAAAACTTCAACTGGAGTGTATACTTCAAATGGTAATTTTTTATAATTTAAAATTAAAACAAGGTGAAGAGCTCCAACAAGACCAGACGGCTTGAAACTCGAAACAAAGTGGGAATTTGGGAACTCAAAATTAAAACAAGGTGATTTGCTAAGCATTTTGTTTTAGGAACACGAATCACGTCAATTGGATGTCGGACGACCAAGATATCGCAATCAAAAGTTATGCGTAATTATGGCAACTTTGAAATACAATAACGGGTTATTGGCATTGACTCAGCGCCGTGCTGACTCAGCTTTTGAGAGGTTTCAAGCACTCACCAATTGAGGTTGGAGGTGATGGCCAAGAGGGCTATCCTTATTTTTGTTAAATTTATGGTTTGTTTGGTGAAACGATTCAATTTGAACTAAATTGTATTTTTTCATCTCAATTTTTATCTTTTTCTGAAAAGTCAACAAAAATTATAACTAGTTTTTAAAAAGTCAACCAACTTAAATTTAAAAATTTCAACTCAAACCGTTTCACCAAACGGATAATTTCTTTATAAAAAAAATAATTTTTTTTTTGTTAAATAATGGTGCAATATGTTACGTGTATCTAAAACTTACACTACAAACTCATCATCTACTTATAATCAAGTGCTTTCAAAATTCTTCACCACTAATAGTGAAAAAGTACCTTTGCTGTGATAAAAACTTCCCAACTTACTTCACCTTTCTTTCCATTTTCCATCCCTCCTATCAAAGTGTTAATTTTTTTTTTTTTGGGATCATTTTCATCTCTAGACTTTATGATCATTCTCATTTAACTTGTAAATTTTTAAAGCTTTCACTTTCTTTCTAAATTTTCCATAGAGTTTTTGTTAAAGTGAGAGTAATTCAAAATTTGAGGGATAAAATGAGGGTTTTCAAAGTTTAAGAATAAATGGTAAGTAACACAAAAGTTTCAAGATATAAATAAAAATAATCCCTTTTTTTCGTTGTTTATTTATTATATTTATTTTTTTATTGTTAAAAAAGACCTAAAAATAATAGAAAAATTAAGTATATAGACAATTTTTAAGTCATTATTTGACTGTCAATTAGTAATTCTGAATAGAATTATTAATTATTATTAAAAACAAATTAATATTATTATAATCAATCAATCAATCACTAAATTGAAGATTTAATAAAATAATCAATTTTAGTAAGTTCTGATTGGTTGGCTAGCTTGGGTTAAAATTTTTAGGTTGGAGTTGATTTAGGGGGAGTTTGGTGGAAGAGTTTTAAGTTGGGATTTTGAAGTTTAGATTGAATTAAGATAAGTTGAGTTTAAAAATTGAGTGTTTGGTAAAAAGTTTGAGTTGAAAAGTTTAAGTTGAGTTGAGTGTTTGGTAAAAAAGTTTGAGTTGAAAAGTTTGAGTTGAGTTGAGTGTTTGGTAAAAAAGTTTGAGTTGAAAGGTTAAAAAAAAAAAAACAAGGCCCTGTTTGGATGATACAAATTTAATCTGAATAAATTTATCTTGGCACACCAACATGTAACCACTCAACTCAAACTTTTTTTTGTCTTTTTCCTAAAAAGTTTTTGTCTTTTTCCCAAAAAGTTTTTGGTCTTTTCTGAAAATTCAAAAAAATGGACTATTGAAACTTAAAAAACTCAACTCAAACTACTCCACCAAACACCTTTAATTTATTTAACATTCTATTGGGGGTGTATGGTTGAATGGTTCAAACCATTCAGTTCAAATTTTTTTTTTGCCTTTTTCTTTAAAAATTTTTGTCTTTTTCCCAAAAAGTTTTTTGTCTTTTCTGAAAATCCAAAAAAATTTGTGTGCCTTGAAACTTAAAAATTTCAACTCAAACTACTCCACCAAAAGTTTATCACTAAAAGAAGAATAGAAATATGTTATTGCACTCAATTACTAATACCAGGCAAACGTTTGATATTTTTTCAATCGCTTTTGTAAAATTCTAACAAAAACTGTAAAATACATCACCATAAATTCAGACACGAAATGTCAGTGAAAAAATATACGAAATACAATTAAATGCCTAAATTCTACCGATATCTGGCGCAAGTAGATATAACTGAGGCATGTTTTCACGTTGTTTTATACCATGGAAATGATTGATATCTTTCCCACATTTCATCAGCTATCATATCTCTCATGTGATTCATGGCACCCCTACTCGAGTCATGAGGCTGCGTTCCTGTGCTTGGGTCATCCCCATCGATCCCCTCGCCTAACACGTAATCCGCGTTAACATTGACATTTCCCTCTAGAGGCACACAATCTACGTCATATTCTTTAAGTAAGGGATCCCCAACCTGCACCATTCTTATGAAATTATGTAGAACCGCACACGCCACGGGGATCATTTTTTGTTTATCCATCGGATAGCTGTTCATGGTTTGAAGTATTTTAAAGCGCGCTTTCCATACCCCAAATGTTCGCTCAATACAATTGCGCAGCGATGAGTGCATGTAGTTGAAAACTTCCCTCCTGTTGCTTAGCCCGACGTGACGTCTTCGATATTCCGGTAAATGATACGTTTCTCGTCTATATGGGCTTAGGAAACAATCCTTATTAGCAAATCCCGAGTCTACTAAGTAAAATTTACCTGCAAATGCAACATCGCAAAAAGGCGTCAACGTTCAATATTTGTTAATACCTTAATTGTATGTAACTAATCCCACAAATATGCAAATTCTACTTACCTGGTGGAGATTTTGGGAAACCATGGAACGCTATGGCCGCTTCTAGCATTCTTGCATCATGACACGATCCCTCGTACCCGGCCAACATGTATGTGAATTTCATGTTAAACGAACATGCTGCCAGAACATTCTGTGAGTGATATCCTTTCCGATTTATCCACGCGTCAGCATTTTCGGTCCGGGGGACACAAGGAATGTGGGTGCCATCGATGGCGCCAATACAACCCTGCATACAGCATCCCGAATTATTTCATAATTTTCTATCACTTTAATATATCTTGTGCGATATATTACTTTGGTTATGTAGCTCACATACATCGAACCATGGCCTATATTTGTCCGCGTGCTCCAGAATCAATGGTTGGACAGTCGTGTAGTCGGGTTGCGTTATGAATTCGTCCTTCAGCGAACAAATTACCTGCAACACTGTGGAAAACCAACGGGAAGTTGTCTCTCCCGAATGCTGGAACAGATATGATACATGCCCGTTCGTTGCGCCTTGTGAACATATGGTCAAGAAAATGAACAACTGCTCATGCACATTCATGTTTGATGTTGGCACCAATAATCCCCAACTACCTAATAGGTGACTCAAGGCTCTGATTGTAGATGCTTTCATACTTATCAAGCCGGTAATTATTCCTTCATGCCCATTCAATATCTCCTCCACCCGCTCGCTTCCAGTTAGCCGTGAATTATGCATGGGTTGTGGATCTCTTCGCCGCCTGTTACGTATTCTAGATGCCACAGCTACCACTGCCTTCACAAGCCATCTGTTATGTTCACTATGATCTTGTTCTGCGTACACGGGCTCTTCTTCCTGCTCCGATCCCGAACTACCCTCGTTCATTTCGATACGCCGGTTGCACTATCGGATATATTTTAAATTGTACCTGTTATGATGTAAATATTAGCCAAATAGATAGTCAATCGGTATACAGCAAATACCTGCAAACAATTTCATGGATGAGTCGATTTTAGTTGACTAATGGGTATCAACATATCCGTAGGTGGTCAGCAAATTTGTTAATGGCATCGACAATTGCAATTATGCTAACGCATAAAATATGGCTGCAACGGAAAAAAATTTTGTTACCGCAATAAAATTAATATCAGTCGGGTCACATTAGTATGCATAACTTAAAAATATCTGTCTCAGAGATTTAAAGAAAAAAAAATTTACATAAAGCAAACACATCAATCGGCCGGTGGTCGCTGGGGTTGCACAACACTGGCAATTATTTCCCGCCTATCGACGTCGGGCAGCTGCTGGAAGGTCCTTTGGCGACGAGGACGCGAATCGAGGTAGTGCCACATTATGGCCCGATCCTTAGGTGGAATAACCATCTCGGTCATAATGTTCATACACGCCAACATGTGATCCGTTTCGCCTGACTGCTCGTGACTTGATCCCGATTGGGCGCCGTCACGGAAATGGGTGACAATTTCCTTCATCGCCAGGCATGTCATCTCATCCGCCTCGTCTCTTAGCTTCCGCTTTCCAGAACTTCGCCCAGACCGGGATGGACCTGCATCGTCACCCACCCTTAGGTTGTTCATTCGGCGCGTACTTGGGGTCGGATAGAAATCCTCTTGTAACTCTGGGTGATACGCTGAGTTATCCATAGATGCGTCGAAATCGAAAAACGACCCTGTTTCATCTGGCATCGTTACGGACCCATACCCCAATGCACCTGCAGCATGCTTTTTGTCGAAAACATTATACTAAAGCTCTTTGTGGCGAAGTCCCTCATGCCTGAAATGTTTGCACTCTGGATGAAGCTGTATATGAAAATTCAGAATATATTAGCTCAGACGACACAATTAGTCAAGACGAAAATTGGGTGATCAAATATAATAACATAAAGACATATAGTAGACATATAGTAGACATGATGCTTACATGAATAAAGCTCTGTCACGCCTCGTTAGAGCAAATGACCCGATCCGTTGTTGGATCATAACCCATGCCTGTCCGCGCTTGCAACACCTTCTAGCCCCTATAAATTTTCTTCATCCGTTCCTTCTTTTGAGATAAAGTTGCACCGAAGGCAGGAACTCCTCCAAACTCAGCATTAAACTGAGTTGCCCATAGCTCGAGGATTGCTCTGGTGGGTTGTTCACCGTCAGTGGTGGCAAGGTAGTCATCAAGACATTCGAGAAATTTTTTTTCCTTCTCCGCAGTCCATACGTAGCTCTCACCCGATCCTTTTCGAGGCATTTCCTTAATACCGCGATAACAAAAACATAGAGAAAGAATTCAACAAAAACAGAAAATTGCTAAGGAATATGTTTTGGCTCAGTAAAGTAGCGATTGACATATTTGATATGTGGCATGTCAGCATAGGCCCGATACATATACAGCTTCCAAGGCATATAAACCATGGGATACAGACCATGTTATTATATACCGGTAACTGACATGAAATATCGAGTTACCAACTCACCAGACATATTATATTACAAGGAAAAAGGGTATGTTGTTTACATCATAGCCAACTTGGGATAAAAATTCAAAATGGACCGCGAATTGCAAAAAACAGCCAAGGACCTGTCAAACACTATGGAAATCATGTAACTGGACCTAAATATGCATAACAAAGCTGAGAGAAGCAATAAAATCAGCTAAAGTGTACATTTGGGTCAAATTTGACTAGTTTCGACCCGAAACTAGTCAAAACGGACCTCGAATCGCAAAAAACAGCCAAGAACCTGTCAAAGAGAATGGAAATCATGTGGCTGGACGTAAATATGCATAACAAAGATGGGAGAAGCTTAAAAATCAGCTAAAGTGGACAAATATGCAAGTTTGACTAGTTTCTTTCCGAAACTAGTCAAAACGGATCTCGAATTGCAAAAAAAAGCAAATAATCTGTCAAACACTATGCAAATCATGTGGCTGGACGTAAATATGCATAACAAAGATGGGAGAAGCTTAAAAATCAGCTAAGGTGGACAAATATGCAAGTTTGACTAGTTTCGGCCTGAAACTAGTCAAAATGGACCTCGAATTGCAAAAAAAAGCAAATAATCTGTCAAACACTATGCAAATCATGTGGCTGGACGTAAATATGCATAACAAAGATGGGAGAAGCTTAAAAATCAGCTAAGGTGGACAAATATGCAAGTTTGACTAGTTTCGGCCCGAAATTAGTCAAAACGGACCTCGAATTGCAAAAAAAAGCAAATAACCTGTCAAACACTGTGTAAATCATGTGGCTGGATGTAAATATGCATAACAAAGATGGGAGAAGCTTCAAAATCAGCTAAAGTGGACATATATGCAAGTTTGACTAGTTTGGACCCGAAAATAGTCGAAACGGACCTCGAATTGTAAAAAACAACCAAGAACCTGTCACACACTATGGAAATATGTAGTTAGACCTAAATATGCATATCAAAGCTGGGAGAAGCATTAAAATCAGCCAAAGTGGACATTTGGCTGATTTTCCCCTAAGTTGTAAAGAACTATTGCCCTCGAATCAAAAGGGAGAGTCTTCTTCAAACAAACAAAATGAAAAATTTTTGGCCTGTTTTATGCAGATTCCAATTTGAAGAAACAAAATGGGCAAAAGAAAAGCCAGTCATATGATGATCTATGAAAAGTACACCAATTTAAGAATCATTCTTTCTTCTTCACCAAAATTCAGACACTAACCCATATTGAAACGAATAAAGCCACTGCAAATTGCAATTAATCACTATAAGTCAAACACAAACCAAAAAAACAAAACACACACCCACACACAAAAATCTGAAAAACAAATGGATTGTCCAAATAATTCTCAGAAACTGAAAAGTAAGGCCCCAAAAGGAAAAGTCTAAAACGTTTGGAATTTTTGTTCACCGTCATTTTTCCCACAACACACATTCAGAAATGAATCAATAGATTATTATAACAACATCGGAGAACAAACCCGAATAAAAAGAGATAGAGCGAGACTAGAGAGAGATAGGAACAGAGCAATGGGGTCCAAAATTGCAAATCACAGTTTCAAATATACATATTTGGCGATAGGAATTGCAAAAAATACAAATAATCAATGATGAACATAACCAAGTTTAATCATTAGAGGAATGAATTATACAAGGGTTACCGAATTGGAGCCGCACGATGAGTATACGGTGGACGAAATCGGACTAGGGCACGAATTAACGGGTCGATTACGTGGTTTCCGAACTTGGAAATATTGGGTAATCGAGCAAGGGGTTCGCCATCGCTTCGTCCTCCTCAAACGGCGCCTCATCTGCTGCCTGCCTTGTGGCCGAGGTTCGTCTGCTAAAATTTCGTGGAGAGAAAGAGGAATTTCACAAACTCACGCGACTGTAACGACACAAATGGGGGATGGGATGGATGAACCTGCAAATCGGCCACTGACAGTAGCACATGGGCGCCCGTATGGAGGAGGTCGAGATTCGCGACCAGGAGGAGGCAGATTCGCGACCAGGTGGAGGCAGAGATTTGCGGGCAGGAGAGGCGATGGATGAGACAACACAGTGCGAATGCTGAGGTGAACAGTAAACCCATTTGGGTTCACTGTATAACGGGTCAAATGGAGGTTCAAGCTGAACCAAGGAACCAAAGGCATTCAATTGGGAATGAACTGTGAATTACTAATCCGAGATGGAGCCCCAAACGGGCACTTACATTTTAAAAACTAGTTAAGAAATTAATTTATTTTTTAGAAAAATATAAAAACTGAGTTAAAATTTTTAGATTAGAGTTGGTAAACCAAATAACGGGTAATTTTTTAAAACTTGATTATTTATTAAAAAATTTTCTTCAAAAAAGGGTTTTGTTATGAAATTTTAACAAATTTTATCTAGCTAGACTTTTGTACTCATAAAGCAATTGTTGAGAGGCTTATTGGAAAAAGGGTTTGTTTGGTATGTTAGTTTGAGTTGAAATATTTTAGTTGTAATAATAATTTTTGTTGACTTTTTAGATGAGACAAAAAACTTTTTCAGAAAAGACAAAAAACTTTTTGGGAAAATGACAAAAATTATGATGAAAAAGTACAGTTTAATTTAAAATGAGATATTTTGTCAAACAAAAAGTTTACTTGATAAGCTAAAGAGTGCCTATAAATAGGCTTTGTTCTTGATGTTGTAAACATACGAGTAATAAAGAAAAGAGAAGTGAGAAATAAAAGAAAAGAAGGGAGAGGGAGAAGAGAGAAATTATTAATGCTCCGTTTGACGTTTGAGTTCATCTCAAACTAAATTGTATTTTTTCATCTTAATTTTTGTCTTTTTCTGAAAAGTTAACAAAATTTATAACTAGTTTTTGAAAAATCAACCAACTCCAACTTAAAAATTTCATATTAAACTAACTTACTAAATGGAGGCTAAATAAAATAATAATATAGTTTTGCTTATTTATTGTCTCTTATTATATTATTTATTTATCTGCTTTATTATTATTTCCTATAATATTATAATACATTATTAGCACGAGTCTCTACCTTTGATATATTTGGTAAGTTAAATTCCAAAATTAACGATTCTAATAGAGCTTATCTTAATGCAATATTTAATATGTATTTGATCACTTAATTGTCTTCATATTTGTAAGCTTTCACTATTAGATCATGCACCCACAAAATTTCTTCAAAGATTACTTATTATTATTTCTTATTTTAATATTTATGTTTGACTTATTGGTATATAAATATATATATACATAAACATTATTTAATTGTGTCTACTAACAATACATGAAAATATTTCTTCTCCATAATATATAACATCTTGATTCATATATATTTTTTAATTATTAGTTACCATCTTTTATTAATTCTTATTCATTTCTTTACATTGATGTCATGTATGTAATTCATATTTATCATCTTTTATTTATTCTCATATATTTCTGTAACTTATGTCATTTATGTAGTTTGCCATTTTTATTAGTTTTATGAATTTATACTTTTTGATATATATTTTTCACTTTTAGTTTTTTACAATGTCAAATATCTTGAAACTTAAATTTGTTGCACTTAATCTCTCGGGCAAAAATTACTTGACATGAACACTTTATGCTGAAATTCATCTTGATGCCATGAACCTTGGAAATACTTTTAAGGAAGGAAATAACGCATCCCTGCAGGATCATGCTAAGGCAATGATGTTTTTGCGCCATTACCTCGATGAAATATTGAAATCTGAATGCCTTACGGTAAAAGATCCATTTGTCTTCTGGCAAAGTTTAAAAGAAAAGGTATGACCAGTTAACCACCAAAGAAATATAATACTTCCACAAACCCGTTATGAGTGGATATACCTGCGATTGCAAAATTTTAAAACAATTGACGAGTATAACTTCAGAATGTTTCAAAATACTTATTTATTAAAATTATTCAAAGAAAATATTACCTTAAAAGACAAGTTATAAAAGATTTTTTCAACTTTTCATGCCTCGAATATGCTCCTACAGCAGCAATATTGAGAGCGCGATTTTAAAAAATAGTCTGAGCTAATATCATGTCTTCTTCTAGTTGAGTAAAATTACGAGCTTTTGATGAAAAATCATCAATCTCGCGCAATTGGCTCTGCACCATTCTCAGAAGCAAATGTTGTATCACATGAGTAAAATCCTATAACATTCCCTGAAGCGAATGCCACATCTTTCAACAATAGTGGGTGTGGTCGTGGCCGTGGCTGTAGTTGTGATCATGGTCGTAGTAATTCTGGCATCATGGTGGTCATAATAGTAACTCCTCAATTTTTAAAAAGAGACAACATCACCATCTGAAGTGGAAAAATAATGAGGAGAAACAAAAAGGGAAAAAAGTCCTAAGAATAAAGGTAACATTTGCCATCGATGTGGCATGAAAGGACACTGAACTCATACCTGTCATACGTCTAAATATCTTGTGGATCTTTATTAAGCTTCATTGAAGGAAAAAGGAAAAGATGTAAAATGAATTTTTTTTATCATCCCTTGGATCTTACCCATCTAGATGCTTCAGATTTCTTTGAAAATCCAGATCGAAAGATTGATAATCTGACTAAAAATGAAAATGACTTTGATTCTTAATATTATGACAGTACTAAATAATGTTGTTTTTAATTCCTAATGTCATATTTAAATTTTTAACATGTTTATCTTCTTGTTATAATAAATAATATTTTTATTTCAATACTTGTTGCTCTTTTCTTTATTTTTTAATTTTCATGAAGATTATGACTTTTATTAATATTAATTCCACGAATAATAACAAAGAATTATGTCTAGCAGGTAATACAATAACTCACATAATTTTGAAAGATAAAAAGTTTTTTTTTTTTAAAGTTTAACATTAATGGAGGCTATTGTGAACACAATCTCAGTACTACAAACCTCATTAAGGACTCCGAAAGAGCAAATATTATTTTGCTGCGATAAACAAAGTTTATTATATATGACGCATTATTTTCTAGCATATTTAAAAGAAATCTATTGAGTTTTAAAGATATACGTCGTGACGGATATCATATTGAGACTACAAATGAAAATAATGTAGAATATTTCTATATTTTTTCTAGAGTCTCAAGAGAGAAACAAATACTAGAAAAACTACTCACTTTCTCTTTTAGGTTATTCTCTACATTTATTTGTATAATTGAATCACGTGTAGTGATGACCCATAAAACTTTTTATCCAAAATTGTTCTCTCTTTGACATGATCGTCTTAGTCATCCTAGATCAATAATGATGCAAAGAGTTATTGATAATTCACATGGACATCTACTAAAGAACCAGAAGATTCTTTTGTCTAAGGATTTTTTCTATGATGTTTGTTTTCAGGGCAAATTAATTGTAAGGCTATCTCTATTAAAAGGTGCTACTGAATCTATTGCCTTTCTAGAAAAATTCAAGGAGATATATATGGGTCTATACAGTCAACATGTGAACTGTTTAGATATTTTATGGGCTTGATAGATACATTAACACATTGGTCACATGTATGTTTATTTTCAATTCGCAATGTTGCAATTGTAAGATTTCTTGCTCAATTAATCCAATTAAGGGTAGACTTTCCAGACTATACAATCAAGACAATTCGTCTTAATAATGTTGGAGAATTTACTTCCCAAGTATTGAATGATTATTGTACGTATATTGGGATTACTATTGAGCATCTTATTGCCCATGTACACACATAGAATGTTCTAACCAAATCATTTATTAAACGCCTCCAGTTAATTGCTAGACCATTACTTATGAGAATAAAATTGCCTATTTCTACTTAAGAACATACTACATTGCATGCTGCGGCACTTATTTATATCATGCCTTCAGGCTATCAAAAATACTCCCCATCACAACTTGAATTTGGTCAAGAACCAAATATTTCCCATTTAAGAGTCTTCGGTTGCGTAGTATATATTTTAATTGCTCTACCACAGCACACCAAGATAGGATCTCAAAGAAAGCTTGGAATTTATTTTGGATTTGAATCCCCTTCCATAATCAAATATCTTGAACCCCTAATAAATGATATTTTTATGACATAATTTGCCGATTGTCAATTTAATGAAACAATTTTCCCAGCATTAAGGGGAGAAAAAAAAAAAGGCTGGAAAAACAAATTGAAATTTTATGGAATGCACCTTTAATTTCTCATTTTGATCCCGTTACTAATCAATTTAAAATTGAAGTTTAGAAAATTATTCATTTGCAAATATTACAAACCAATTGCCAGATACATTTGTTTATACAAAGAAAGTGACTAAGTCACATATATTTTTTGTTAATGTTCCGGTTTGAATTGATGTACCTATAAAAGACAAATTGAAAATAAAGTAGCAAATGAGTCTAAGACACGTTTGAAGTGTGGTAGACCAATCGATTCCAAAGATAAAAATCCTTGGAAGAGAAAAGGGAAAGCTAGACAAACTTGCACTTCTTAAGAGTTTTTTACACTCCTTAAAAGTTTGGCACTCCTAAATAGACCATATTGCAGGAACAAATGACTAAATAAACAAAAATATGACCCAAAAGTGGTCCAAGTACCTAAAAATATTGAACATATTGAGATCTCTATAAATTATGTTAGTACAAGAAAACAATGAACCATGATGCAATTGTTGTCGACAACGTATTTGCATATAAAATAACAGTTGATGTTATGAACGAAAGCGAGAATCATGAACCAAAATCCATAGAAGAATGTTGATGAAGACAAGATTGGCCAAAATGGAAAGACATAGTCCATGCAGAATTAAGTTCACTTGCGAAACGGGAAGTATTCAGACCTATAGTCCAAACACCTGAAGATGTTAAACCCGTAAGGTACAAATGGGTTTTTGTACTCAAATATAATGAGAAAAATGAAATCATGAGATATAAAGCACGACTTGTAGCATAAGGCTTCTCGCAAAAACCATATATTGATTATGATGAGACATATTCTCTTGTGGTGGATGCAATAATATTTAGATATTTGATTAATCTGGCTGTCTCTGAAGGACTTAATATACATCTAATGGATGCAATAACAGCATACTTATATGGATCACTAGATATTGATATTTATATGAACATTCCTAAAGGATTTAATATGCCTGAAGCATCTAGTTTGATAATCTGGGAAATGAGCTTAATCAAATTACAAAGATCTTTGTATGGATTGAAGCAATTTGGATGCATGTGGTACAATCGTCTTAGCAAATATTTTTTAAAGGAAGGGTTTGTAAATAAGCCTATTTGTCCATACATTTTTATTAAGAAATCGAAATCTAGATTTGCTATCATTGATGTATATGTTGATGATTTGAATATTATTGGAACTCCTGAAGAGCTTGCTAAAATAATAGCATACTTAAAGAAAGAGTTTGAGATAAAAGATTTCGGAAAAGCAAAATTTTGTCTCAACCTACAGATCGAGCATCTGTCAGATGGAATATTTGTCCATCAAGCAACCTACACAGAAAAGATCCTTAATTGTTTCAATATGAAAAAAGCCCATCCATTGAGTAGCCTAATAGTGGTGTGATTACTTGATGTGAAAAATGATCATTTTCGTCCTAAAGAAGATAACGAAGAAATTCTTAATCCTGAAGTACCATATTTAAGATGTAATTGGAGCCCTTATGTATCTAGCTAATTGTACATGACCTGATATTGTTTTTTTTTTTTTTTTTTTTGGTTTGAATTTGTTAGCTAGATTTAGTGCTGCACTAACTCAAAGACATTGGAAGGGAGTTAAATATGTATTTTGTTATTTTCGTGAAACAACTGACATGTGTTTATTATATTCTAAATATTCAAAATCATAGTTAGTTGATTTTGCAAATGCTGGATATTTTTCTGATCCTTATAAAACTTGATCACATACAGGTTATCGATTCACTTATGGAGATATAGCAATTTCATGACGATCTAGAAAACAAAGTAATACTGCTACTTCATCAAACCGTACTGAAATACTTGCATTACATGAAGCAAGTCAAAAATATGTATGGTTGAGATCTATCGATCAACACATTTGAGAGACGTGCGAATTCAACTCGAATCATGGGAGCCCAGCAGTACTATATGAAGATAATACAGCATGCATCGATCAATTCAAAGGAGGCTACGTTAATGGTGATAGAACAAAGCATATCTTACCAAAGCTCTTCTTCACACATGAACTATAGAAGTAAGGTGATTTAGATGTTTAACAAATTCGTTCATATGAGAATCTAGCAGATCTCTTCACCGAAGCGCTTCCTACTGCAACATTTGAAAGATTGGTGTATAGTATTGGAATGCACCAATATAAAGATCTTTGATGAATGTCAAAGCAGCATCAATGACGTTTACACAAGGGGGAGACTATTACGTATTGCACTTCTTTTCCATTAGCTAAGTTTTTTGTCCCACTGGGTTTTACCTAGCAAGGTTTTTAATAAGGCGGTTTTTCAAAACCCAATATGACAAGAATACTATACTCTTTTTCTTTCACTAGGATTTTTTTTTTCCTAGTACAGTTTTAACAAGGCTTATTCTTGTGTGATAAACATCTAAGGGGGAGTGTTATGAAACTTTAACAAATGGATGTCTTCACAAACTTTAAAAATACTAACCATTAAATAATCTTAAAAAAAAAATTATCTAGCTAGACTTTTGCACTCATATAAGCAATTGTTGAGAGGCTTCTTGGAAACTACATTAAACTTACTTGACAAGCTAAAAACTGTCTATAAATAGGCTTTGTTCTTGATGTTGTAAACATATGAGTAATAAAGAAAAGAGAAGTGAGAAAGAAAAGAAAAGGATGGAGAGGGAAAAACGAGAACTTATTAATGGGTTCGTTTGGTTCACCAGTTTGAGTTGGAAATTTTAAGTTTCAATAGTAATTTTTGTGGACTTTTCAGAAAAGACAAAAAACTTTTTCAGAAAAGACAAAACTTTTTCAGAAAAAAATAAAAACTGAGATAAAAAGTTTGAGTTGAAATGATGAACCAAACAAGAGCATAATATAGTTTGGTTTGTTTATTATCTTTTATTATATTATTTATTCATCTATTTTATTATTATTTCCTGGAATATTATATCTTGTTAATTTATTTTATATTTCTGTTTGATAAATTAATTAAAAATGAAAAATTTAAGTTTGATTTAATTAATTTTTTAAAAATTAATTATAAATTTTGTTAATTTAAAAAGAAGATAAAAATTAATATGAAAAATGTGTAATTTAGTTAGAATTAAAATATCATGCGTAACATGTTCCACGAATTATATTCTTCCGGAGACGCTCTCTGGCAGTTTTCGTTACTCAAGTCTCTCTCTCTCTCTCTCTCTCTCTCTCTCTCTCTCTCCCCCTCCCCACGAATTTCGTTGTCGGAATGCGAAAATGGATCAAAACCAAAGACCTTCCTCAGCTTCGAGGGCTTACCAGTTCCACCCTAGCCGAGCCGCTATCGTCAATCTCTTTGATCTCTATTTAGGAGTATGTACATATATATAAATATATGTGTATGTATATGTGTATAACATTCACTTTCCTATTTTCCCGTTCTTTTCTCTCAGAATTTGGTCTGATTCCGTTTCGTATATTCAATTTTTGCAGCGAAGTAGCCGCCAAAAACCTGACGATGCAACTCGAGAACCTCCGTAAGTTTGCTTTGTTTTCTGTTTCCTTCCTCCTTAATTTTCAACAAATAATCTCGGATAGTGCTTTTTTATTCTTTTGCTGATACAAATTTTTGTGTATTAATATGTTATATATACATGTGTTTGTATATATATACTTACACAAAGATGTTCTTATTATCACACATAGTTATGTTGAGTTTTGTGAGCAAAAGTTTGCGAAAATTTGTGCTAATAATGTCAAGGTAGAATCTTTTCATATCCACATACTTTTTTTTTTTTTTGTTCCTTTTTTTCTGGGGATGAATATGAGGAACATGAGAATGATTGGTATTGAATAGTTTTGTGTTTAGTGGCTAGTGCCTGAGAATTACAAATGGGGGTGGCAAAGGAAAAGGGAAAAAAACGAGTTTAGAACCTGGCTTTCGATAAATATGAGTTAAATATGAGTTATATTTTACAGTTGGTTGCTTTTATTTCCATTTGTCTTTGTTAATGTTGAACTCTTTGTTCTTTGTGCTGATATTTGACTGTGTCGATGATGCCTAACAGAAACAAGACACAAAAGCGTGTGGTTGCGCTTAACAGAGAGCTACCTCCTAGAAACGAGCAGTTTATTTTAGATTTTGTGCAAATTCAGAGCCAGTTTTCTGTAAGCTACAAAATTTTGATCAAGTTTTCCGCATCATACCCTGTTCTTTCGTTCTTTCTTTTTTGATTCAATTGTATCTTCACCCCTATATGTATCCAACTTATGTATGTTTATTCTGTTCCTCGTTCTTCAGGACCAAGAACAGTTGCGTGCTGTTACAGAATCTGTTCTTATATCTCTTGTTGTGCAGTGTAGTAGTCATGGCCCCCGGGCAGACTTTCTTCTCTTTGCTTTACGTAGCTTGTGCGGCATTAGTTTTATTAATTGGGACAGTTTTTTGCCGTCACTTCTTTCTTCAGTCTCTACGGCTGAAATGTCGGTGGGTCAGGGGACTCATGCAATTACTGCTGTTTCTTCACAGCCTGGGGTGCTGCCGTCTTCGAGTACAATCACCAATTCTTCTAACTTTCAATCTTCAAATCCTGCCTCCCCATTGCCTTCAGTGCATGGCATTGGGTCCCCCAACCAATCAGTCATAGAGCCATCTTCTTCTGTAACTATGTCACCTGTTAAGTCGTCTGATGTATCAGGACAACAGTCCAATTCAAGGGTGAATTCATCGATTAGGGATAACGCCATAAGCAGTCTAAGGCAACTCTGTTGCGAGATTATCTTAGCTGGGCTTGAAATCGATTTGAAACCAGTAACTTTTGCTGACATTTTTTCTCATATGCTGAATTGGCTGGTTAATTGGGACCAAAAGCAACAGGGGGTTGATGAATCTGATGGTGTAAAATCTTGTAGACCTGACAAGGCTTTAATTGAGTGGCTGCACAGCTGCTTGGATGTGATTTGGCTTCTGGTTGAGGAGGATAAATGCCGGGTGCCCTTTTACGAATTACTGCGTAGTGGCTTGCAGTTTATAGAGAACATACCTGATGATGAAGCCTTGTTTACACTTATTTTGGAGATTCATAGGAGGCGGGATATGATGGCTATGCATATGCAAATGTTAGATCAACACCTTCACTGCCCTACGTTTGGAACCCAACGAATTATCTCGCACATCACTCCAAATGTTTCAGGTGAAGCCGTTACAAGCTTGAGATATTCTCCAATAACATATCCTAGTGTACTTGGAGAACCACTGCATGGAGAGGTAATGAATCTATAGAAAAGTACGTGTATGAAAATGGAAGTACGACATGATTCGTGTTCGAGGAATTAGTTTTGCTTAATTGAAATAGCATGGAGATGTTCTTGTTTGTTGGTAGTTGCACATATAATATCAAGTTGATAATTTGTACAAATTTTTAGTAGTGACATGAAAATGGTAATGTACTTTCATCACAACTTGCCCAACTTATTTCCTTCTTTTTCAAATATATTTTATTTTAACAACTTGATTACAACAGTATCTCTTTGGATTAGATGTAGGGGCCTTTTATTTATACTTTTTGTTTAAAGTTTAGTTAGTGTGCATAAGTCTGCGATTTCAATATGAGACACCATCTTTGTAGTTCTAAAGTATTATTATTGTGTTCTGGAACTTTGATGGTCTTTTTCCTGGGAACATTAACCAAAGGATGAATCAGATAAATCAGATTATTATTTCCATTATTCTTCGATTTTAGTTGATTGTTTCTTGTCAAATTATCCTGTCAAGTGATCTAAACATGAAGCTTGAATAGGTTGCTGTGGGCTGATAGTGGGAGTGAGCCAAAAATCTGGGTGAAAAAGCCTCTGTCTATTAGAATGTTTCTCTGCCATTCATTGTGTTTGTTTATATTGACTGAAATATTTTGAATGAAATAGTTGTTCCGAGTTTCTTTGTTTGTGTTTTATCGTCTTATCTTCCCATGTTCTAGTTGACCCTAACGATTTGACTTGAATAGATTGGGGAAATAATATGTTAGGGAGCCATAAATCGGGAAGTTCGAAAGCAGGACTCACATTCATGCAGTATTTTAGGTCGTGCATCCTTTTGTTTGAAAATGTTGATCTTTTTTCAAATTCAGTAGCTCGAGCTAAGTTCAATTTGAAATTTTTTAGTAGGAAAGTATGTAATTATCCCAAGCAGTTTGATTCTCTAGCTAATGTATTCTTCTAGAAATACCCTAAAAAGATATACACAAATGCCAAAAAACAAGAAACAAAAATAATCGGCATGCTACGAGGTGGAATTCGTTTTTGGTTGCTGCTGGTCACGATGATATTTTGTGGAAAAAGAAAATTCTATCCTCGTGGTACAGAATGGATTTATCTTTTTTCCCTGGTGTAGGAGCTTGCAGTTTCCATTCAGAAAGGAAGTTTAGATTGGGAGAGAGCCATGCGTTGTATAAGACATGCTTTTCGCTCCACTCCATCTCCTGATTGGTGGAAGCGTGTGCTGCTCGCTGCTCCTTGCTACAGGTCTCCTCCTCATGGGTCTACTCCTGGTGCTGTTTTTAGTTCTGAAATGATTAGTGAGGGAACAATTGATAGAATTGTTGAGCTGTTGAAGTTGATTAATTCAGGCAAGGCTATTTTCCTTCTCATGTAATTTATTCTAAATTTTTTAATACAGATGAAGAAAAGGATTAAATGTGATTGTTCCGATTTCATTTACTAGTAGGATACTCCAGCACTATTAGTTTAATTTCTGCATTCTACACATACAAAAGCATAAAAGAAGGGGGGGAAAAAAAAAGAGGACAAAATGTTTAAGCAGTAATGCATACTTGCTTGTTTTGGGAAAATGGCTACAGTTAGTAATGTTGTTTTAATTACATACATGCATTTATGGAAGGAGATATGCAGCAACACAACTTACCAATTGTTCTAGTTCTGATTTCCTTGTTTGTTTAAAAGCAGTATGCCGTATGCTTATTCTATTGGTTGCTTGTAATTGATATTACGGAACAAAAAAAATAGTTGACATGTTATTGACCTAGTGGATTTCCATACCTTGTTTCTTGCAGATGTCAATTGCTGGCAAGAGTGGCGTGTCTTTTCAGATATTTTCTACTTTCTTATAAAAAGTGGATGTATTGATTTTGTCGATTTTGTGGACAAACTAGTCTCACGCCTGACAGAGGGTGACAACAATATTCTGAAGACAAATCACGTGACCTTGCTTATAGCAGAAATCATCCGGGTTGAGCTTGTGATGAATGCTCTGAATCCGGAGGTTAGAAAGGTTGTTCTTGAGATGTGAATATTCACTGCCATTGTTCTTTCTTACGTTGATAATATGACAGATTGTCCTTTTGTTTTTCTGGTCCATAGATTTTGAAAACTGTGTCAACTACGCTAATGGAATAAGGCATTTAACTTACCTTTGTCATTATGATATTTGGTTTGATAGCAATTACTTTTTGATTCTTTGGCACGTTCAAATTGACAAACTTCAACTTTGCATCACAACATTTCTGTTAGGCGGAGAGTCTGGAGACGACAAGAAAGATCCTTTCATTTCATAGGGAAGATAGAAGTTCTGATCCGAACAATCCTCAAGGCATCTTGCTTGATTTTATAAGCAGTTGCCAGAATTTGCGTATTTGGTCCTTGAACACATCCACCAGAGAGTACTTACACAGTGAGCAGCTACAGAAAGGAAAACAAATAGATGAATGGTGGAGGCAGGTGAGCAAAGGTACGTCCAGTTTATTTTTTCCTCGCTCTCCCTCTCCCTCTCTCTCTGTTAGAGTCGTTATTATTTAATAAAGGGGTTGTTGCTATTTGCTTAAAATACTCTACTTATATTGTCATATTTGGTATGCATAATTATGGTTTTCACTTGTTTTGTTTTTTGATAGGCAACACTTCTTACATTGTTACCTATAAGTTTATGCATCCCAATTCCCATAAAATCAGACTTATGGAAACAGAAATGAGCTCAATACTGTTTGGAAAAAGTGTAAATATACCAACGTTGATCCAATTATCAAATCTTGTGATAAACATTTGTTTTTACCAACAATGTAGAAGGT
This sequence comes from Ficus microcarpa, assembly GCA_025413485.1. Lineage (NCBI taxonomy): Eukaryota > Viridiplantae > Streptophyta > Magnoliopsida > Rosales > Moraceae > Ficus > Ficus microcarpa. The sequence continues at coordinate 11,931,906 of CM046385.1, read as the reverse complement.
GTAGTAAAGTATAGTTAGAACAGCTTCTCTTCCAGCTTTGAAAAATCAGATAAATTTGTAAATAAACAAAGATAAAACCTTTTAGGAGATAAAACCTAATATGATTTGGCTACTTTCTTAATGTTGCTGTAATGGATGATGCATGGCTGTAACTGTCATTCTGGTTTGCTTTGTCTTTTTTGTATCAAGGAATTCTCTCTGTCTCTGATATATATATATATATTTTTTATAATTAAAATCAGGAGATCGAATGATGGATTATATGAGTATGGATGATAGGTCCATTGGAATGTTTTGGGTTGTGTCCTACACCATGGTGCAGCCAGCTTGTGAAACAGTGATGACTTGGTTAACCTCTACCGGACTTACAGAACTATTACCAGGAGCAAACCTACAGACCAATGAGAGGTTAATGGTTATGCGGGAAGTAAGTCCACTGCCAATGTCACTGTTATCAGGCTTCTCCATGAACATGTGTTTGAAGCTGGCATATCAAATGGAAGATTCAATCTTTTCTGGACAGGTACTCTTTGTTCCCTTTCTTTTTTTTTTTTCCTCTCCTTACTAGGTTGGCTGGTTGTTGGGTATTAACCATAAAGGTCTGAACTCTGAAGTGATAATTGGAAGTAGCTTTAGTGCTTTCTGGCATGGTATATGTATGACATGTGGCTATGGAATGATGGTGAATCAAGTTCACGGGAAAAATGAAGGGATGATGGGTTCTTCTTTGTTAGGTTTGGTCCTGACAGATATCCTATGATTCTTTTTGTTTTCTGTTTTGTAGGGTTCTTGTTCTCCGGTTTTGTAGGTTCTGAAGTTCTTTTCTAGTACTGATATCCTTGCTTCTTATGTAACGCAATCGGTCAATAATTTTTATTTAGATGGAATAAGTACTGCAGCTAATGCTTAGATGAAAGAAAGTTAAAGAATTGAGAGTGTGGGAACCTTGATAGAGTTTCTATTTTCAGTAGTATAAAAATTTCTTTAGATATTATGTAAAATGTATTACTTACAACAAAACCTATATTTTTTATAAGAAAAATCTCCTTTTATTGGTTTAAGAATAAATAACAAAGGAGATAAGTCCAAGCATGAACAGTTAAAGTGTAAGTATGTTTAGGACGTGCTCATATGGATGACTACATCAATGGGAAAAGAAACCTCAAGCTTTTAAGTGGTAACATTTGATTGTCAACAATCCATTTGAGATAGCAAAAGTTAAAATTGTTATTAGTTTTTTTATAGTTTTAAATTGTTACGGAAAGTAAAACTTTGAAACTCTACTACGTATAATGGTAGACAGTAAATACGAACTACAATTTGCACATATTCTTCAACAAGAAGTATTCTTTTATCTTTGCTGTTGTACTAAAAGTACTAGGAGAATGCCAGATAGGCATCAATCTTAGAACATGTTCTTTAAGGAAGAGGGATCTTCTACACGAAAGTAATGAACATGTGAAATTCATGTAAATTAGAAAATCATAAAAAGAAAGAAAGGTCCAGTAATTGTTTGCTTACTCCAACTAGTTGATCACTTTGCCACCGCTGATGGTTTGAATGATTTCCAACTAGTAATCTCAAGGAACCGACCGATTTCAGTTAGTCAGCGAATTTCGTACCATCTCTGACATTTTTGTTTTTGAAAAATTTAACAGGTTGTACCCAGCGTTGCAATGGTTGAAACATATACACGGCTGCTGCTCCTTTCACCTCATTCCCTCTTTCGCTCTCATTTCAGTGTAAGTTTACTATTCCAGCTAGCAATGCTGATAAATCTTAAAACTTCAGACACTTCTTGCTAACAAGTCTTGTCGCGATGACTGATTGATAGATACAATTTGGAAATGCATAAATGAGCTACTTCCCCCCTGTCTAGTCCTCCTCCACACCAACCTCTTGACCCCCCGATCTTCTTGTTTTTGTCTCTAGAAAAATAGATTTGCTTGTTAAGGAAAGGAGCAATAGTTGATGCCACTACCGAAGTACTTTAGCCTATCTGTAACTTTGATGAGGGGAAAAAAGAAAGTCAAACTGGGTGTCACTGTTATAACTTGGGACCTTGTAGACTTGGCATCTTCAAAATAGCAGTTTAAGGAAATGCAAACATTCTTGCAGATCTTTGGCATGAATTAGCTGTCACCCTTTGCATGAATTAGCCGCTTCATGTTGTAAAAAGTGCTTGTTCAGGGCTTTTTTTTTTTTTTTAATGGAATTGCTTCTATGTATGGATGTTTGATTTTGATGGCTCTAGTTCTTTTCTGATGGGTGGTCGCCAAGAATTGCCTTCTGTTCGTTTGTGCTCTCATAATTTTTTGGAGTCTTAGTTATCAGGAATAATGCCTTACGCTTAGTGTTTTCCCTCTTTTTTTTATTTTTTTATTTTTTATTTTATTTTTTTTTCTCTTCTTCTTCTTCTTTTAATTTTTAGATATTTCAGTGAAATACGACCCTGCATAAGGCATTATTTGTGGTCTTTGAATCTTCTTTTTTTCCCCTTCAATGTTCTTTCATTAAAGTAAATTTCATGGTTAACTGTACCTTTTTCTTTTTTCCGCTTCATTTGTTAATATAATGTGAATCTAACAAAAAAATACGACTTCAGAGTTTAGTGCAAAGGAATCCATCAGTATTGAGCAAGCCTGGGGTTACTCTTTTGGTGCTTGAAATTCTGAACTATCGTTTGCTTCCGCTTTACAGGTAATTATCTAAATAATCCACATCAAGAAATATCATTTCAATCTGCAGAAATATGTGACTTTAGTTTGCTTGTTTAAGCCGGGGGATTTCAGATTCGATATTCCATGTCTCTATTTTATTTTCACATATGTGGTATGATAACATGGCAAGTTATGTTGCAATTTCTTGTTTCGCCTTTATAGGTACCAAGGAAAAAGTAAAGCCTTAATGTATGATGTTACCAAAATAATTTCAGCACTCAAAGGAAAGCGTGGAGATCATCGTTCATTTAGATTAGCTGAGAACTTATGTATGAACCTTATTTTGTCATTGAGGGAATTTTTCTTAGTGAAAAGAGAAGGGAAGGTGAGTTGCTTCAAACTGAATCCGGTCTCTGTTATTTGTATTTCTCTTCGAAATAAACTGACAACCATGTTTCTCTACTTTTTGCCAGGGTCCAACTGAATTTACAGAAACTTTAAATCGAATAACTATCATTACTCTTGCTATCATCATTAAAACGCGTGGAATTGCTGATGCTGATCACCTGCTTTATCTTCCGACCATGTTAGAACAGATTTTGGGAGGTAGTCAACATACGTGGTCAGAGAAAACACTACACCATTTCCCACCTGTCCTTCGTGACACCTTGATTGGTCGAATGGATAAGAGGGGCCATGCAATTCAAACATGGCAACAGGTTATTTTCTTCCCATGCCCGTGGTCTGTTTTCCCCTTGTATCTCTTGCTCTTCTCGAAAATGAACTTATTCTGTCCTTTCAAATCTTTTGTTCCTTAATCTAAAATTTCCTCTTCCACCAGGTAAAGTTAGTTTTCTATTGACCAAGGCTTAAACTTGGCTGTAGTGCCCAAAAGGGGTAGAGACCACGCCTCCCTTCTCTATGTACTTTCACATCGGTTCACTTTTACATCATCCCTATGCATCCCTACTGCAGAACATCTCAGCTACAATAACCGTAGACATCCAAAATCACCCACCATCTTCTGTTTTTGCGCTCTCCTGATTATGGCCACAATTTATAGACGTGGAAAGTTTTTGATGTCACTAGGATCTTCCTTTCAATGCATGTTCAAATTGGATCTACTTATGTGAAGGGAAAGGAAAAACTCATTGAGATTGTATTAGAGTCATTGGGTTATGGTGGGAGATTGACAACTGATTTTCACCTCGGATTAGTTTTCCAAGCTTCAACATGACACCAGAACTGTCTCTTCTTCTGCAGGCAGAAGCTACTGTCATTCATCAATGCACTCAACTTCTTTCTTCATCAGCTGATCCTACTTATGTTATGACCTATATAAGTCACAGTTTTCCACAGCATCGACAATATCTATGTGCTGGTGCATGGATACTTATGCAGGGGCATCCAGAAAATATAAACAGCGTAAACTTGGTATGCTGCTTAACCTGAATGACTAAATTAATTTTAATTAGCACATTGATTGCCAGAAATCCTCAATTTCCTTACAGGATTTTATTTTTCTTCCCTGAGAAACTTCTAAGTATTCCTAGCATCACTTTTAAAAAAGGTCTGTTGTATTATATGGAGTTTAGGCACACGTCTTAAGAGAGTTCTCTCCTGAAGAAGTGACATCAAATATTTACACAATGGTAGATGTATTACTTCATCACATGCAATTGGAACTTCAGCATGGACATTCCTTACAGGTTCAAGAGTTGCCCCTTGGAAGTTTCCTTTATGTTTTCATTGCGTACTACATTGTGTCAGACTTCTATTTATTTTATTTTATTTTATATTTTTTTTCAGGATCTTTTGATAAAAGCTTCTGCAAATCTAACATTTTTTATTTGGACCCATGAGTTGCTTCCATTGGATATTTTGCTTTTGGCTCTTATTGACCGTGATGATGATCCTCATGCTTTGCGTATTGTGGTATGAAGTTTCAATCTTTATTTGTGATACTAAGTATTATATCGGTTCACTGTGGCATAATGTCCTTCCACGCTATTTTTGGCCTTATGCATTGTTTAGGTGCTTTTGTACTCGACCAAAATGGTCCATGGTTCCAAAATTTTGAACATATAGAATCTTTGTCTAGGTGAAGCAATGTGATTATCTAGCATCTGATATTTCCTTGTATCTATTTCTTGATCCGTCTCTGCAGAATACATGACTATTTTTATTCTTCGTTTAGGTGTAGTGTTTTTCAGACATGATATTTAATTTTTATGTTGGCCTTTTCTTTTCATCATCAACTAGAAACATATTTCATGGTCCTTGTGGAACTACATATTACCGTGGTACATATGTTTCTCTCCGAGGCAGTAAATATAGAATTGATATGTTTTTGCAGATTAGTCTGCTTGATAGGCAAGAACTTCAACCAAGAGTGCAATTATTCTGTAAGAATCGAGGACCTCCAGAGCATTGGCTTTACACTGGAGTGTTCAAACGCACTGATTTGCAGATGGCCTTGGGCAATCATCTTTCCTGGAAGGACAGGTGAAATATCTTCTAAATTTGCTTGGTTGAAATTGTAAAACACGGTCTTTTTGGTGACATCAAGCCTGAAAGATGTGAATCTTAAATTTTATCCAACTCTATGAAACAACACTTTGTAAATATGTGTTAATATATTCTCACCTTTTGTAGTCATATTTTAATTGTGTTTTTGCGTTGCTGTCTTCCTAATAATTTTTCTGTTGTCTCTATGTGTCTTGCATTCATCTCAATCCTACGTAGCTTCTGACCTATCTTCAACTTTCAAAAAAGTGACATCGATTACCTTTGACACATATACAACAAGTAAGATTAAATGCACTCTAATGAATATGATGCATCTAAATTGTCAATGGCACTGCCATTAAATTTTACAGGTATCCCACGTTCTTTGACGATATTGCGGCTCGTTTGCTTCCTGTCATTCCATTAATAGTTTATAGACTTATTGAAAACGATGCCATTGATCCAGCTGAAAGAATTCTTGTCAAATATTCAAAGTTTCTTGCTTACCACCCTCTAAGATTTACATTTGTCCGTGACATACTTGCATATTTCTATGGCCATCTTCCTGGAAAGCTCATAGTCCGAATTCTGAATGTTCTTGACGTCGTCAAGGTAAAAATCATTATTCTCCTTTTCATTCCTTTGATAATTTGGAGAATACTTTTTTTCTTTTTTTTTTTTGCTCAAATACTTTTATTGACAAAATTTTGTTTCAGATTCCATTTTCAGAGTCGTTTCCACAGCATATCAGTTCAACAAATCCTGTTATGTGCCCACCTCTCGACTATTTTGCAACTCTTTTGTTGGGACTCGTAAATAATGTTATACCCCCATTACATAACAACTCAAAATCAGGAGGATCAGTGGGTGAGGCTTCAAGTAGTTTGTCACGGGCCACACATACCAAGAATTCGGCAACATTTCAGTCTGGACAAACAAATACTGCTGATAGCCAAAAAGCTTTTTATCAAGTTCAGGATCCTGGCACATATACTCAACTGGTTCTCGAAACAGCAGTAATTGAGATACTCTCTCTTCCAGTTTCTGCATCACAGATTGTATCATCGCTCGTACAGGTCATCATCAATATACAAGCAACATTAATCCAATCCAACAGCAGCCTGCATGGAGCTCCAAATGGTGTTTCGCAAGGGTCAGTGTTACCAACATCGCCTTCTGGGGGAAGCACAGATTCCTTGGGTGCAAGTAGATCAACTCCTTCGGTTTCAGGAATGAATACCTCTAACCTGGTATCCAGAAGCGGTTATAGTTGCCAACAATTATCCTGCTTAATGATCCAAGCTTGCGGTCTTTTATTGGCTCAGCTTCCTCGTGATTTTCGCACGCAACTTTATCTAGAGGCGTCAAGAATAATAAAGGAAACGTGGTGGCTTACTGATGGGAAAAGGTCACTGGGAGAACTAGACTCAGCTGTTGGCTATGCTTTACTAGATCCAACATGGGCTGCTCAAGATAATACCTCAACTGCAATTGGTATGCTATTGACCAACAAACCTCGTCAATTTCCTTGTCTGAAAGTACTATTCGTTTAGAAATGTATAAGATTTAAAAGTCTCATTGATTCCACAACTTTGAATGTCTCGATCTTTGTTTCCAAAGGTTTCCCCTTTGTCAATGGAACATCTCTAGGGCATGGGCCCAAAGATGCAAAATGAAGTTATTAGTAGGTTCTTTGGTTCTCTTTAGTACATGCTCTACGAGGGACGTGGTCAATTGTAATGAAACCTTTAGGAGATATACTCTAACTGGCTTGATTGAAATTAAGAAGTCAATCTTGCGTTTTAGCCAATCTTTAGGAGATATACTCCTGTCTATCTTGAGTTTTAGCCAGTCCCGTAACATGCGTCTATGTATCTCCTGTTGGGTCTTTACTCTGTATGAAGATGGTTTTGCTGTTTTACGAGTGCATTTGGGTTATGAAAACTCCCCTCTTATACCTTATTCCGGATATTATTTGGAATGTGGGCCCTAATTACTTTAGTATTTAACTTAATTCTTTGGCTGTGCATATATGTATTCCTGAACACTGACCGACTCTGTTCTTCTTGTGTTTCCAGGAAACGTAGTTGCCTTGCTTCATTCTTTTTTCAGTAATCTCCCACAGGAATGGATTGAAGAAACCCGCCTCATTATCGAACATCTGAGGCCAGTTCAATCAGTCGCGATGTTGAGAATAGCATTCCGCATAATGAGTCCATTGCTCCCAAGACTTGCCAATGCTCGTTCACTTTTCAGCAAGGTACAGAAGTAACTTATTTATAACCTATGTTCAGCAAGGTACATAAGTAACTTATTTATAACCTATGTAGCTAGTTTATAACTAACTAGTCTAGAAATGTTGTTTTAGATGCTTGTTTTTTTTTTTATTTTCTTCTTAGCGAGGGAAAAAAAGAAAAACATTAAAAAAAAAAAAAAAAAAAAAAACCTTTGTTTTTCTTATCTTTTGGACCAAATACTTGAGGTTTATGGAAACAAGTGCAAATCAGCATTGTCAAAGGTTATAACTTGTCAGCTTCATCAATGACAATTTGACATTGGAATATTTTAACCAAAGCCTTGAGTAGCAGCGGTCTGCTATTTTTGCCGAGTATCAATTATCCACTTCATGCTTAAATTATAATTTTCTCGGTCCTCCCTTTCGAGAAGAAGATAAGGCTATTTCTAAATGTTTTTCATTAACTTTTTACGTAGAAACTGCTTGAGCATTTTCTTGGTGTAATATAGTTCTGATAATCGTTCTTCTGGTCTAACTTTGCTGCATTGTTGCTTGAGCAGTTCTTCTTTTCTATTTCCATTATCGTTTTCTGAAAATCTTCAATGAATTTCTTACAGACCATCTCATTGCTGTTAAATATACTGGTGGATGTCTTTGGGAAGCACTCGCAGCCGCCAAATCCACCCACCGAAGCATCGGAGATAACCGATCTAATTGACTTCCTGTCAGTACCCATTCTATCCCTCAAATAGATTTTCAATAGTCGGTTTTTTTGGCTTGAGAAGTTCATAGATGCATGGTTTTCGTGTATTTTGCAGCCATCACATTGTCCATTATGAAGGCCAGGGAGGGCCTGTGGTGTCTAGTAGCAAGCCTCGAGCCGAGATTTTGGGTCTCTTCGGAAGAGTGTTGGAAAACCTAAGACCGGATATACAGCACCTTCTTTCACACTTGAAGCCTGATGTAAATTCATCTATTTATGCTGCAACTCATCCTAAGCTGGTCCAGAACCCATCATAGGAAAACTCTCTCGGCTAATAATGGAGTAGAGTAGAAGATGATACTGGAATTGAACTTCCAATGAGAAATATAAACAAAAAACTTTTCTGTGGCAAAATTGTATCAATGACCATCTTTTAAACGTTTTTATGCGGTTTTAAAACTTATGTGAATACTATTTTTAATCCTAAACAATAACTATAAATTAGGTTTTCATAATAAATATATATCACAATCCTCAATGTAAGATTTATGTTACTAACCTACAAAGAAATAAGAAAAAAGGAATATATACAAAAAAAAAAAAAAAGAAAAGAGGATTAATTTCAAAAATTTTCCCTGAATTATGATTCTTGTAACACTTTGCCATCCGATTCTTGGAATGTAACAAAGAGTCTTTAGGATTTATAATCCATTAAGAAAAATTCTCCTTATATTTGTTTGGACTTGAAAGTATGGAAAAGACATTTCATGTTGTAAAAAGTGCTTGTTGGGGTATTTTTTCAATTTACTAACTTGCCACCAACTCTAAGAAACATTAGGTTATGTTTTGTAATTGACATTTAAGAAAGATAATAATAATTAAATAACAACCATTAAAAAAAATTTAGACCTCTTTTTAAACGTTTGAGAGTTTTTTAATTTTCTCTAAAATATATAACCAAACCATTTTTCTTTTTAGCTTGCAAAGTTTTTTAATTCTTTATAATAGAGTGGATTTTCTCTTTAAATTTAAGATTTCTTTTAGTTTGTCTTGAATAAGTATTAGATTTCCTTAATGTTAAAATTTAAATTCAGATAGTATTTATGCAGTTTTTGCATTCAAATTAATGTTAAACAATTGAAATTACCAAACTACTCCGTCTAAAATTCTAAAGGAATGATAATTTTTGTTCATAAATTATAGATCGGGGGACCAGACGTTACCTTTTAAAAATTAAAAGACAAAGTATTACAAAGGTCATGGTTCAAAGGGTCTTTTTCTAATTAATGCAAAATGGAAGACTCCAATACATGATGCAATAGAATAAGCAAAACAACCGTGAACGAGAGCATATGCCCTTTTTTGTGGTCCTCTTGGGAAGGCTATTCTTCCCTCGAAACTTATAGAAGTTATTAGCGTGATATCACATTTGTTTAATATAATATTGATATTAATAAAAGTACAGCATTAAGAAATTTAGTTATACAACCTATCGTTACATCATTTTTAACTTCAGTGTTATATTGAATAAATTTCATATAAGATATTACGTAGGGCTTAATATTACAGAATATGATATAAAATTAAGCGAAAGCAAGCTAAAATTTGTATTATGTTGATCAAGACGAAGAAATTTATGTCATATTAACCAACAAATGAAAAAAGTGGTTGTTTGGGTAATTTTCACCTCATATTACAGCTTTACTTCTTACTCTATTTATTACATTAGAAGTTGGGAGTATGGTCTAGGAGGACGATAGCAAAAAGATATATATATTTCCAAAAAACTCGTATTAACCAATAAATGAAAAAAGTGGTTGTTTGGATAATTTTCACCTCATATTACAGCTCTACTTCTTACTCTATTTATTACATTGGAAGTTGAGAGTATGTTCTTGGAGGACGATAGCAAAAACATATATATATATTTCCAAAGAACTCGTTATGAAATTGTTTTTCATCTAAAAAAGGGTTTACTTTTAAATTGACCCCTAAAGTATAGGATTGTCTCATTTGTCCCTACAACTCAAAATGACAAAAATCCTGTCAAGCTTCTCATAAGTTGAAACCATGGCTCCTTCGTCGTTATAACACCAATTTTATCCGGTCATGTGACTAGCTGGTAAAAAGAAATATAATAGGGCGCAACGCCTGGGTAGCAGGAGGAGGAATTTGAGAATTTTTATTTGTTTTCTAATTTTAAAGGATTTAGTGTGTGTTTGGTTGAATTTGAGTTGAATTTTTTTTTGAATTTTCAGAAAAGACAAAAAACTTTTTGAGAAAAAGACAAAAACTTTTTAGGAAAAGATAAAAAACAGTACGACTAGAGTGAGAATGAACTAATAAAGCAAACAAACCCTTAACGTATATCTTTTTCCTTAACAAATAAATCATTTAACACGTGTGTAATTGAAATTGTTAAACAACTAATGTATCAACGATAGAAGTATCGAATTTATGATTTATAAGTTCGCAGGCAAAGAGACAAAAAAAAGAGGGAGTTCTGTCGTTTTGAATTGTAAAAGGTAGAATAAGATGATCTCTATTTTCCGAGGTTCAAGTTTAAAAGTTAATTAAATAAAAAAAGAACGTAATTAGAGCGTTCGGTGAACTTGAACCAATTACCAACAGTCAGATCCACATCAGCACTGGAAAATACAGTGGTTGTTCAATTTTATGAAAATTTCCGAAATATTATCAATATCGATAGAAATTTCAGAAAAAATTACCGAAGTTACTAAAATATGATTTAAAATATATTTTTAACATTTTAAAATAGTACAAATATTATAAAGATAGATAAATACACATATTTTACTTAAGAAACATATTATGTCTTATATATCTTTATACCAAAATGAAGTCATATAAGATTTAAATAACATTATTGAGATGTCATCCTGATTTAAGTAAAATTGATATCATAACATATTATTTGAATGTAGTTAAATATTATTACAAACATGTTATATGTCGGTTTATTGATCTCTTTCCGATGTATTTTCATAAACAAGAAATTTTGCAAAGTTTGTAGAAGTCTAAGAGAACGTATTTTCTCAATTTTTATACATTGTCTTTTATTTTATTTTTTACCTCCTTTTTATAAGACTAGTGGTAGCATATGCTCTCCATGTGCCATGCACATTTTAAAAAAATGATAAATCAAATTAAAAAAAATAATTATGAGGTATTATATTATTATATATATCCAACTAAATTTTCATCTCTATGGCCACGTGTCACTCATTTAGCCATTTAGTTCCATTTTGTTTCTGGCTTGGATTACTTCCTTTTTTTGTTCGCTTTTCAATACTATTGATAATAATGAGAAAATATAGTGTCAAAAGAGAAAAGATTTAAAAAGTTTTTAGTTGGATTAGTTAAAAACAAACTACTTTTTTCTAAGGTGGTAATAAGTGTCGAAAAGAGAAAGGAGTTAAAAAGACTTTTAGTTGGATTGGTTTTTACAGTAAGTGTCAAAAAAAAAAAGGGGGTTAAAAAAGTTTTTAGTTGGATTAGTTAAAAGCAAATTAAAATTTTTAAGCTGGTGACAAGTGTCAAAAAATAAAGGGTTAAAAAAGTTTTTAATTGCATTAGCTCTTTGGTATATAGTATAGATAACTATAACATTAGCTCTCATTCACCGTCTATTTAAAAAAATAGAAGATAAATATAGTATGCTCAAAAAGATAATTAATGACAGAAAACCTCAATTTTGAAAATTTCCAAACTATAATTTCAATCAAAATTTTTGATATGTCGATCGAAATTTCGGATAGTTCCTTGATATTTCCTGATGTTTCTTAAACATTGCATTGCGTTTTACTGATATCGATATTTTTATAGATATTTTTTGATATTTTCTGACATTTTGTTGATATTTTAATAGAAAAGATATTACAATTAAAATATACTTTGATATCCTAAAAATGAAAATTTTGATAGAAATTTCAAAAATATCTGGTGATATTCACGATCTTACTTTTAAGTCACTTGATTTTTTTTTTCTTTTTGAGAGGAATCAAGTCACTTGATTTGACACAAAGAAGGAAGAAAAGAAAAGAAAAAGAAAATGTATTTAAATGTTAGACAATACTATGGTCCGTACGGAGTGAAAGATAAACTTACCATTAAAGCTTCAATGGTAGCACTATTTGGCTAGGATTCTTCGGGATACGTTTATATATGTTGTCAACTCATGTTTTGTTTTTCATAGGGTTAATTATGTTTTCACACTCTATATTTTATTTTTATTCAAAAAAAATATAACCTTATATGTTGAAGTTACACACTTTATATCTTGATATTTTAATTGAATGCAATTCTATACTTTTTTTTAGGCTCAATACTTAATTTTGACCTAAAATCCCCAAAATGCCCTTAAAAAATTAAAATCTAAATTTAGATTATTCACCTTTTATATCATGTGCCTTGCTTTTACTCAAAAAGTATACCTCTACATTTTAAAACAATGTATTTTTATATCAATTTATTATATTTTAATGTATTGAATCTATATGTTTTCTCGGTCAACTCTTCATTTGGATATTAAGATGTCTAAAACAACCTTAGTTTAAATTTCTTAAATTATTTTCTAAGTTCAATTTTGAGGGTATTTATGTTATTTTTTAGATCAAAATAATAGTTGATTAAGAAAAAAAAAACATAGATATGTATTAAAAATATTATAATGGATTAAAAAAAAAGAACTTCAAAATTGTACAATATGCTTTCTAAATAAGACAAAATGCAGGGTCTAAAAGGTAAATGCTATTTAATTTTAGTTTTTTTTTTTATGGTATCTTGAGTATTTTTTTTTTAATCCAAATTACATGTTAGACCAAGAAAATGTGTAAATTTTATATATTAAATATAATACGATGATATAAAAATATAAAATTTCAAAACATAAAACATATATTTTGAATAAGAGAAAAACATGAAAAGGGTAATGATCCAACATCATGGGATAAGAAAACGAACGGCTGGATTAGGAGGGGAGTATAAGGGTATCCTGAAATTGTAACTGACACCTTTTGCAGTGCAGGTGTAGGAGCAAAAATAATTCTAAATCGGGATTGAGAGACTAAAAATTGAAAGGAAAAAAATCTCCGTCATAAAGGTAAAAGCATCTTTCCAATTGTTGGATTAAATTTGTAGTCATCTAAACAAAACCAAAAGCTAGGGTTTGGATAGCATAAATTCAAAAAATGAAAAGCGACAGAGAACAATAGAGACCAAGAGAATGAGAAAAGAGTGAACATTAAACAAAGTAAGTAAAACAGTAACATACTTAATATTGTTTTGTTGTGAGAAGAACAAAAACATCATAACTCCCAAATATTCACGATAATAGTAAAGACTGTCAAATAATACTTAATAGTTATCCAACATATGTCATCCATGATATCATATTTAGTAATATATTCCAAATTAAGTAATATATCTAGTGTATGCACTATTATTTATCTAAACAAAGATCATCATAGCATATTAAAATTTTTATACAAAAGTTCTTTAAAAAAATATTTAAAATATCAGAAGAAGAAAACAACAACCAAAGAAGACCAAAAAAAAAAAAAAAAAAAAACCACACACACACACAACAAAAGCGAAAAACGCTCGTTACAACAACAATAATGAAAGAACATCATATAAATATGAATACTGAAGTTTTATAAATGATATAAAAATAGAAACATAATTAATATAATCATAATCATAGAAAAAAATATAAATAAACAAAAAAAAGTCAAAGTCACAAATAATCCCAAAAGTTATAAAAAATTGTCAAATCATGTAATATAATCATCTAACTTATAATCAGAATATTCATAAACACAAAAAAATCATCTACGTTCTGCTTAAAAAAAAAAAAAAAAAACAGAAACAGAAAAAATGGGCAAACACAATTCCAAAATTAAATTATTTATAACATCATTATAATAGTAATAATGATGATCATAAATAAATAAGAGGGAAAGTAGAGAAATATTAAATAGACAAATCAAAAAATGAAGAAATATAAAATCAATAGACAAACCGATCATCATAATAAAAGCAGAACATTAACAATAAAAATAACATATCATCATCATACAATAAAACAACAATTAATTGTGATTAAAGAGACATAAATAAGAATAGTACCTGAATAAAAAGAGCACCTTTGCACAGAAATGAATATATCAAAATGAGTAGTTTGCAGGATATAAGAAATAGTAGAATAGAATATCTCAAGTAACAATTAAGGAAGGTTCAAAGTAGAGCAGTTATCGAGATAGTGATGGTAAAATATGATAATAAAGTAATCGATGAGAAAAAAAAAATATTTATAAGAGAAAATCTGTTAAATAAAAAATTCACAAAAGTTTTTTAAAAAAAGTCGGTGAAGGAGAAAAAGAACAAATGTTTTACATGTATCTTGACAAAAACACATGTACTCACAATAGATAATAGAGTTAAAGCATATTATAAACATTAATGACAAAATTACATACGTTAAAAATCTCAATCAAGCTAATCATGACACTGTAAATCACAAAGTTATAGTAAATAGTACAATTACAACTAAAGGAAGATAGTTTAGAAACATTAAATGTCCAAAACAGATCAACAAAAAGACAATAAAATATTTGACCACAGAAACTGCATGGACAATTTCAGAAATCTGAATAATGGAAAAGTCTAACAATTCATTTAAATATAACTAAATGATATAATGCAGTCATGAAATATGACAGAAAATTACAAACACAAAAAAATAAATAAATAAAAATTTGGACACAAAATCAGCAAAATATTACCCGGGGGAAAAGAAGCACAAAAATAAAGAAATATGAACATCACAGAGAAAAAGTCTTCAATTTCTTGTTTCATACTCCTAATCGGCCATCTTGGTGTTGGTATCTAAATGTGCCTTAAGGATAGAAAATCAATATTAGGGATTTTATGTAAATATGACATTTTTGATATTAATAAGAGGAAGTTATTCATGTTTAATAAGTTGTATTCTATTTACTTTCATTTGTTGATTTTATGGTTATTTTGAGCTAACATAAAATACTCCTAGGCTTGATAATATATCGAATTACCATATGTATACGGGGTATACATAGAAGACGTGGTAATTTAATAACAATCTAAATAAATAGTCCGCAATCGATGAAATAAGATTTTGGGATCTTATTCATGATAAGATTGTAAAGGTTGTCTACTTCCTTGGAGGGATGGTTTGTTTTGACCATTGGATAGGTTCCAAGTAGAAACTTTAATGTATATCAGTATTGAGGTATAACATTGGACCGGACCTAAAGTATTAATTGATTCGGTTTAATAATTCCGTTTATAAGAATCAATGACGCTTTGATTATCATCCTGAGAATCAATGACTTAATCCATCATAATGATTATCTCATAATCTTCATATCCATGATTACTTATGTTCACTTTACTTTGTGTTCTCTGATGGTTTACCAATTGTATGTTTTATAATTGGTGGTTCTTTCATGACAAGTGAGACACTGATAACATATTAACTTGAGACACTGTTAATTCATGGTCAATATACTTGTGTTTTTGGTGCATGACTTATGGATGGAGAAATCAAGATTCATAGATATGGAATTCATAGCTATCTTAACGATAGTAAATGTTATCTACTTAAAGGCATTATTCGGGGATTGAAAGATAGTATAACAAGATCTTGGCCATCAGTTTACTTTGTGTTCTCTGATGGTTTACCAATTGTATGGTTTTATAATTGATGGTTCTTTCAATGGAGAATAATGGAATTTTAAGTTAAAATGATTGAAAAGGTAAAATGAAAAAAGTCCTTGATTCAATCATAGATAACATATGGGGATTGAGTAAGCGATGAATAAATCATGGAAGAAGCACTACGTGAAAGAGCTTTCGTAATACGGTATGTAAACAGGAGTTCAGCTTCAAACTTTTAGTGGAATAGTTTTGAAGTTGATAATTGATAAATAATTAATCTGTGATTAATTTTTCACAATTATAAGAGTCTCTTTATATATTTCCATCGGGTTCCTATATTAGCTCATATAGTTTCGTATAGCGTCTCGGGATTTGTTCCTAATGAGATCGGTAAATTTAAATGGAATTTAATAATGTCTATTAAGATACGGTACTTTCTAACATGAAATTCAAAAAGGATTGGATATGTGAAATTTATAGACAAATGATTTGTCAACATATGATTGGTTAATTTGAATTTTGGAAATAAGATTGTGTTTGAATTATTTAATTTTGGAAAACAAAAGTTTTCTCCCCTAATTAAAAGAGGTGCACGGTTTTTAATTGTGTGGAGGAAAGAAAATTTTGGTTTTTAAATTATTCAAATATATTCCTAACATTAAATTATTAATTGATTTAAATAATAGTGATTATTTCATGGATTTTTCTTTCATAATTAAAAGAGGTGCATGGTTTTTGTGAGGAAAGAAAATTTGAAATATTTCATTGATTTAAATTAATTAATATGAATAATGTTTGTGGAAAATATTTATTCAAATATGTGAATCTTATTTAAATTCGAAAATGTTTAAAAGAAATTTGAATCTAGATAGGACTAGGATCTTTTGACTAGTCTAGATTTTTAATTTAAAATTTGAACCACCAATCAATATTTATCTCAAAGTAGCCGAATTTTTGAGGATTGATTTCCTCTTGGAAAAACGTTTTTAGGTTCAATGAATCTAGCCCTAAAGTTGTATGATCTTTTGATTCAAAATTTATCCGGAAAAATAATTATTAATTATTTTTCAAGAAGGAGATAAATTTTGAAAAGGATTGGACTTCTATATAAAGGCTAGGAGTTCTTGAAAAACTAATTTTTTTATTTTTTAAATTAAAAAATGTTTTTTTTGGGAGAAAAAAAAATTTGGGTTTCTTCCACTTCAAAAATTCGGTTATCTTGTGAGAGAGAAAAAGAAAGAAAATTCAATTAAATCAAAACTAAAAGGAAGGTTAAACCGAGTGATTATTTTCATAGGAGGTTAACCGGTTCCTATTTTGTAGTTTTGAAAAAAGAAGTTTGATCATATTCTCAACAAGGATCATCAGAATTGAGAAGGAGGGATCTAGACTTCGGAAAGCATTACCGGTCGCTTGGATTCATAAAACGTGTGCCCATACACACTCTGAGACGTGGAACTTGAGAATAGTAGAGAAGACACGTTGGTCAAACACTCTACTAATTCCGGAATCCAAGAAATAAGGTACGCTTGATCATGAATTTAATTTATTATTATATGCATCATGAGCTTCTTTTCTAAATCAGCATAAAAATTTTTAAAACTTCCGCTGCGCCATAACTCTGATACTAGATCCGATTTTTCCAATATTTGGTACCATTGTTACTGCAATGTACAAAAACAAATTAACAAAAATCAAAAATCAAAATCAATTTATATAAATCTGAGAAGGCAAAAAAAAAAAAAAAAAAAAAAAAGATAACC
>CM046385.1:11889217-11914217 GCA_025413485.1 Ficus microcarpa | reverse complement strand
GAATGTTATCAGTTTCTCCCATTTTTCAATAAATGTAGAGAAAAATCTTATCAGCTTTACTCATTCTTTAATAAATTCAAATAAGAATTTAAATAAGGAATAAATTCAGATAAAATTCTTATCGGTTTTTCCCATTTTTCAATAAATACATATAATTAAGAACCTTATAAGCTTTACCTATTTTTCAATAAATATTTCAGATATGAAATCAGATAAGGAAAAAATTCAAATAAGAATCTTACCAGCTTTTCCCATTCTTCAATAAATTCATATAAGAATCGTATCACCTTTTCTAAATGAGTCCGAATAAGAAAATCTAGACTATTAAACTAAATTGTAGGATGGATTTCATTATCATCTCAACCTTCAGATTAAACTTTCAACCTTTATCAGCTTATCATACTTTTTTTTCTTTAAATAACATACACCATTGTTGTTTCAAAATGCCTCTTCTCATTTCCTTGTCTTTAATTCTTATCAGCTTATCATACCTTTTTTATTTTTTTTCACTTTCAAAATGAACTCCAATTTCGGAGATCCATCTTATTTATCATATTCAACTTCATCTTTAGATGATGATGATGATCTATCAGTGACGGATAAGCTTACTACAGAAGAAGAAGCGATATACGGTAAGATCGCTAAAAACATCTTGATCATCGAGTACTATCTCAATCAACAAAACAACCAAGTGACACATGGTGGCTCGATTCCAAGTCATGTAGTGTGCCATCATGATCGAGAAACTGCAGATCAGAACTGTTCAATGATTATTTTTCTGATAACCCATTCTATGATGATGCCATGTTTCGCCGACGATATCGAATGTCTCGAAGTTTGTTCCTTCGTATTGTTGATGCGGTCAAAGGTCATGACATAACTACTTCCAGCTACGAAGTAATGGGCTTGGTAGACTTGGATTATCAGCTTTTACTGAAAGTAACAGTTGTGTTCCGAATGTTGGCAAATGGTCTACCGGTAGATGCAACCGACGAATACATTAAAATAGGCGAGTCAACGGCAATTGAAAGAATGAAGAGAATTTGTCGTGCTATTGTGGAGATATTTGCATAGCGGTATCAAAGATCACCTACCGCTAATGTCATTGCCAGGGTACTCTATGTTGGTCAACAAGGTGGTTTTCCAAGAATGTTGGGCAATCTGGATTGTATGCATTGGAAGTGGAACAAATGTTCAACGGCATAGGCCGGACAATACGTAGGTCGTAGTGGCTTCCCAACTATTGTTCTTGGAGCTGTAGCGGATTATGATCTTTGGAAATGGCATGCATATTTTGGCATGCCGGGCTACCAACAAAGATATCAATGTGTCGGAGTCATCTCATCTTTTTTCCAATCTTGTTCAAGGTATTCCTCCTCCAACTCGTTATATATGTTATTCAAGGAAAAGAATATAACATGGGCTATTATTTGGCTAATAGTATATATTCAAAATGGTCCACTCTTGTGCAAACTATTCATGAGTCACGGGATCGGGAGAAAAAGTGTTTTTCCATAAAACAGTAAGCGTGTGGAAAAGATGTAGAACGTACCTTCGAAGTTCTCCAATCACGTTTTGCAACTGTGGCGGGACCGGCACTTTATTGGAGAAAAGATGTGCTACATGACATAATGACAGCATGTATTATTATGCACAACATGATCATTAAGGATGATAACGTGACCTTGATGCACCAATTGAAGATGCGATGGAAGCGCCAACTCCAGAAACTCAAATGGTTTTAGATAAAAATACCCAATTTCAACGATTCCTTTCTCGGTATAGATAAATCAAGGATAAAGATGCTCACATTGCGCTTCATAATGCATTAATTAACCATTTGTGGGAGGAGTATACAAATTCAGATAATTGAAATAATACCAATATCTTTTTTTTTTCCCTCTCTCTTTGACTTTTATGTTTAGTTAATAAATCGAATATTTGGTTCACAACTTTTTGTTAAATTTAATTTTTTAATTAATATATCAATAATAAATTAGTCACTTTAGTTAAGAAGGTGTAATTTCTTAATTTATTATTTTCTGCGACTTTGTTAAATAATAAAATATATTTTATTGAATCACTTTGTGAAAAAAAATTATATATGGGCGAGATTCATAAATTCAATGAATAGTATGAAATTAATAAAAGGAATATATAAAAAGAGGAAAAAAATATACATGGATTTTTTTTTTGGGTTAAAAATAATGTAATGAGTTAGAGATGAATTTACTGTTTGATGTGACAGTTACACCATTTTGGTGTAATGGGTTGGTCATGTCCTAAGGCCATTGATGGTGAAACTCATCCTGACTGGTCTGTTACAAGTATCTGTGATGAGATTTCGAGTTTGAAGGATTGCTTTCAAGATAAGGCAGTCAAATGAGTGTTATATTAATTGCTCAAGATTCATCCAACTCATAGTTTGATGTGCCCCAGGTCTTATTCTTCATTTTTCTAAAATGTCTAGTGGCCTGTGCTGTTATTTGCCAGAGTTTTGGGTTTTTTTTTTTTTTTTTTTTGGGTGTCTCTTTCCTTTTAAGTTTAACTATCAAAAAAACAAAAACAAAAACAAAAACAAAAAACAAAAAAACAAAAAACAAAATAAAAAACCTTGGCATATATTTTTCTTGTGTAAAGGCTTGGAAGAAACTTAATTCTTGGGTAAAGTGTGTTATCAATATTACAAGTATCAATACTAATAACATTATAATTATTAACTTGAAGTGGAGAGATTTTGAATATTAAACCTCGGCATTATAGGTGGAAGCATACTAACAAGAGGTTTAGTGGGTGTTTGGTGTGTAAGTTTGAGTTAAGATTTTTAAATTGTAATAGTAATTTTTGTTGACTTTTTAGATAAGACAAAAAACTTTTTTAGAAAATATGAAATTTTTAGTTCAAACTTTAAATTTGAACTAAGCTTCCAAACAAAGTTAGATTTTAAACCTTTGGACTAGCACGGAGCTAGACTTCTAGTTGAATAAGAGTGTATACTAATTATTCTTTGCAATTAGTTTAATAAAAATAATATATATATATATATATATATATAGTTTAGTAGGGACATACGTAAACTTCATGCCAATAAGGGTAAAACAGGAAAAAAAAAATTAGTTGGGTGGTTGTCCCTTCTCGATCTCAAAGTGACTCCATGAAAGCCAATATTGAACCTGTTGGGTCATACAAAAAGGGAAGGATGGTGGGGCTTTCATGCACTTTTGGGTTGTGATTAACTGGATATCTCTTCCACAAGAATGAGGTGGCGTGAAAAGATGCTCTACTTTGGTATGATGCATGAGTATGTCTTTTGGGTATCTGAGTAAATTAGTTGACAAGCATGTGTCGGAACAAAGTTAAAAAGAAAAAAAAATCAACATAATGATCACTGGATCATTACGTGACAACTTAAGAAGAAATACGAATGTACTGTAAAAAAGTACATTTGTCCTTTTAATATTGAAATAAATTAAGTAAAATAGGAGGTGGATTTGGTGCAGCTGAGTTGTTTTAGTTTTGTAATTATAATTTGGTTTATTATTTACATTGCCCTTTGGTGTCCTTCTAGTTGGGGTTATTTGACTGTCGTTTCGTTATTATCTTTGCATATTGAAGCTACTTGTCGTTTTTTTTTTTTTTTTGTTTTCCCTAAAACCATAAGAGACTGGATCTGAGCATGAGAGTTAGAATCTGAAGGGCAGAGCTTTCTCTTTTTGTTCCTCTCTTATGAGCTTTGTGATGGAATCCCGCTATTATTTTTGGATTTGGAAGATTTACTTAATTTCTTAGATTTGTTGTTATTAATTGACAAAATAATTAGTCAGCTAATTATGTTTTATTTAGAAGATTTTCTAGTCCTTATTTGATGTACTACTCCTTAATTTTAGGAATTCTGATTTTTGACCAACTCTATATGTATTTTCATTTTCTCCATGTATAATAATGAAATGTTGCATAATCTTCTATTTTTTTTAAGATCTTGATGTAAGAGTCTTTGGAGGATATAATTTATCGACCTAATCCGGACGGAAGACAAAACTAAGGGTTCCAAATCCTCCTAAGCATAGCTTTTTGACATTGGATAAAGGAAAATGGTGTTTCTACTTTCCTAGCTATTTTGATCCAATATTTAAGCATCTGTGAGGAGTTTGAAGTGACACGGCAATCTTTATTATTCAAAGTAGAAAGTGACAAGCAAGAGCACTTAGCATCTAAAAAGCTTTTATATTTCTTGGGGGGAAAAAAGCCTCTATATTTGTGTCTTTGGATCACATTATTGTGATTTTTTTTCCTACTAACAAAATACACTACAATTATATATCAATATATATATATATGAATTGTCCCTCTATTTTTTTCTTTGCACTTTTCACCTCTACAAAACATAGCGTACCGGCGTAAATCTCGGATTGTGTATCTTGATTGATGAATCCATCAGCCCTCTGCCTTGCTAAAAGCCCGTGGCTTAATTTTCAACAAATTCAAGCTGGAGATTACTTCAAGTAGTTTTGCTAAGACATACAAATTATATCAAGCTGTACATTTGATGCAGCACAAAATCTTTTAAAATTAAGATTTTCCCTCTAATTATCCTATTTTTACGTTGCATCAACACTGGACAAAGAAAATTGACAGTGAAGAGATTATCGACTCATATTTTTGTTTGTAACTAAGCAAATATACACACAATATGAGTTTGAAAATTACTATGTGAAGTGATATATATTATTTGGGGAGCATAATTTGAATTGAGAAAATTCACATAATAAGTTGATCCAGAAATTGATTGCTGAATGGCAACTTGAAGACTCCAGAGGCAACCAGAAGAGAGAATGTCCAAATTGGTAGTATCCACAGAACTGTTATCTTCAGAATCATTTTGCCTGCAAATTTAAATGACATCCCAATAGAAGAAGATTCAGTTTAAATAATCCAGAAAGAGTTCATAAAACTTATGTAATGGTATTATTATCACTAGTATTTGTTGGGGATGAAGTTTTTATGCAATATATCAATAAGGTGTGGGAGTGCTTTCTACGACGGAGTTAGTTATTGGTATTACAACTTTTCAAACGTTAGATTTGATCAAATTCATATCAAAATGAACAAATATGCAAAACTGACAAAACATGATACAAATCACACAACTCTAGAGTATTTCTTTTTTTACACACCGTTCTACAGAAATCTGACTTAATGAGAAAGGTAGTAACGGTGGCTAAATCCTAATATGAATGGGAACACGTGTCCTACTCAGATTTTGAAAGTAACTAAACTACATAACTATATCTCTATTGCGTACAAAATTATTTCTAAATGAACATCCTAAGTTTGAATTTACTTTTTGATTAGCAAAGTTTACTATGCTTCGAACAAAAAATGAAAATATAATATAGAGCTTGGTATCAGAACCTGACATTAGTAGCAGGATTCTAAGTGGTTTATCTCTTATATTTTGGCTTCAACTAAGAATGTTTCTTATCCTCCAAATCCAAGACTCATAATTAAAACCGTGGATAATTAACTGAAACAAATTTATCGAAACTTTGGTTATAAATGTTCATAGAAAACCCAGATTTGAAGGAATAATTTACCTGACAAACGAAACCTTCTCTCTGTTCTCTCCGTCACCCATTCCCCAGACTCGCGAAGTTGCCTCTGCAATGACCCTTCGAACTTGCCTGGAAAACTCATCGTTGACATATCGAATTTCGCATCTTTTTCTTCTTCCAAATCCCTGAATATCATTTAACACATCCCTTAAAAAGGTCTGTTTCAATCATAGATTCAAACTAATAATTTAACTATTAGATACAGATTTTCACGAGAGAAACAATTGTATAAAGAAATTTGAAGAGTGAGTTTAAAACGGGACGTCAAACAGGAGCTTAGAAATTTGAAATATTTTGTAGAATTGTCTCTTAGGCTTGATTTTGAACTTACTACAAGATATAAATATTGAACGTTACATATAAATGTGTGAGATGAAGATATAAGAAGATGTTAAAGAGGCGTGCCTGGGATCGGCGTCCCTGAAGCGGCCAACGCCGATGGCACGCTCGATTTCGATGACAGAAGGCTGCCTTGGCTTGAGGTGGTGGTGAGAAGGCTTCTTATTCTTCGTCTTATTTTGTGTTGATGGAGTGGTGGGAGGCTTGAGAGGGGTGTTGGTGTGGAGAAGTGGAGAAGGGGGAGATTCATTATTGGCATTGCTGTTGGTGTTTGAAAGGTTTGTAGTCATGTATACACAGCATGATAAGCAATACATATTGGTGTTCTGGTCTCTCACTTTGTAGCTCAGTTGCTAACAGAATTGTACTCACTACTATCTATATGAATGGATAAGCCTCTTGGAAAAGGGGAAAATATCTAAGCGTTAAAAAAAAAAAAAAAATGGAATAGGAATTGGACTAACTTCAACTACTCGTGAGAAACTCTCTCGACTCTAGGAGAAAGCACGTGGATGACATATATTTAAATACTATTATATTAACATGATATAAAAACTTCACAGTAAATCAATATGAGATAAATGATAATTAATAAAAACAAAATTTGTGACATATCGATCAATAAAGAGAAATTTATATCATATTGATTAATAAATAAAAAAAATATGACTATTTAGATAATTTTCTCTAAACGAACACTCTATTGCCAAATTTACCAACTTATTACTTAAATCTATTAAAATTGGGAAAAATTAAGTAAAAAGATAGTTTTTATAACACTTGTTTAATTAATGATTGATATATTTTTTAAAATGATGATTTTTCTAATTCTATAAAACTTTGGTCATTTATTAAAAAACATCTTTAAAAAAAAGGCAATTACCCACAAATACCTTATATTTGTGGCTAAGGGATAGACCTTTTTTTTTTTTTTTTTTGGTTTATGTCCTAGTAATTTATGGTGGGGAAAAACATAAATATCCAATCATGGATTTAAAGGAATCCTAGTGCAAAATTTAGATTAATAAGTGGTTGTGCAGTAATTTCATACTTAACTTATAATAAGATGTGGAGTTTAAATCTTCCACCCTCAAATTAAAAAAAATTAATAAAAGAAGTCCATTTTATATTTTTATATTTTATATTTTTATTTGTTGGCTACTCCATGAATAACCGCAGAGTTTTAAAAATATAAATATGATAATATGTAGGTAAAATAAAAAATAATAATAATAATAATAAAAGCACGTACCTCAAGCGTCTCATATTGGAAAGAAATGATAATTTCCTGTCTCATTTTTCTTGATAATCATGCTAAAGCCTCAATTCCCTACTCTGAATGACATTTATATTATAGGTTTCAAAATTGCTTTTTCTCTATTGATTTTGGTGTTTATTCTGGGGTGTTGGTTAAGAAAATTTACTATAATTGAGAGTGTTCTAAATTTGTATAATGTAGATTGATGATAAATAATTGATTCACAGTTGAAAAAAACCGGTAAAATCATGTTCTGTTTTTCAATCATCAATAATTTTATAAGACAATATCAAAGTACCTTTTTTATCTTTATGCCACAACTTTTTAATTTATCACCATACATATTAGGAGAAAATCTATAATGTATATATGTTAAATTCTACTAGAAGATTTGATTATTAACGATAAGGTGGATGGCATGACAAACCATTAAAAATTGTAATGTTTTCTAAAATTATTTTTTACATTGTTTGATGTCACATTTTTAGATTTCTTTTCAACTTTAGTAGCAACTAGTATTATTTGGCACTATTCATTATTTGTTATGAATGTGAGGTAAAATAGTAAGATATTGAAATAAGAAAATAACTAATAATAGAACACAAAAATTAGGGAACAATCTTGAATAAAGGGTAACCACTTGAGTTTGAAGTTATTAGAGTGGCATCCACTTTCACAAGCTTTCAAAACATTATTTGTATTTTTATTTTGTTTAGGTCAGTTGGGTTTCTACTTTTTATAGTGAGCATCTGTAAAAGCTTCATATTTGGTGGCTCATCATACTTGGAAAAATCTCTGCATGAAGTAAACATCTCAATGATTATTATTTTCATATGTAATCTAATTTCAATACTATTATCAATATCACTTGATTTTAATGAACTTTCAATAAAGTTTGAATTAGAATAATTTTTTTGGTTACACTTTTTTATCGAAGTTAGTCCCAAATACATGATAATTTTCTAAATAAACCAAAAAATACATGGTATATTTACTATTAAAAAAAAAAAAAAAAAAGGTTCATTGTCATTACTCATTACCAGCATACTTTTCGCATGCTCATCTTTTGCCGATCAACATTCCCTTTTTCTTTAAATTACCTTTTTTTTTTTAAAGAAAAATGATTAGCCTGCAACTGAGTTTATACAATGAGGAATCTTGTCACACCAAAAGGGATTTACCAGCATTAATAAAAGCAAATTAAGCCAAAAAAATAATAATTAAATAAAAAAAAGCAATATTAAAAGTAAAACAAGTAGTGAGCTATGCTGCTCAGATCGTTTGGCATGATGGCCAATTGTCCTGTCAAGCGGTGCAAGGCAAATTATTTAAAAAAAATAACAAAATAATATTTTTATAAAGAATAATGGTATTGTTAAAAAATAATAGTAACTTGTAACATAATATTATATAACATAATTAAATTTATGACCATATAATACAAAAAAAAAAAAAAAAAACCTTTCATGCTTCCACTTTTTTCTCTCTCTCTAATATGAAACTATGTTTGTTAATTTGTTATTAAAAAATTAACCGTAAATCAGTTATTTTCTAAAAAAATCCAATGATTTACCTGAAAATATATGTTATTCTTCAACATGAAACGTGTTATAAACTTCAAAAATATAAAATATACTATTTGTTATAATTTTCCTTGAAAAAAAAAAAAACCACCAACTGAAAACGGGATTAAAGCCCCAAATAACCACAGAAGAGATTTTCTTTGTAAATTTTTTTTTTTCTAACTCGTTCTCCTCTGTTTGTGAGACTAATTGAATCACACCATGTCTTTATATATATATTCTCTCTCACACACACACACGCACACATGTATATCTTATTTAAAAATTAGGTTGATGGATAGTTTTTGGATTTTTTTTTTTTTTTTTGGGAAAAATTAGAAGTTATCTCACCTTATATGCAATTGTCTATAAAAGAAATCTCATGATTCATCACTAAAATATAACTCGTATTTGTTAGGCTAAAGATTTGTATGAAAATTCAATAACCTCCCTGTTTTTCTCTTTCTTCTACATTTTATACTCTCAATAATTCTATTTTAGACTTTTTATTTATGGGTTACACGTCGAGAGAGAACCTTGAACTCCGTCCCAAAAGTCTTGAACTCAATTTTTAGAGACAATTAGCTCAACTACTTGGCACATCAGCAAATATTCAACTTCTTAAATTTCCCACCCCCCCCCCCCCCCCCCTCTCTTTATTGCATAGTAATTATTACTTGTCATTGTATATTTATAACCTACCCGACATAAATTTAACCTAATGGTAATTCCACACTTACCTCTAATATGAAGGTCTCTACAACGCCACATAACAAGAATAATCAGTTACTGTGAACCAATAGTCTTCGGGATCTTACAAACGTTCAGCATTGAGGACGTAGTCAGTAAGGTAGATTTGTATGTCATCATTATGTATAAACTCTTGAATGGTTTCTAAGAACAGCAAAAATGGTGGATTTTTTTCCCCCTAAAAGAAGAGAAACTGCTTTATAGATCACGTTTTCTAAGCATGTTAACTATCAAATTGGCGTGGCCTCATCAAGTAGGTAAGGTCCTGAGCAAATGGAGTGCCCTTGTCCACTGTGGTCTTTGGGACAGAACAATCCTCTTCAACACAGGCACTGCTCCGGCAGCCACAATGTCCAAATGATTCTCGCTATCCATGCTCAGATTATACAGTATCGTCAAGCATGCATCAACAGCTCTATCGCTCCCTTCTTCGATCAGCTTCACCAACGGAACTATCCCTCCCTTGGAAGCAACAGCTCGAGTGGAATCAACAACGCCCTCCGAGATTATCCTGTTGAGTTCTACCACAGCAGCTTCTTTTGCTTGTAGAGAGGAAGATGTTTTGAGCTGCTCTATGAGTCTTGGTATTGTTTCGTAAAGGGTCACCTCCATGTTGATTGATTCCTCGAGATTTGGCTTGGGACCCGAAAGAGAGCCGAGTTTAACCAAGCAAGCAGCGACCCAATCTTTGCAGTTGAGAGGGATGCTAGACTTGAGGATATCGCGTAGCAGCTTTGTGAAATGATGGGAATTTACCGTGCAGCAAAACTGCTCGGAATCAAGTAGTTTTGTTAGTAATCGAGAGGCTGCAGAGATAGCAAGACAGGCTTCTTCTACTTCAAGGGCATACTTTTCTGGCTCCTTTCCCTCCAAATCGGAATCTGTGTCTGCACAAGATGAAGTATAGAGAAAGGTCAAAGCAGCATGGAATTTCAAAGTTCAAAAGCCCCAAAACATAAAAACACCGAACAAAAGACAGATGATTAGAAGCTCAAATAAAATATAAGAAGAAAAACACAGAATCCTAAACAAAAAGTTGTTTGAATTGGTAAAACTCTACTCACGAATCAATTTCTTATATGGATTGTTGAGTGACATTCGAGGCCTACACAAGCTATTAATTTGCAAAAGTGATGCAACCAGGGGACAAAAACTATAACAAAATTTGTCACAAAAATCCATAATCCCACAGATGTTTACACTATCCAGTCACAGCTAATTGGAACTACAATCGTGATCGATGACGTATGGGTAATCAAGGAACACATAAAGGCTTAAAAAGATGTTTGTTTAATCTTAATTATCTAAAAAAATGTCGGTAAAACTGCATAGATGAAACAAACAGTTTGCAAAACTTGGTCTTAACAGAGCAAAATGTCCCTTTACCGATCAGAACTTTTTGTTGGAAAAGAGCATCCAGTGCGGATTCAATATCCACTGAAATGACCACGTCCATAGTTGGGTCAGTAATTGCAATGAACTCAAGGATGGAAGCAGCTTTCTTCTGTAAGTTTGGAGTTGATGTCTTCAAAATCTCAACAAGGCAAGCAATGGCAGTAGAGTCCAGCACACTTTTCCTGCGTTTTAAACATAAAAGGTCAAATTTAACTATAACCGGGCATGACTGCATAATGATCATCACAATATTTTTGTAGCCTATAGCACAAATTCGGAAAAAATTTCAAGTTCATTCATTCGAGCAACAAACGCTTAATCGGAAAAGAAAAGAGACCCTTAAAAAAAAGGGCTAGAAATAAGTGCCACTGGTCATAGTTACACGTCTCTATACCTATATGCAGTGTAGGTACATTAACTCAATGAAAGCAATTAATATTTAAGAAGCAGCATCAAAGACTTGCCAACCAAGTCCAATAAGAAGGTCTATACCATTTAGAATATTCTCAGAGAACATCTATGTTCCTGCTTTCGACAGGACAATAAGTCGGGTTAGACTTGGATAGATACGAAACAACATTTACAACCCAAGTTATACCAAAAGGTCCGTTTTATAAACTCAAAACTAAAGCAGAATGCAAAATTCAAATACAGGAGGTTGTCAGCACCAATAGAAGGCGGTTATAAAACGACATTTCCTAAGAAGGGAAAACTAGAGAAGTAGAAAAGAGGAAGAAAAAGTATCAGGTGATTATCCAAGAAGGGAAAGAAGATAAATAGATAGTTCTTGTTTGATTTTTATCTTGCAAGTGTTTTCAATTCGAACCATTGTTCATCTCAGGCAGGATTGGCTGGACTCAGTGGTCTGTTCGCATCTTGACAACTAAATGATGCACTCAAAACAACTTTCAGTTTGTGCTCGGCTGAAATTGCTAAACCACGTTAAGACCACTTAATAACAATATGGCTTACAAAATGTCAAGATAAAGACGCATATTTGGAGTGTTTTAAAAGCTGATGTCGACTTACTTAGCTATTGTTTGAAAATTACCCAAATAAACACCAAAAAAAAAGAAAAAAGAACATTGACAAATGCAAACAGAGACATGACCCACTATTATATTACTCAGCTGCTTGGTTCTCTTCTTCTTCTTCTTCTTTTTTTTTTTTTTTTCAATTCAAGGTTAATCTTTTTTTTTTTTAAATTCTTCTTCATTTTCAATTCAAGGTTAATCAAACATACATCACATGACTATGACCATCACCCAAAGAGTGTGTAGACATTAGAAGACCGTTTACAGTCGGAAGAAATAAAATCGCAAAATAGGAGGGGGAGGAGAAGAGCAGAAGAAACCTGGCGTCTGTTTTTGGATTGTCTAACTCAGTCAGATCTCCAGTTTTTTTGCTGGGAAGATTAGAGCTTATCGATTCCTCCAATCCCTTTTTTGATCCATTGACTGGTCCAGTATAAAACTGGAAAGCATCAATCCACTTTGTAAGTTAGCCATCATCCACGAGCTCTCATAAAATATTCCAAAAAGCAACAGACTAACCTTTGACCTCATTTCTTTACTAGGGTCCAAGATCCGGGCAAGAATATCCAATGACTGTATTGCAACAAAGATCTATGTCATTACGGAACCATCATAGAATAATTTCCCAAATAACTTGTGGTGAACAAGAAATATTAATATACAAAAACCTTTTCCATTAAATCATCAGAAACGTCTTGGCATCTAAGAGTGTCAATTAAAGGATCTATAACTCCTTCAGCTTCGATAACCTGACAAACACCATTGCTGCACCCAAAAAAAAAAAAAAAAGAATATATAAAAAAACGCTACTCTGATTACTTGGAGGCAAAAGGAAATGTGTAGACTTTCTATGCTTAAACTTTGCATTTAGGATAACTCAAAGGCTGATGCCGGACTTTGTACTCTGTGTTAAGCATAGACAAAAGCATCAGCAGCTATATGAGAATAATTTCCCAGCAGGCAACTCCAGTTAGTACGACCGGTGTTAATCTCCAAATGGAACCCAATGCACATGCATGAGAATATACAAAACAATAAAATATGCTAACATCATTTCAGGCAGACAGCCCTTGCACTTGGTTAGATCATGCCCAGAAATAACGGAAATGAAGAAACCGAAGATAAATTCACAACCAAGAGTAAAAAAAAAATTATAGTATAGAATTGAAGAGAAGTGAAACAACGAGAGCATACCTGACAGACAACCTCTCCAGAGCCCGGATTACGGACAACTTGACAGCTTGATTGTTAGAGTCCAAAAGCTGAACTAAATGCTTTACTGCTCCAGCTTCTTTGAATGCTATCCGCATTTCTTCACTAATAGATGCATCTGCAATTGCCTCTGCAGCTCTGGATAAAGCCGACTCGTCCTGAAGTTCAAGAATCAAAACCAAACGAGCCACGCCATCCACCCACGGCAAAAGGGTTAGTCGCCGACCATATGAAAGTTCAAATTCTTTCTTCCCATCTTCTATTTCGATGGCTCCAATACGTGCAAGAAACTGCTGCTTTGTCCGTCCCACTATAGCGTTCATCTTGCCTTCATCAATATTTGCATTCTTGTCATCTACATTTAATCCAAGGAGTAATTCGGAAGCACCAAACCTGGAAGGAGTTTTAGAAGTCCGCTCAATCTCAGCACCGTCTGGTAATCTAGGCCAGGAATGCAAACCTGGTCTGAAGGACTTATAAGCGGTTGCACCAATTAAGGGGACAGGAAGCAGGCCCTCCTCTATGATAAGAATTCTGTAATAGTCATCCTTAGCTAGTTCCAACAATGCATTTCTTGCCTCTTTTCTAATTACTTTAGATCCTTCCTCGCCATTTTTCAAGAATTTTGCCTGGAGATAATATTCAAGTCAATTAATCTCCGGAATGTGACAACTAAACATCAAAAATAGGATTACTTTTTACCATATTTTTAGAACCAAATTACCTAGCTTCTCTATGTCAACAAATACCAGGTCAACTGCCAAATACAATGAGACACAATGCAGCAATCTATTCATCCATTCAATCATTCAAAAGAAAATTTTTCTATAACGGATCATAGAGTAAGTCTTACCAATTTCGGTATAACACCTTCTTCAACCATGATTTTGTGGCTGACCTGGCTCAATGCCAAAGTTGATAAAACCCCTCCAGCTGCTTCCTTAACCTTTATATCCTCATCATCAAGTGACTTAACAAGTATTGGCAAGACATCAGAATTAGCAATTTTCACCCGAAGCTTTTCATCCACTGACAAGTTCCATAAAGTACATATGCTTTGCTCCTTCACCTGAAGAATTATATCAAACTGTACATCGGTTTTATTTTTTAACATCAGTGATAGAAATTCAATCATTAGATACCCATCTCATACCTCGGAAGTCAAAGAAGGTCGACTTAGTAAGCCAGTTATCTCTTCGATTGCTCCACTTTCTGCCACCAAATCTTTGTACAGATTAATCATAGATATTGATCGTAGAAGACCAGCTGCTGCTTCACATGTCGAACTAGATTCTGATCTAAGCAGGTTTACGGTGAGATTAATACAGCCAGGAAACTGCATGATGGCATCAATGTATTTCTTTCCCCCAAGTGAGTATTTCCATAGTGCCACAATTCCCTGCTCTCTATCAAGGGGGTCGTTGTCTAGTCCAAGCATCCGAACAAACAGGGAAACGTAACCATCACCAAGACTTGAAGAAGAAATGTTTGCTTCTTCAACATCCTGAACAAAAAGCAGAAGATGCATTACTATACAGCCTTATCAGATAAGAATTTACATGATAGGAAAATGACATATGGATAAGATTAGCAAAGACATTTCGAACTTGAGGATCTGTGCTTGCTATATAGGTCTATCTCAAATCTTGATAACAAGCATATAAGTTATCTATATATTGCAAACACAATGATAAGGCTACTGGTTCTCCGCGATAAAATCTTGAGTTCAAGTCAGTCCCACCCCAAGACATGAAGTATATGGGCAATCCAATTCGTGAAGTATCCATGTACAACGTGACGATGCAATAGAAATATGTGCATACGCCTCCCTTTATCCTATAACCAGATTTTACAAACACTATGCAATGTTTGAGGGCCAATACACATTGCTCCACTCCACATCCGAAAAAATTCACAACACAAAACGCTTTAGAACAAAATTCAAAAATACAAACGAAAACGCCTTAACGTGAGCAACCAAAAATCACACTAAAATTATCAAACCGCTTGTCTAATCAACATGTTTAATAAAAACCAGCTCTTTAAAAATGACAAAGTTAATAATATAATATATATATATATATATAGACACACACACACACACATATTTACAAGAACTTACAGAAGATGGAGGCTGTTGTGAAAAGGCATCAACGGCACCACCACCGCCATCACCAGCAGAATCATTGGTGACCCTTGTGAGGACTGTGCGGACAGAGAGTGAGTTGGGGTTAATGAGGAGTGAGTTGGGGTTAATGAGGCTGTGACTCTGATGATGGTGAATATGAAGATTTTGCTTATGTCTTCTTCTTCTTGTACTACTACTGATAATGGGTATTGTGGGTTCAACTCCAAAGAACTGGAAGTGGTCATTTGTGGTGGTGGGCAGGCGTTGGAAGAACCAACAAGGGGTCAGCTTCACATTCAGGGTCGCTGGAACTGCTGACCCCATCATTTCTATTTTGTAGATTAAAGCTTCTTTCCAGCTATAAAAAAGTTTTCTTATTTCACTTTCCTTTTGCTGATGAGAAACAAGAAGATATCTTGTTGGGTTTCGTGTTTTGAACTCCCCTCTCCTCCCTGCCTTGGTGCTTGCGAGGGATTTTCTCTTTTGGCTTCAGCAACTTTTTTTTTTTTTTTTTTTTTTTAAATTATCACTAAGGAATGAATGTGCTGGAAATCTACTAAACATGGCTTTTTTGTAGAGACATCCCTGAACTTTTAAAATTTGATAATTTAATTTTTATATTTTTTTTCTTGACAATTAACCCCTTAAATTTATAATTTATCATACGTAAGTCCTTCTTGTTTAAATTTGTTTTCGAACGTTTTTATTCTGCGCACTACTTGCACATTATTGTCCGAGAAGAGTGTTAATGATCTTTTTCACTTAATTTCAATACAAATATCTTTAAAAATTTAGACATAACTCAATTATAACTCAAACTTAAACCTAAAAAATAAAAGAAATTTATATTTAAATTAAGTAAAAATGGCCAATAATGTTCTTCTTGTTATAATGTGCAAGTCATGTATAAATTACAATCTAAATTTTAATGGATTTGAGCAAGAAGAACTAACAATCCCAAAAATCATAAATTTAGGAGCTTGACTGTCAAAAAAAAAATCTATGAATTAAATTGTTAAATTTAAAAAATTCAAGGAAATAGTCACCAAACATTGTTGGAGGTTTCCTTCTTTTGGGATATTTGGTTGTTGTTAATGGAAAAGGAATAAACAGCAGAACAGTCCCCAAACTTTGATATCTTTGTGTTTAGGCCCTTTAGGTTATTTTTGCAGCATTTAAATCCTTTACTTTTAAAAGCACTGCATAGTTACTCCTTGTGGTATTGTCAATTTGATGGCTAAGTTGTTACGTGTTAAGCACGGTAATCCTTTGTGGAAAATTGATCCAAGAACCCCACACGAGTGAGCTCTCATGCCTATTAAAATTTTAGACGCAAAAATGGAAGTAAACAATTTCGAGTAAGTAGTAAGATTTTGGTTGCTTGAAGCCACAATGTTGATGAGCATTGATGATCAGTCTTGCTCTACCCCTTGTGCAAGTTGCTCCGGTGCATTCTGGCTCAACACACTATTATGTACACAATTTTGCTCCGGAGCATCTTAGTAAGCAATGGAGAGAAATCTCTAAATACTTTATCGCTCCATCTATCAAGGAATTCGTGAAATTCTGTGAATTGTATTGGAGAAAATCTACCAAAGCTATGCAGATAGATAGACTCCTTTCCTGCTGCTTAGGGAGAGCAAGAAACAAAATCGAAGCCTTTAACGTGTATTAAAAGCTGCATAAAATAAGCTCAACTATTGCAGTAATTAAATTGAGATTCATCCCAAAAGAAAAAAAAAATGAGGGACCATTTCGTTAGTGTTCCAAAAGGTTAGGGAAAAAAGTGAGCCAAAGCACTTCTTCCTTCAAGCTGAAAGAATGCCAAAAACCCGTCAAAATGAAAGCAATTATCACAAGAACTAATGGATGCAATGTCGTCGAGATGTTAGGAACTCAAATGCCAAGGATTAAAAAAAAAAAATCTTTAGGTTTTAAATGCAAAGGCAACAATGATTAGGGACTATTCTGCCATTTACTCTTGTACTTATCGCCTTCACAAGCGGCCTTTTTTTTTTTTTTTAGTTAGGAATTTCCTCTACCATCGCCACAACAGGGAAATGACATCAAATTATCCCATGGTTTTAGTGCAATTAAGTGATTCCACTTGTAATTGGTCTAAATTTTTTGTGAGAATCAAACGTTATAAATAAACTGTAATTATTGTTTGCTCATGCTGTTTTATTTGTTTTTGTTTTTGTTTTGTTGTTTTATTTTTTATTTTTGTGTTTATTTTATTTTTGTATTTTTTTATTTTTTTTGGCAAATGAATTAAACTCTAGTTTGCATACAGTATTTGTCTTATAACTGTCAAAATATCCTCAAAAATACAAGTTCATGATAATCCACTATTCATTGTTCGCCCCAAAAAAAAAATGTTTTAAGATAAGACTACTAAGTTGTAAAACAAAGGATTTACCACTAAGAATGGGGAATGATATGTTTAATAGGTGGATGAAAACGAATTCTTTTTTTTTTTAGGAAACAAATTCAGACTATTTTTTATGTTAAAATAATTACAACACCTACATTATTTGTTTATTAATTTGTGATGAGGTGAGACTCCTACTTAAAAGTTAAAAGGTTCAATGTGCAATAGAATTAGGGATGATATTCGGGTGGACGGAACAAATGTTTTTCCCATCTCATCCCCACCCGTATTTTGCCCTCCATGCTCACCTTCATACCCATCTTACATTGAGCAAAATCACAGTTAAGATCGGGAGACTCCATTGGGTTGGATTTCCTGATATCATATCCATTTACCCATTAAAAACTTCTTGAAAAAATTTTATACTAAAACTCCAAATAAATTCCATCAAATTAACTATAAAATAACACAATTTATAGATGTTAAGCTCTTTAATTAAGTTTTATCGAACTAAAAAACTAAGAATTAAGTTTGTTTTAAATATGAATCTCTCGATTTAAAAAAAAAAAAAAAAAAGAAAAAAAAAAAACTATTCAAGCTCTCAATTGACAACCTATGTACAAGTCACGTGTCAACTTCTATCAAAACATTAACCTTGTTGTCAATGGGGTGCAATTGTTATAGATTTGTAAGTTCAGGGTATAAATTACCAAAAAGTAAAAGTTCACTACAAGGTGTAAATCACAACTATGTGATAAGTTCAGGGGGCGCAAGTGCAATTTGGCTTCTTTTTTTTTTTTTTTTTTAATTTTGTATTTCATTTTTATTTTCTAAGGAATGGCCTATGCAAACTTTTTTTCTCTACCATGAAACTGAACTATAAAAAAAGATAAGAGAACTCACAACAGCTAAAGAAAAAAAGGAGCTCTAAAATGAGTTGCTCAATCAGCTTCCATGTCCCCAATGCTCTACCTTCTCTATACCTTCCTCAACGCAGAACTCCTCTCTCTCCCACTTCTAAACACTTCCATTCCTGCACTGCCAAGCTTAAAGAAAAGGTATTAATATTATTAGCCCTCTGTTTTTGGTTTCCAATTGTACTTGTAAAACTATATATATTTATTGAACCTTTTTTGTTTTAGACAATGGCAAGCATAATTCAAAAGCCAATTCAGTATTTTCACCTCAAGAAATCTGGTTTGGCTGTTCAAGTTGGAGCTCTTTTGGCCACTGTAAGCCATGAGTCTTATTGGTTTCTTGAAATTTTTATTTTTATTTTTATTTTATTCTATTTTATTTGGTGGGGTGATGAAAATAAATGGGAAATTTTGTTGTAGCAGGTAGAGCAACCTGCCTATGCTGTAACTGGAGTTAATTATGAGCTAGATCTTACATGGACTCTCATACAATTAGGAGTTGTTGCTTTTTTCTACTTCCTTGTTATGCCAGTGAGTGATTTTTTTTCTCTCTTTTATATTTTACTTCAATTTATATATATATATATATATATATATATATTGAAGTTATGTATATCATCTTGTGTTGAACTGCAGCCAATCATCATGAACTGGCTTAGGATAAGATGGTATAAAAGGAATCTCTTGGAGACTTATTTCCAATTCATGTTTGTCTTCATCTTCTTTCCCGGGTAAGCCCGCCACCACTTTTTTTTTTTTTTTTTTTTCCTTTTAAAAATGTTTGCCAATTACTCTAGTTCAATTTCCCTAAGTTAAGAGGCACAAAAAAGAGTTACAAAAGAGAATAATTTTTTTATTACTTGATAAAAGATTTACCATCCATTTTTGTCTTGAGAAAAGATGTTATCTTTGTTCAAAATTATGAATTAGAGACTCTATAAATTTACGCTCAATTTAATAGTTCTTCAAAAATTACCTCAATTGCGTATATGTGGACCTGTGAATTAAAGAAAAAAGGTTGGTTACTAATTTTTGTTTTTTTTGTTTTTTTTTTTTTTTTCTTTTCCTCTCCTTTGGACAGCGTGCTTCTCTGGGCACCATTTCTCAACTTCAGGAAATTCCCACGGGATCCATCCATGAAGTATCCTTGGTCTCGGCCAGAAGATCCTTCCAAAATTAAAAATGCATATTTCAAGTACCCATTTGCCAAACCTGAAGATTATTCTTGAAAATTTTGAACCCAAAAAAAAAAAAAAAAATTACAGAACGGCCTAATATTATCATACATACCAATGCCCCCAACAAGCATTGTAAATTTATTTTTCACATTAGATACTGCTGGTACCTGTTAATGCTACTAATAATATGTTTATCCTGTCAAAGAAAGACGGTCCAATGTTTTTCCTTACGAGACCGATAAAAGAGCACTGCTAGGGGGCTCCGTATCCATAGAGCCTCAACTGTGTACAGTTTTTTGGGAATCGAATGTTGCGTCTGCGAGAGCTGGGAACTCGCGGAGCCCCTCAGCTTTTTTCGACAATAAAAGGGGACAACTAGTATTATTAGCAAGCCCCAAAGTCTCTAAGGATCGTCTTTAAAAAATAAAATAAAATAAGAGCATGTCAAAGTAATCGTTTTCGATATAGATGACAATTAAAGGCTCTACTTGTATTCAACTCTCTTTGCATTTTGCCGTTACTACAGATGTCAGAGGTGAATAGCTTAAAAAGGGCGTCCCAAAAGACGTCGAAAAAGTACCAAGAAAACAAAAACAAGTCGTCCTAAATGGTACAAACCATTTTAAACTTTCAAAGCAGTATTAACCTTTCAACTATTGCTAGTTCCTTTCCCATCTGGGGACTCATAAAAAAAGTATACAACTAGTGAACCTCTCATTATATGCCACCTTATTCAAGGGGGTAAATAAATTACTTTGCCCGCATGCTGGACACTGTCGGAAAAAAGAAACCGATGCTTTGCACCACTGACGGCTGTGGCAGGTAAATCATTCCGCTCAAAAAGACGGATAAGAGCTGAAACTCATAGCCACTTTCTTCCAGCCCAAAGACTCCAGGTTTGGGGACACAACAGCAGCGCCCACAGCCAAGGCAACAACGATAATGGCCATGCTTTTCACGCACCCGTTTCCACGTGATAGCTTTCCCAGTATCAGCTTACTGTACTTGTCTGCATCCTTAATGACTGCTTGGTGAGCAGCATCAGCCCCAGTAGCCAATGCCTTCTCATTCTATGGAAACAAGACACGTAAATCAAATAAGTACTTCTATAGCATTAGACAAATCATTTAATTAGTTCATTATCAATTCTGAAGCTACCTTGCGCCTGAAATTTTTCAGGGTTTCTCTCATAGGATCAAGAGGGAACAGTTTCTTGGAGAGCTCTTTCCATTGGTCAGAAAGCTTTTTCAGGATGACTACGCTTGCTTCTAGATTGTCTTCATAAACCTTGTCCTGTTCAGAAGATACGCGCCAAAGGCAGGCAACATAAGTCGGTTCACATGGCAGAGCCATTTAGACGAAATATTAAAAAAATAATAAAAATAAAAATAAAAAAGGAATAATAATCTTGAATAGAGAAAGAGCATTGGTAATAACAAGAATTGCTCACCCACTGCTTGTAACATTCAGCATTTTGGGTCAGGCACCAAATCAAAATTGTAGATGCTTCGTTGGCCAGTTCAGGAGTGCCTATAAGATACAAAACTCTCTCAAATCCAATAGAAACCTCATGTTTCATAGTTTTTGGGAAAGAAAGTAAAGAGAAAAAAGGCAGTAGATTCAAGTTATCATACTCTCTCCAGTCGCCTTAATAGCGAAGCTTTGTATCTGCTGCGCAACTTGCTTCATTGCTTTGCTTCCAGGAGAGCCAGCAAGAGCAACCTCTTTTAGGGTCGGATAAATAACCTCAAACCTCTCTGTTGCCTACAACACCACATATAAAAAGTCCGCTTCATATATCTTTCATTGAAAGACGAAAAGACACCCCCGCAGCCAGGCCCCAACAAACAGAGATACTCACCCTAACTCTGGCTGAAGATGCTGGAAAGGTAACACGGATTAGTATCTCAAATGCAGAAGGTGGAACCAAACGCTCACCCTTTCTTACGGCACCATTTACCAAAATAGTACGTGCTTTAGGTGTAGACAAGATCCTGGTACAAAACAAGAAAAGTTTCATTAGACGCTGAAGAATTCAAACGCCAGGGAGAGAAGAAAAAAAAAATTAAGTATTGATGCTTAAATACCTTTCCACTAGCTGTAAAACCAGATCCCTTGACTGTGGATTACTACTCTTGCCACTGACTAAAGGCAAGAGATTGCGTGCCCATGCATGCAACCCTACAGCCAGATCTCCTTGAGAGGCCTATAAAACATAAGACTAAGATTATATCGACACAAAGCAAAATAATTATACTGACAAGGGAAGCAACATGTGGGACAAAACAAAAGAAAAAGAAGCTAATAGATCAACTTACCTGGAGTATAATCCAAACAATGAGTGGAAGCTTATCTTGTCCTTGATACTTTGGAGTTTCCCGCAAATTTGGCAAAATGTAAACCAAGACATCTGGTTTTCTTCGCAGTACCATAGCTATGACCACAAATATTGCAACCTGGTATTTACATAGAGGGTCATTGTACAGACTGGTAGGACTATAGAACTAAACAAGAGGGAATGGCGGTTCATAGTGCAGAAATAAAGTTATGATTGCAAATTTTGGCCAGCCTTTAAATCCCTATTTCTGGCCTTGATACAGCTTGCATGTCAAATCTAATTAAATAAGTTTTGGGCTACACACCCCTTTTGTCTTCTTTTGTTGTGAGCATGCGATATCAAATACAGTTATCTGAATAACGGTAACAAGTCATATTTTATTGTGCAAGGACTTCTGCCTCTTTATTTTACAGAATAATGCAAAACAAACCTGAGATTTTGACGAAACTTGTTGAGCACCCTTTTTGGAGCCTTTGGCACCAGCATGCTGACTTGCAAAGTCAGCTAGAAGGCTATCTAGAGACCATAATACAAAATTTCCAAGTTCCTCAATGGAGTGTTGGTTGATCCAATCGATAGATGTCTTATAAACAGCATCGGGAATATGAGAAACGGGAATCTGTGTAAAAGACCACTCACAGTTAGGTCCACCAAATTACACAAAAAGCCTAGAGTCGGACTGCCAAGTAAACAATGTGACATGAAAGGTAGCAGGACAATCCCAAGATGGAGATGGGGAAAAAAAAACCAATCTTGCACCAAGAATTTAAAGATAGATAAAGAAATAAGCTAACAGAAACATCAAAACACATTATCTGTGGGTTAAGGATAAGTGGTGAACAAGGCAGAATGTCACAATACTGAGAAATCAACTGCATGAAACAGTTTCCAAAGTACATTTTTAAGATGTGTCCACACTCGAAGGCCAGTTTATATTTAGAACTTCCATTTCTTGGCCTCAAATAAATAACTTATACTAAACGAATATATACTGAAAATAAGAAGACCCTGACTTCCATTTCCATAATGTATGCATGAGATGCTTGCATTAAAAGAAAATTAAGACCCTGTAAAAAGATGAACCCTAGAAATGATCCAAAAAGATTGAATAGGAAACAAGCTTCATAAGCATCAATTTTCGCCAAACAAGTTGGAGGAAGCTTCACACTTTTAAACATTCCCTTATTCCTGTCCCAGAAGTACTTCAACTCAACAGCAGACCAAAAAAAGCCACTCGGCTCAAATCCGTGTTACCTAATATTACTTATCAGCAATACAAGCAAACGGAAAGGTGAAAATAGCTCAAAAGGGGAATCCCAATCCCACAAACATTTTGAAGAGAGTACTCTAGACTGAGCCTTTATAAACACTTGAAGCGATTCAAAAATCACTTGTATCCATATTGCTCCCTTAAATGGCCCAATTTAACATGAAATCATCACACGATGCTTTCCAATTTGTGATCACAAATAAAGCATTTGAAAAGTCGAACAGAAGAGTTAAAGGAAAAGTGTCTTCCATTACAATAAATCAGGTTTGTTTTGCCAAAAACTTAGAGAGTCCTTTTAAATAACCTATACCATACCATATTTTTCTATTAAAAAAAAATGTTTCTGAAATACCGTACTCTTCTTTTTTGTTTTTGGAGAATTTCATAACCAAATATCAACCATATATCCGCATGCATGTTCACAGGTCTGTCAAATAGCACCAGGCTAATGAATTCAGATTCTATGGCATGGAACAAGATAGAATCACAACCTTGTTTTAGAAAATGCTCAGCACCAAAAGATTTTTTTTTTTTTTTTTTTGACGAATTCATATGAGCACAAAAGGAAAGGAGGTTTTTGAATCAGTGCCATAGTGAAATGAATCACAGATAGACACTATAGAATCTCTAACTCACATCGGCAATCTTGGCAACCGTCGACTCTCTGAACATCTTCACCCATGGAAACTGCGCCGAGCTCACCGCCGAGAATGCGCGCCCGAAATAGTCGGCGAACCGCATCAGCCGTATGTCCTTTTGCGTCTCATACGATGCCTATCCAAACTCCCCCGAAATAACAAATCAATAAGCAATAAAGCAATTAAAATGGAAAAATTGAAGCTGAATTTCGATCTCAATCGACGGATTAAAATAGATCAGAACCAGAATTGCAAAAAACTCACCGTAATTTCAGCGAGATAGGCTGACAGATGGTTCGAATCGATCTTCGCCGCAGCTTCAGCCACCGTTACCTTCGGCTTCTTCTGCTTCTTCGGCTTCACCTTCTTCGTCTCCTCGGCCTTTCCGTTCTCCGCCGCGATCTCCGCATCGCTGTCCTCGTCCTCGTCGTCATCGTCGTAAGACCGGACCTTCGATCTGGCCGGAGCGGTAGCAGCGGCGTCGACGAGGTTAGCCGCCACCCTCTGAGCTTCGAGAATTCGGCGACGCCGATCCTCCGATTGCTGCTCCAGAGACCGGAACACATTATCGCCGCCGGTGAGGGAACCGTTGGCGGCGATCTTGGAATTGCCGTTGGCCAGAGAATCGGCGGCGGCGGCGGCGGCGGGCGAGGGCTTGGTCTTCCTCTGGCGCTTGGCGTAGGTGACCTTCTGCCAGCCATGGTCGGTGTTGCTGCTGGTGCCGTTGCTGTGGCTGACGACGGTGGCGATCTCTTGATCTTCGTTGGAGATCGATTCGAGAGCAACGTTCTTTTCCTCCATTGTTTTTCTGAGGTTCGTCTGAATTTTCTCTCGCTTTCCCACGCGAGATAATGAATGAGAAAAGGATAAATGATTCAAGGAAGAAGACAAAAGAAAAAGAGGAAAATAGAATGAAAAGGAAAAGGGGGAAACCGATCTCGCCCTCCAGCAAGTGATTTTTAGGCGTTGACTTGGTAAGTTAAGCCTCCTGTTTCGTA
>CM046385.1:11722083-11889117 GCA_025413485.1 Ficus microcarpa | reverse complement strand
CGGAATTACAGTTGTGCCATTGACATCGTTGTTTTCTTGTTGGAATTTTTTTTTTAATATAAACAACCACCCCTTTATTATTAAGGGGATATTTGATGAATAAGTTTAGGATCTGTTTATTCAGAAAGTTTAAATTTAAGATTTAAATTTAAATTTTTTTTTTTTAAGTTTTTTATTTTTTCTGAAAAAAATTTTTATCTTTTCTAAAAAGTTAACAAAAGTTAATATTCAAATTTAAAAATTTCAATTCAAACTCATTTAGCAAATGGACCCTTAGTGTAAGATTTTTAAGTTTTAATAATAATTTTTGTTGACTTTTCAGAAAAAATAAAAAACTTTTTCAAAAAAAAAAGTATAATTTAACTTGAGTTAAACTTATCCCCAAACTCCCCCTAAATTAACCAATTATTTATTTTTTACCCGTCTAAAATTTTAGGGGGTGTTTGGAATACCGGTTTAAACTAAAATTTTTATTTCAGTTTTTATCTTTTTATGAAAAAAAATTTTTGTCTTTTCTGAAAAGTAAACAAAAATTACTATTGAAACTTAAAATTTCGAACTCAAATTCATTCGGGCTCATTTGGTGAATTAACTCAACCAACTCAACTCAAACTTTTTTTTGTCTTTTTTCCAAAAAGTTTTTGTCTTTTTCCCAAAAAGTTTTTTGTTTTTTCTAAAAATTCAAAAAAATTTACTATTCCAACTTAAAAATCTCAACTCAAATTTGAGATTCATGACTCCTAAAACTCAAACTCTCTTATTCCTCGTCAATTGGGTTACCTCTGGCTCTCTTGTTAAGATTTTAAAGGTAAGATAATCAAATTAATATCTTGTAATTTTTTTTGGTAGATTATTTCATATTTCATATCCTATCCTCTCATATTAACAGCTCCACATTCTCCAAAAAAAATAATAAAATAAATACAATTCCATAAAAGCAGATTATTTAAAAGCATCTTTAACCCAATATAACAAATTCTCTTACTAAAAAAATGAATAAAGGTTCCATTTATTTCTTAAAAGGCCTCTATCATTTGTGATAGATTACTTTATTTTTCATATCCTATCCTCTCAAATTAACTGTTCCAGAAAAAAAAAAAAGGGGGAAAAAATACAACTCCATAGAAACAGATTATTTGAAAATCATCTTCAAACCAATATAATAAATTCTCTTACTAAAAAAATGAATAAAGGTTACGTTATTTCTTAAAAAAACCTCTAATTATAATTGCACGTTTTTTATATTAAGGTACAGAGTTTAAACTCTTATCTATAACTTATTTTTAAGAAAGAAGGGAGGGAAAAACTCTTACTAGTAAAAGGGACCTTTTTTTTTCAAATACCAATAATAAATTTTATTAACACTCTGTTTAGTATGAAAGAAATAAATTTAATAAAGATGAAAAATTAAAAATGATAAAAAAGATATAGTTTTTCTATATGTTGTTTGGTAGATGGGAATGAAAAAAATTTGTGCCATTCTTATTTTATTTATATACATATATTATTTCACTTTCAAATATATATATATATATATATGGAAAAGTAATTTGAGTCATGTATGATGGATTAAGGTCTTTCACTCACTTTTAAAATGATTAAAATG
This sequence comes from Ficus microcarpa, assembly GCA_025413485.1. Lineage (NCBI taxonomy): Eukaryota > Viridiplantae > Streptophyta > Magnoliopsida > Rosales > Moraceae > Ficus > Ficus microcarpa. The sequence goes on along the minus strand of CM046385.1, from coordinate 11,887,511 downwards.
AGTGGGCCATAGTATAATGTTTTCCATCATATTTTCTTTTTTATTCTTTTTTCCTTCTTACCAAATAATCTAATCTGTCATTTTCCATTCAAATATCCCTCTTCACATTTCTTTCATCTGTCTTTTCCACGCTACCGGATAAGAGAAAAATCCATCATTTACCACTCACTTTTTGGCTCATTTTAAAGTAGTACCATACTTGCTAGGTTATATTTGTATGAGGTATTTATTGTAGCAATTTAATCACTCATTATTTAACAAAAAGAATAAATAAATAATGACACTCTCGTTTACACGTTAATGTGCTAATCATATGGTAACATATAAACTTTTTTGCAAAATAAATTTTAATTAATTGAAAGATTTAAGTGATGATGTAGTTGTTCTTAGTGGGCAATCAATTCGATGGTAACACATGGTTGCCAAGTCAATACATATTTTCCATCAAAAACTATTTGATGACACATGTTGTTCGCATTTATATCACGACATAGACCTTTTACTCTATTATCGTCGTCGTCGTCGTCATCATCATTATTATTTGGCTAATGAAGCATTCTATTCTATGAAAGCAACATTAATGCCAATAATTCTTTGTCAATTTTATTGGTGAAAAATGTTATTACTTCCGTGAGGCGTGAACGGTCCAAAAATTTGTTTCTCTTATAATTACTAATTTACCGATAGTAATAGTATACATGGAAAAGATTGGTCCATCAAGCACATTGTCACAAGTTCAAAAAAATCCCACAACTAAAATATCATAATTTTTTAGTGGAAGTAGAATTATGATATTTTAATACCAACTTTTATTGAGTTGTCATTCTTTTTTTGTTTTTTTAAACTTGTCATTCTTTCACTAATAGAGATTTTAAAAGTCACTTAAAAAAAATCGACATTTTAAAAATCGTTATTGTAAATATAATCTAATGATAATTACATATCATAAGATACATAATTTAAATCGTCACACCTTCAAATTAAGAAATAAAATAAGAAAAAATTGTCACGTTAATCAATATTAAAGAATTGCATCTATATCCACTAGTTTTAACAAACTGATAACTCCACACTATCTAAGTTGGTATTGGTGATTGCAAATATAATTTAACAGTAATTTCATATATCTAACTCTATCATAAGGTGTAAAGTTCCATCCTTAGATTAAAATTTTAAAAATTAAAAAGCAACTATTGTAGTATTAAAATTAAAAGTTTGTGGATACCATCAGTGTTAAACACATTTTTTGGTTCATTGACTCCAATCCAAAAAGTTCAACTTTGTTTTTTTTTTTTTTTAAAGTGAACTAATTTCTTAACTAGTTTATGAAAAGTCAAATAGTTATAATATAAATATTTTAACTCAAACTGATCAATCAAACGATAATGAATGTAAAATTTATATGTAAATCTGATAATTATGGGATCTGTTTTTTTATTAACGGTTAGAATTACGTATGTTCTAAACTTATATATTAATTAGTTGCCAAAAAAAAAAAACATAATAATTAGTAAAAGTGAGCACGAAATGGGAAATGTGTGGGGGGTGGAGTGAAGGCGAGGAACGATCGGACGGTGAAAGTGGACAGAGAGGGTAGTTGGGAATTTCGCTTTAAATTAAATTGGCTGCCCAATTTTTGGACATAAGGATTTTTTTTTTTTTTTTTTTTTTGAAAAAGACATAAGGATTTTTCAGGTCAAACAATTCTGCAAATCAACAACTTCAAAGGGAACATATACTACACGTGCAAGGCTCATCACATTTCACACGCTTGGGATTGCGTTAACGAAAGACAACCACACAAATAAATTGCAATTGATATGGTGGATTGGGATTTTGGGAAGGCACTAAGGGGTGGATAATTTATTTTGAGATATTTATTGCCGGGTTAATTATACAAATGTTTAAGTTCTAAAAACTAGACCTTAGTTTACAAAGTTTCTATATTCTTATTTTGTCACAATTATGTCTATAATCATACATATAATGACCTTATTACGCATAATGATAAAAAATGAAATTCTCAACTTTTTGAATATCAATTCACGTAGCATATTTTTGTTAGTAAATGTATTCAATTAATGTGATAATATTTTAAACACTTATCAATAAAAGAACGACAACTCATATGTCACATAGATTGAAGCTTGAAAGTTATGATTAAAATTAATGTCTATAACATTTTTCGTAGAAATAAAGGTCATCATAAATACCATAAGAATTCAAAAATAATACCACACCCAAAATAGAAAAATAAGACATCACCCAAAATGTTTTCATGTTTCATGAAAATCCAAAAAGATCATAAAGATATGATTATACCAAAAAAAATCATTATGGTCATTACCATAAATAATCTGTGATAACAAAGATGAGGATCATTGTAAAATAATTACATAATTGTGATAAAGATTTATGCTAAAAAAAAAAAAAAGGTGAACATGTTAAACAATAAACCCGAAAATTAAAATAATTCCCTAATGTATATAGTAAATCGATAAATAAGTAAACGGATAATATGGTCTACCTTTATGCATACAATTATTTTTTTTATTTAGCTCATCTTAATGATAAAGAAAGTTTATCATCCGTGGTAATAAGCTAATTTCAATCGTAATTAATTACATCTATCAATAAAAAAATCAATCAATCTATAAGAACACACAGGATTTTAAGTTGTCATTTGTGGTAATAAGTCAAGTCCAATCATATTTTATTTTGTTTGTCACAATAAAATAAAGTATTATATATATATATATATATCATGTTTGTTCTCGTCGCGATGGACTAATTTTTCCGCAAGAAACTATACTTTTGTTTTTGTATTTTTTCACTTAACTATAAATATAAATATAATTTTGTCATACCAATTATTACCTTTGTATCATTTACATGCGTTAACCCATTGGCTACTTCTGCACTAGTGGTAGTCTATAGTGTTATCGCCAATAACCTATAGGTTACTAACAGTTGCCTGTCGTGTTACTGGTTGTCTTTGTGCTACTGATGGTAGTATACTTTGTTACAACAAAGACATTTTGCTGGCAACAGAAGGATCTAGTTGAAATACCTGTGTTCAACCGGTGATGGTGAAAACACTTGCACTACCGCCTTTGATTTGAGCGGTTGTCGTTGACACCGTAGGGCTTGTGCGAGGGTGAGCTCTAGTGAGCTCCTTTCATCACCTGCGTGCCCAATGCCCATGTGGGTTTTGCTCATTGTCGCATCATTGGCACGGAGGTGAGCTCCTTACGGTGCTAAGGTGCTCCTTGCATTGTGCCTCCATCATAGCCAAATTGCCAACATGAAGGTTGCCTCCAAGAAAATAAAAAAGGTATTAATTTATCCGATCAAGGAAACCACTAGTTTACTCTTTTTCCATCTTACTCCTGGGTCAATTTCTCCCAAAATTGTCGAACGAACTGCCAGACATGACTTCTTTCGAATATTTTCTCATTTGGGTCTCACTATGGCGGCTTTGATAGATATGGATGGGAGAGCGGTAGCGAGGCACGGGGATATCGGAGCGGAGGAGGGGCGCTTGACATCTCCACGGTGAGATCTTGAACAACGACGGGAAAAGAACAAAAGAAACGAGAGAGAGAGATAGACAGATAGAATCAGATTGAAAATCCTATAAAGTTATATCAAAATAAGACTTTATAAATTCTCCCATGCAGGTAATATAATCGTCTACCAGCCTTGCGTCGAGCAACATTGGGCTCATCTTGATTCGATCCATAGAGCTCGTTGGGCCTATCTTTTGAAGAAATTTTGGGGAATTCGGGAACAATCAGTAATTATAAAAAATAGTAGGGGTGATTGGTACAAAATCAAAAAACTTTATTAAAGAGACTTGAGTTCCCTTAAAAAAAAAAAATAAGGAGCTAAAAAAGAAAGAATAAAGAACATGGATTTGAAGGTTAAGTAAGTAATTTTCTTTCTTTGCTGAAAGTTGAAGGTCAAGTATTATTAGGGCCGGCAATTTTGGACACGACACGAGAATGACACATAATAAATGGGTTTGGATGGCATGTTTAATAATGAGTCGAAATTGGATCGACACATTTAACACGAAAATAAATGGGCTGAAAATGGGCTAACACGATTTACACATTTATGTTAGAATTTTCAAACTATTCTAAAGCTCTTTTATAACAAGTATAGGCCCATTTGTGTGGGTTTGATACAAGATCAAAAAACAATTATTGAAGAATTTTCACCACTGAGATGACATAAATCAAAAGTTACGGAAAAATTACTTCTGATATAAAATAATAATCTCATAATTAACTAGTTAATAATACAAAATAGTAAACGAATTATAGTTATAGTTAACAAGTTAATAATATAAAATAGTAAACCTAATTATGTATGTATAATTGGATTAGGGTATTAAGGTTATCTTATAGTTAACAAAAACATAAATTTATTAGGATGTAAAACAGTAAAACTTACTCATCATTTTGAAACTACATTTTCAAATTTGAACTTCAATTTTCTAAATTTTTATTGACCATGAAACAAAATTTTGACACTACATTACTCATCATTTTGAAACTATAATTTTTTTCTTTTTTTTTTCTTCCCGTACTCACTACTGTCACTGACTCACTGTGTCACATACATAGAGAATAGAGATAGAGTCATCCATTCCATTCCCATTTCTAGCTGGCCCTGTAGTTTTATGAATAGGAAAGCAGAAAAGGAAAGCAGAGAGCCAGAGACTCTCTCGTCTCTCCCCCTCTTCCCTTAGCGGCTCAGCCTTCTCTCTCTCCCTCTTAATCTGATCCTCTCTCTCTCCCTCGAGCTCGATTGTTCTGAGGGTGACTTGCTTCTTTCTCACGCTATCGCCTCTGGACGCGCCATCGTTTCTTTCTCGAGCTCGACAAGTCTTTGCTCACCAAATGTGAATTGTTTATATGCGGAAATTCTTTGCATTTTTTTATTTGTTTGGATTCCTGGAAAAATGAGATAAAGTGATTGAAATTTCAAGTTTAGATGTGAATTGAGACTATGCAAATTTACTGTTCATTTTAGAGCCCTAGGTTTTTATTTTTGTTATTTTTTGGTCATTTATTGATCTGTTTATTAAGATTGCTTTACTTGTAATTTTGAAGTGTGTCAATTTGGTTGATGCAAGCTCTTGATCTTAAGTGAATTTTTCATCAACTGCACCTGTGACTTATGTAGCTTCCTTCATTTGACTAACAGAAGGTTTTTTTTTTTTTTTTTTAAGTTGAAGGATTGAAAGAAGTCAAAATTTATCGATGTATACATGTTTTTAGGATAAACCCCCATGAAATAATTTGAATAGTCAATGCCTGCTTTTCGTCTTAGATTTTTTCTTTTTTTAGGGGTCTTTTTGTTTTTGTTTTTTTTTTTTTTCTGGGTTTTGATTAGGTGTCTACTTCGGTTTCGATTGGACTCCTTAGATCCATTTTCTTCCTTAATAGTCAATGCGTGCGTTTGGTCTTGGATTATTTCTTTTTTTAGGGGTTTTTTTGTTTTTTTGTTTTTTATTTTGACTCTAATTAGGTGTCTACTTTGGCTTTGACTGGACTCCTCAGATCCATTTTCTTCCTTCCTTCCTTTCTTTCTCTTTCTTCTTCTTCTTCTTCTTCTTCTTCCTTTCTTTGTTTCTTTTGTTTCCTTTTTTTTTTTTTTTTTTGTTATCTTTCTTTTCTGCATTTTTTTTTCCATATTTTTCTTCTTCTTCTTCTTCTTTTTCCTATTGCGGTTTGTGTTAGTGTAGTAATAGTAATATATCGTTTATCTCTATCTTTTGCTATTTCTAGTACACTTCAAATCATTTTTTTTCCTACTGCATTTTGTGTCAGTATAGTAATAGTAATATATCGTTTATCTCTGTCTTTTACTATTTCTAGTACACTTCAAATCATTTTTTTTTTTAGATTTCCTTTCTTTGTTCCTTTTGTTTCTTTCTTTTTTTTTTTTTCATCATCTTTCTTTTCTCCATTTATTTTTCCATACTTTTTTTTTAAATAAAGGTTTAGTTATTCATTAGTTTAATTCAATAGTCATAAAAAAATTTTGGCTGATACAAAAAAAAAAATTTCCCTCTCTATATTTTGTAGATGGATGGTATAGGATATGAAGTGAATCTTGAGTCTGATACTAGTGCTAATGCTCCTACCGATACAGATGTGCCTATTGATGAAGATAAGGAAGAGGCACTTGAAGTTATTTTTGAAGATGCAACCGGCAAAGCCAAACGTAAAAGAAGGACTACTTCTATTGTCTGGTCACATTTTGATAAGCTTCCGTTGAGTGAAGACAAGAGGTTAATGGCAAAATGCAAGGAATGTGGTTCTGTTTATTTAACTGATAGTAAGAATGAGACTGGAAGCATGCGGCGTCATATGATATCTTGCCAACGTAAAGACATGCGTGATATCAGCTAACTTTTGATATCACAAGAAAAAGGCTCTTTAGCGGTGAGTGCAAAGAGGTTTGATCCTGAACACTTTCGTGAATTGATAACAACAAGCATCATTTTGTATGATCTTCCATTTTCTTTTGTTGAATATGAAGGTGTTAGGGTCACTTATCAATATTTGCAGCCCGACATTAATTTGGTTTCAAGAAACACCATCAAGATAGATGTATTTAAAATGTTTTTGAGGGAATGAATAAGAATTAAATCTATGTTGGATACGATCCATGGTAGAATTTGTTTGACTTCTGATTTGTGGATTTCTATAGTCATAGATGGTTATTTGACATTGACGGCTCATTTTATTGAAAAAGATTGGGTGTTGCAAAAGAGGATTTTAAATTTTTGTTTCATGCCACCTCCACACACTGGTATTGCATTGTCTGAAAAACTTTATGCATTACTATATGATTGGGGAATTGAAAATAAGGTGTTCTCTCTTACTTTGGATAATGCTTCTGCTAATGATGTGTCTGTGAATTTGTTGAAAGATGAATTGAATGAAAAGAAAGCACTTATTTCTAATGGTACTTTTTTCCATATTCGTTGTTGTGCCCATATTCTTAACCTAGTAATGCACGAGGATCTGAAAGATATTGATGATGTTGTGAAAAAGGCTCGTGAAAGTGTGAAATATGTGAGAGGGTCACAAATTAGAAAAAAGAAGTTTCTAGAGTGTGTAAATCTTATGGGTCTTGATGCTAAGAGGGGTTTAAGGCAAGATATGCCAACTAGATGAAACTCTATATTTCTCATGCTTGACAGTGTCTTGTATTATCGGCGTGTATTTTGTCATTTACAATTGAATGACTCAAATTACAAGAATTGTCCTACATCTGATGAGTGGAAAGGATAGAGAAGATTAATGAGTTCTTTGAACCATTTTATAATATTACTTGCATTTTCTCCGGAGTTCAATACCCCACTGTAAAGTTGTACTTTCCTATTGTGTACACCTGCTATTTGACACTAAAATCATATGTGGAAAGTGAGGATTCATATTTGTCCACTATGGCAAAGGCAATGCTTAGCAAGTTTGAGAAGTATTGGAAGGAATTCTCTTTGATATTAGCAATAGCATTAGCTCTTGATCCATATTACAAATCAAATTTTGTGGATTATGCTTGTGCCAATGTTTATGGAGAAAAAGGATCAAGCCAATTTTTGTCTGTTAAGAATGGTTTGGAAGCATTATTTGCTGAATATGCTAAACATGCTTGCAACAACACTAAAAACACATCTGCCATGGTAGTTCCTACTCATGTTGCAAAGAACCCAACAAAGAAGTTCTTATTGAGGCAAAACAAAGTAATGAAGGTAAAAAATATGTACAGTTTTGTAATTTAGCATTTATTACAATTGTTGTTTTATATTTTGTTAATCTTGTTTTATATATTTGTAATTGTAGGAATTCAATAGTTTTGAAAGTCAAGAGCAAGCTGTTATGCAAAAGTCAGAGTTCGAGGTTTATTTGGATGAGCCAAGAATACAACCAACAGAAGAATTTGATGTCCTTGAGTTTTGGAAAGGAAACCGGTTTCGCTATCTGGAGCTTTCTAAGTTGGCTCGTGATATCTTGAGCATACCAATAACTACTGTTGCATCCGAATCTGCTTTTAGTATTGGGGGGTGAGTTTTAGATCAATACAGGAGCTCACTTAAACTTGACGTAGTTCATGCATTGGTTTGTACTAGGGATTGGCTATTTGGAGATAAAGGTATATTCTACCTTTGAGTCTTTGATATATAGTAATAGCATTACACATGATATAATCTAGTTTTCAATTTTTATATATATAGAAGTTATTACTTGGTCATATTAAACTATGAATTTTTCTTTTAATGTTCTAGATGTTTTCAAGTTGAATGGAGAAATAGTGTATTCATTCCTTATTGACTCGTTGGTTTCACATAGGTTTTCTTTTTCCCATTTGGTTTTTCACATGCTTTCTGTTTGGATGGTGAGAAAAAGTGTGTTTTTTTGTGGGTTGATGGTTGTTGGTTCATTTTTTGTGTCCTTTTGAATTTTTTTTTCCCCATTTTTTGAATTGATTAGTAAAGTTGAATGAATCAAAATGGGTGCACTTGAGTAATTTATTAATCTATTGTGGAAATTTGTCGCCTGAAGGGGGAAAAAAACTGATTTTTCTGGTTCACTTTTTCTTGCCTTGCCTCCAAGGGCACGCTTTTCATGTTTATCAATGTTTTTTGTCTTGGTTTGGTGGTTTCAAGTTTGTTCTTCAATTTATGTGCAGAAAATAACAAATCAATTCACATGGCTGTAAATGAAATCATTGAAGATGTGCTTAGTTTGGAACTCAATGAGTCTAACTCTATATCTGCTCAAAGTTCCCACAATCCCAGCTCCTCAAATGCTGAGGTCCCAATGGAAGGTAATTTAGACATAGTGACATTTTTTTTTTAAATCTTTAGATAGTTTTTAAATATGTTTTAATTTCATTCTCATAAATTTCTTGAATAGGTTGAAATATTTGTGAACTTTTGAAGATTTGTAGAGGTGGAATCTATGATACTATCATTCTCAAGTAAGAAAGCATTTCCTTTTGTATTAATATTTTGTTGTCTTTTGATGTTTATCTTAATATTTTGGATCTTGACTATGTGACAATTTGAGACTTATTTGGGTGGTGATTTGTATATGGACATCAACTACAACTTAGACTTATATTTTATTCTAAGAAATGTTTGTCTTAATCATTATGCAGATTTGATAATTTTAGTTGTTAGTTTTATATCCATAATTCTAGTGATTTTTTATCCATAATTTTTGTGTTAAACGGGTCAGGAAGCCGTTTCGTATTAAATGGGCCGTAAACGGGTTTTTCGTGTCAAATGGGTCATAAACATGTTTGTTTTCGTACCAACCCGTTGTTGCCTGTTTAATAATTGTGTTCACGTGTCGTGTCATGCTACCCGTTCATTAAACTGTTCGTGTTCGTGTTTAGATTCCTGACCCGTTTATTAATCGTGTCGTGTTTATGTTCATGCTAATCGTGTCGTGCTGTAATTGGGCTGACCCGAACACAACCCGCGAACACGAATTGCCAGCCCTAAGTATTATGTATGCAAGAATTGGCTCTTTTTCAACAGTGTTATCCTATAATATATTTATATGGGGAAATATTTCGGTACATCATCTCTAAAATTAAGAGTGAAAGCTTCAATTTTTTCTAACCGCCCGATGACATCTTAAACTGTCTAACTACATCTAATGGCACATATAATTTACATAACCGGTTGCAATTGTCCAGCTGGTTACCTCTATGTTTAATAGTTTTTTTTTTTTTTTTTCTAGCTGGTAGTAAATAAGCATATTGGCAGAGTAACTTGCATCAACACAAACAGCTAGTATCTCATTTGCATCATTTAAGAGCTGGATAAAGTTTTTATCAAAAATTTCATTATGATTTTGTGGTTTGGCGGGACACTTAAAGGCCTGAGTGTCTAAACATATAAGGAAAGTAAAGTCTTACAAATAAAACTCTAAATGAATCACGGGACTGATTGCAATAGTTATGATCAAAGGGGCAATAGAATCGTCATCATGACTCTATAATTAACCAAAAAAAAAAAAAAAAAAAAGCTTAGCCTCCGTTTAGCAAACCATCTTAAACTCAAAATTTTCATATCAGTTTTTGTCTTTTTCTGAAAAATCAACAAAAATTATAACTAATTTTTAAAAAATCAACCAATTCAAACTTAAAAATTTCAACTCAAACCGTTTTACCATACGGACCTTTACTTTTTAAGACAAATAGCTATCTATGTGGTCATATATTCATTGCCATGAAGTAGCCTAACTTGCCACTTTTCCCCCAATTATTAACGCCAAACAAATGAGCAATGACTACCATAATAGCCATGGACCCCAGAAAAGAAAATGCATTCAAATACCTTAAGATTATGGAATCCATTAACAGGAATACCAAATAAATAAATAAATTAACATTCCACGATTACCATTGAAATACCTTGAAACCAATTCAAGATATTAAAATATGATTCCTATTTCGACACATTCATCAAAAAAAAAAAATTTTTTTTGTTCAATTAAAATAATCCGTTAAATTAAATCACTGCTCTTATACTCTCTCTGTAATCAAAATATACCTAATGACTATTAGTTGTTAGCATTAAAACCGTAAATTACTGCATCAGTAATAGAAAGTACATTGTCGTTCCCTATGAATGAATTCAGCTCCAATTGGTCAAAAGAAATTATAAGTATTTTACAATTACTTTTATGTCCCTCAACCACCACAACAATTTTAAGAATGACGTTGTTCCACAATTCAACTCATCCGCGATAGCCAGTTTCTATATTTTTTTTGACTTCAAAGAAAAAGTTGAAAACAAAAAAAAACAAATCTTCTTGAAGATCTTGACAACTAAGAGCCAGTACTTGACTTTCCTTGAGCATGGAACACGAGTATGAAGTTTTTGTACTCCGGAGGTATTTTAGTGCAATCCTAGACACGTGGATAAATTATTAAGTTGGTTTCTTAACTTTTAAATTTATACAATTTTGATTCCTTTTTTTTCTTCCATAATTGAAATGATTCTAAATTATTAAAAACGTTGTTATATTAGTAATTCCAAACACATATTGAAAAAAAATATATATACTGATTTTGTGTCTCTTCTTTTACTGATTTATAAGGCAAAATATGTCCCAAATGGACCTAAAATATTAGAACTTTACAGAAATGCCACAAAATCATATCTGGGATTGATTTTTGTAGGACATGGAAAAACTCTTACAAAAAATGCTACAATATAGCATCATAAATATTTATTATCTATTCATTTTAAAATATCAGTTATAATTACTACCTCCACCAGACTAGTTGGTTACCAACTGAAAACTTAGTAACTAATTGGTTACCGGTCGGAAACTTCCATTTTACCGATCTCGGCGATAATCAGTTGATAACTAAGTGGTTATGAAACGAAAACTTGGTAAATAACTAGTTACGAGTTGGTAATCAATTGGTTATCAATTGAAATCTTCCGATTTGCTCAATTTTTCGGATTCCGTCACAGGAATATTAAACAAACACTAGATTTCAATAACAAATTCAATTGAATATCACCAAAGCTTCACAAAAATTAATAAAAATTTTCAGAATTTACAAACCACACCAGGACTTAACATGCTCTCCAAATGCAGACTAGAAGCTTTGAAACAAAAGCTCTGGAAACTAAAACAAAAGCTGCAGATTTATAATTAAAAAAAAAAAAAAAAAAAAAAAAAAAGGGCAGTGGCGTCGCCCACTCGCTGGTGAAGGGGATCCGAGATCTCCTCCACACGGCCAAGGCTCGCGAACGCCACCAATTCGTCTTCTCCAATGCCGACTCGATCTTCGCTGGATCTTGTCGTTCCTTCGTCGTGATCTTCACCTCAACACCACCGCCACCGTCCTTGCGATTTCGCCATCTCAGCCTCGCCGTCGCCTTCGTGATTTCATGATCTCAATCCAAGTCATGATTTTGTGACAAACACCCTAATTATCTCTAATTTGTAGGATTACGCGCTAAAAATGCATATAATAACTTCAGTTTTTTGACATGCAATCAGATAAGTATGAAAGGCTAAAAAACCAAATAAGCATTAAGAGAGGACAAAAAAAACATATACATGTTTATGTGAATGATTGTTTCCACAACTTTCTCCAAAGACTTTGGATAAAAGAAATTCTGGATCAAAACTCTCATAGAATGCTATTCAAATAATGTTAAAAGCAGCTTTTCATGCTCCTTTGAAGCCAAAAACAACTAAAAAACAACAGCCAAATAGAAGCAAACTATATCAAAATTAAATTGGAATCAACTAGTATATGTAAATTTAACAGTGTCTGAATGGGCATTTCTTCCTACAATTTTTATGACTTACTAAGTCTTAAAGATACATTTCAAGGATTTAGATATTTGTTTTACAAGAGTTTTGGACCTTCGGAAGACTTTATTATCAAAATCACAAAATATATATTTTTTAAATTTGTGAATATTTTGAAACTCACCAATTAACATGGCCTTCTAGAAACTAATTTAGTCTTTCTAAGTCTAAAAACTGTTTTTGAAAGTGATGGGATAACTTTTCATAGAGCTTAGTGTGAAAACCACATTTTATAGGCTTCGCAATGGAAACTCTTTTACTAAAGCTTTAAAACTTGTTTTAGAATTTAAAGTAGACTTCAAAAACTTAATTATAACATGTTCATTCCTTATTAGAAGATTTACATATAATTTTATTTCATTAAACTCTTTTAAAAAAAAAAATGATTCCAAACACTTTTTTTTTTTTTTTTTTTTTTGGGGTGGGGGGCAGAAAGATGCCTACAAGTTAGCTCAACCACGGTGCCTCACGTGGTGATGGTGAGAGTCATTTACCCAAATAAACGATATTGGTCCACTACATCAAATCTCTCTTTCAAAAAGATGTATGGGTGGGTCACTAAAATTGGGCCCATGTGCGTCATGAATATTTTTGAGCCCACCTACTCCTGATCATCTTTGCCCCTCTTCTTGGGGAATTGCTAAACTGGCCATGCCTTCAACAGTTGGATCAATGTTTGGGACCCACAAAGAACACTCAAAATTAATCAATTTGACTTCACAGTTTTGGGCCCTCCTATCTGTTCTATTCCACATCACTATTTCCCATTTTCTGTTTAGGCAAAAACTGCAATCTTCCTGTTCTCCTTTGTGTTTTTCACATGCTAAGCTTTAGAATTGAACACTCTTTTCTTCAAAGTATGTGTGTGTGTGTGTAAACCTTTTGTTATAGGGTATCTCTATTGATAAGGCTTGTTTTTGGACTTTAAATATAGCTAATAGTAAAAATAGAAAAGTGTAAAAAAAACATATAGTTTTTAAATAGAATCTTGTCGATAAGAAATATTTTTTTTTTAAAGAAATTCCTACTGTATTTTTCACTGTTGATAGGAACTATTGTTTTAACCGTTGAATTAATTTTAAATAACCCTATCTATGATTGAGAGTAGTTTTGTATCATGAACATTCGTAGATTAAAAAGTTAAAAATTGATCCAATGATCAAAACACATGATATATTCGTATATGTGAAATAGACTTGCTGAAAAAATTATCAATACTCTACACATCCCCTATATATATTATATATATATATATATATATGAGAGAAAGTACCTAAATGATATAAAATTAAAGTCCATTATGTCAACATAACACTAAAAAGTAACATTAAATTAACTGACATAAAAGTAAACTAAAATTTATGTCATGTTGGCCAAGATGAGGGAGTTTCTGTTATATTGATTAATAGATAAAAAAAAATATGGTTATTTGGATAATTTTCTCATTTATATATATGTACTTGATCTATAAGTAAACATATATTAGACAGTTAAAAAAATTTACAGTTAAAATACAGTTTCTATTGATAGTGGTAAAGAACTATTTCTATTTCTAGAAATTCTCCTTTTTACGTCCTAATATAGAAAATTTTCATATATTTCGTCCTAAAAAATCACAGTAATAATTTAAAAAAAAAAAAAATGGTCCCAAATGGTCCCTCCATACCATAGGAGATATATTCATATCTGTATGTGTATCAATGTAAGAAATCTGCGAAAGGTACCATGTTTTGAAGAAAGAGTGATGAACCTTCATCTTCATGTTATAATCGTCTTAGAGATTCTGCTATGTCAGTGAAAGGGAAAAGTGAAAAATTCACGGTATCTGATTTATTTATTTATTTATTTTCAAAGGTTTAGGTGATTCTTCTTTGGACAGTTGAATTTTCTGAACCAGGGACCACGAAAATGTTTACGAAGAACCAAACAATTTCATTTAGGGGATAAAAGGACACAAACACATGCTATCACCTTGTATATGTATCAGAATTTTTCATTAAAAAATCAATTCACGAAATTGCAAGTACTTGAATTGTCTAAATTAGTAAAATGAGTAGTGAATTTTTACTGTATGAACTGTCATTTTTCATTGTCGGCGGGAACTACTGTTGTGGTATGCATTATAAAAATTGATGTGTTTCATAAATATTGGACCTTTGAAAATTTTGATCATACGACTAAATTGCAATTCTTACTTACAGTGAGAAATGTCAGTTTCTATCGTTGAAATCTCTGAATGAATTTAGAATGAATTTAGATGCAGTTATCGTGTTTGTTAGAGAGAGAAAAAAAATAGATAAACAAACAACTTAATAAAGACGCTAAGCTATGTTTGGAAATGTGAAAAGAGCTCAAGTGAAATGATGACTAATACCTCGTATCAACATATCATGTCTAGAAGAAATAAATAAATGTGATGGCTTTATGAACTGAGGACATTCAGAATGGTACTAATTATTTTATTTAAATGGAAAACATGTTTTATTGACTTCTCCACAGTCTACGCTTTTGCCACAAGTTTTTTGCATATAAAACCGCTCATAATCTTATTTGCTTAAGCCATTAATCGACACGTAAGCCCGCTTTCATGATGTTAATTCGGTTAAGATGTCTAGATCAGCAATTTAATCACACCCTAGAGATTTTACAACAAAGCAACCATATATATGCATGTACTAAACCACTCCATATTCTCCCACCACCCAATAAAGAAAGGAAGAGAAAAACAGATAAAATTTGTCCGTGAACGGATAAGAACATCCTTTTATAGGATAATTTTATCGATAGTACATGTTTTCAAACATAAAATATGAAAACAAAAATACAAAACCAACAAAACAAAAACAATCTTACCATTCAAAACATAACTTTATCGGTGGGGAATACCCCTAGCGGGTCTCAAAATTCTAATAATGGATATATGAAACATGTGGTAAAGAAAAAGTTTGTTTTTCTTAAAATTCTTCTTATTAGTAGCTAATTTGTGTGATTTCAAAGAATGTGTGGTTGATGCAACTGAAGGGTCTTGAAGTAGACGTAAAGGACAAGCAAAAAAAGTTAATTAACACCTCAATCCATCATTTAATATTTCTCATTAAGGAGTCACCATAATTGCTTAATTTGAATCCCGACAAATATACTCTTAATATTTATCTCTTTTTTTTTTTTTTTCTTTTCCTTTTTTTTTTTTTTTGTAATTTCTTTTACTGAAACATAAAGATAGGGTTCTCTTCATCAACTCGGTTGTTGCTAGGTACAATCCATCAATCACGAAGAACTACAGTTTGGTTTTATCCAAAAAAGAGCAATCTTTTTTATTTTTATTTTTCTTTTGGAATAGTATAGTAGGGTGTGAATGCATGTCCTTGCTGTTAGAAATAATAGTGTTTCTTTCTTTTTTTTTTTTTTTTTTTTTGAATTATTCATATATCTACATATATGTTCACACACATATATGGTGGAGCATTGAGTGAAATTATGCCCACCCTATTGATAATGCTTTCCCGGGAAAATGATGAATTATGGTACGCCTTTTTTTTTTTTTTTTTTTTGTTTTCCTTTTCTTTTAGTAGTGTTGTCCAATCAATTTGGACACTTGTAAATCCATATTTGTGTGGGGCGAGCTATGAGGCAAATTAGGGTTCTTCAATGCACTTGGTGGGTTCGGGCATGTTTACAATATGGTTACATGAATGGTGATGGCCTATCTGTAAAGGGCATGTCACAATCTAAACCCCATCTATATCCCAAGCCTCCTTTATTTATTTATTTATTTAAAATACGTATATATTCTGTCATATGGTAGAAAATATCTGTATGACATAGGTATTTTATGAACTCTCAATAACATCATCACCCTATCGAATAAAGAGACACATAACAATTTAAAATTGAATCAGAATAAGGTAAAGATTGAAGATACGCTTTATAATACTCTATTAGTTTCTCATTCCCTCTAGTCGGACAGGCATCGGGCATTCTTCGCTCTTGATGAAAAACAAATCAAATCTCGATCTCCAAAAGCATTTTCCTTGCCCCCATCATCTACCTCCCTTCGTTGAGCCTTTCCTTTAATGGTTGGGGAAAGCACCACCTCATATGAACTTGCTGGGTATTATTTAATAAAGATCTAATTCAAGAAAAGAGCAACTCTAACTCCTATAATCATGAAAAGCCATTAGACACCAAGATTGCGAATCAAAGGTAAAATTTGATATTTCCAAAGAAGAAAATTTGAGTTGTTAAGTTTGATAGAGATTAAACTAGCACACTGGTGAAAGGATTGGATGGAGAGTTTTGGTTCTCGAATAAGGGCCTTTTTTTATTATTTTTTTTTGGGCCTGGGGATTTGCTCTGATACCAAAATGAATTTTAGAAAACAAAAAAAAAAAAAAAAAAAAAAAAAAAGATGAATGTGTGTAAATAGAGTACTTTGCTATATTTCACACTTGATCAATACAAAACCCAAAACAAGTTTATATACAAAGAAGAGCCTAATGGCTATATAAGCACCAACGGCTAAATGCAATACAAGAATGGAAAGAATGATTTATAAAGGAAAGAAACCCTTTGCTGAAAAAAAGATTAAAGCATATGAATTTTAGATGGTGTAAGTCCATGAGTAACAGCTAAGCATTGTGCCAAATTTCCTAGAGAAGAGTTGACTAATTTCTTTGTGTCTAACGGCTTTCTATGATTATAGGAGTTAGAGTTGCTCTCTTCTTGAATTGGATCTTTATCATTATTTTGGCCTTATTGATGAAAATCTAATAGTTCAAAATTGTCATGCAATTAGTGTTTTTTTTTTTCTTCTCATATTCTATTTAGTTTAATGACATTATTCTCCTTCATTCTTACCTCTTTTTCTTTTTTCGATTGGCTTGTGGTGTTCATTTCACCATTTTTATACTCGATTTCAGAATACATTTGAAGTTGTGGTCTTCATCTTACCTTTTTTTTTTTTTTTTTTTTTGGGAGGGAAGATCTCAATCTTACTTGGAGAGGATAATAATGCATAGCACTTGAATATAAAAAAAGGCAATGTTGATTAATTTCTTATTAATTTCTGATGTTTAAATTAGTAGTTTTTAATTAGGCAATATTTTAGACACCCTCTTTGTTTGACATTTTATCTACTACCTTAATGTGGTATTTTGTAAATGATGACAACTATAAACAACAAATACCCCCCACGTAAAAAAGTTATGAAGACCAAAATGGTAATTAAAATTAAGTTGATAAAGTAGTACAACTTGAAGTTAAATTACCAACATGTCATCATAACACATATATTATTCTGAACAGTTAAACTACAAGACGATCAATTAATTCTCATTTTATCGTGAAATATTTTTTACAGACATTGGTTAAATAATAAGAAAAATCTGAATTATTAAATTATTTTATTGTTAGATATCGTTCGACAAAAACATTAATTTCTTGTCACTCAAATCTATTTGTCCATCGTCCTTTATAAAATTCTTGCACGATGTCACTAGAAAAAAAAAAAAAAAAAAAAAAAAAGCCGGCCGTACCATATTTCTTACTTTGAACAATTGCTATTAGGGCAAATAGAAAAAAAAAAAAAAAAAAAAAAATCCTAGTGACCCCCAATCCAAAGGAGAAAATTCCATCCACGAAACAATAACCAACGTTTGATTTTTTTTTTTTTAATAACTCATTTATTTTTTTTATTTTTTATTTTTGTTACTTTTTTGACTAATGTAGAGCTTTTTAGAAGAGGTTGGGGATGGTCTTTTTGCCCTTAAGTAGTCACTTTCAAGTTTTTTTTTTTTTTTTTTAATTTTTTTAGAGAGAAAATACGTTGTCTTTCAAAGATAAATATGCGACATTCCTAGAAATAACACTGTAGAATGAAAAGGAACCACTAAACAGGTGGCGCGTGAGGTCCAATCGCTTGCCACTGGGCACGAAATTACACAGCCCCGAGACAGGGCTGAGGTCTGAACAGAGGTCTCTCATTTTCATGGCTCCCACTGTGCTAAGGGGCCCGTTTCCGTCGTTAGCCCAAAACCTCTATCAGGAGCACCATGGAGGCGCGTGTGAGTGACGCGCCATTTTTTAAATCTTTTTCTTTACCTTTTTTTTTTTTGTAATTACCATCTGGTACAACTGGGTATCTTTTAGATTTCCTGGAGTCTTTTAAAAAAAAAATTTTGTTATTTCAGAATTTTTTTAATATAAAAATCAACAAAAACATGCATTTTAAAATATCTTTTTTTTCCTCAACTTTTTTTCAATAGTTTTTACTCTTCAAACTTACATTTTCAAAACTCATCTTGACTCCAAAAAGTCAACTGACATTTTCAAAATCCCATTCTATCTACAAAACCCTCTCAAATGAGTTCTTTTTTTTTCTTTTTAATCAAATTTGTTTATTATTATCAATATTCAAGTAATTTCTCTTTGATAGTAATTTCGAACTTGAAAGAGGAGCATTCTCAATAAGAAAAGACTTATTATTATTTTTCTTTCTCCCAATGTTTTCCCTTTTAGTAGGCAAATAGTAAAACCACCTTTTCTTTGCGTTTTTTTTTTTTCCTTCTTTTCTAAATAAATGATTTATTTAAATTAGCTCATGCCAATTAATGACCATGGACACACAGTATCTTATATTTGAGCTACATAAGCTAACCAACATTTCTCAATGTGTCAAATGTAGAATTTTTTGTGCAAAAAATGTTATCCAATCCTGTAAGGTTGGTCATGTTCTTTCATAATTTCTTAATTCTATTTGATATGGGATTCATTCACCTATTTAACAGACGGGATTGAATATGATTATTCTAATGTTGTTACTAATTAGAGTTTTTCGTTTATAAAATTTGAGTTGACACCATTTTGCATCCTAATTTTAACAACCAAAAAGGGAAGAGAGCAGGAATAATTACCCGACTGCAATACTTGGCATTCTGCCACTAATGTCCGTACAATTTGTGTCATTGGATGAAGATTCAAAGCATTGTGACCACCTTCATACCATGATCTTAAGTGGTCCATGGTTTTGTGCAGGAGAGGAGAGGAGAGGAGAGGAGACCTCTCTTTTAAAAAAAAAAATGACATTATCAAGGAGAGTTGTTCGATGACAAAGACCTTTAGAAAGAGAAACTAAGTGGGCCCATAGAATAAGACCTTTGTACTTAATCTGTCCATGAAAAATATGTACATTCTTACTTGTGTAGAGTAATATATATATATATATATATATTGTCCTTGCTTTGACAAAATTTTAAGAATTCAATCAATTTATGCATTTTATGTCAACATGCCACCCAATTTTTAAAATCAGTCATTTTCTCTCTTTTATTTATTATTATAAATAATAATTTTTTTAGGAATTGTTCTTCTGTCTAATTCAGTTCATAAACTGAATAGATCAGTATCTAACATAGCAACTATAAATAATTAGTCCGTCATGTACTAAGACCAAAAAAAATTTTTTTTGACAGGAACATATTAAAAAAAATAATTTCACTTGTTTTAATATTGATCTAATGAGGAATCGAATAACTTTAAAAAAAAAAAATTCCGTCTAAAGGGCATTATCATCCCCCTGGTCATGAAAGACAGTCGGCCATGAAACAGAAGACTTTTGTTCAAAGCCCGCAGGCCATAGCCTTGACGGTCAATTAAGGCTACAAAATCGCCACAACGGAGATGCAATAGAAAGCAAGCTAACTCCCCGCCTCCGGTTTGAGGGAAATTTCACAAAGCTTAATGAGATTTTACAATCTCTTATGTTATATGCGTTTATGTAATATAGGTAAGGTTTTATGTTCGACACTCCTATAGAATTACACTTGAAATATAAAATTAATGATGTGTAATACGAAGATCATTAATATTTAATATTACTATTAATATGTAATATTACTGTTGATTATATTTTTATGCTGGGAGTTTCAAATAATATCGTTTTATACATAAAATTTTATGTAAATTAACTAATAACTATGTTGTATTAAAATAAAAAGTTTCATTTGTCAGATACGTATGATTACTGGATAGAAAACTATTTTTATATATATATGAGTTTATGGTAAGATGAAAATTATCACAATACTTGTGCATTTGGAAAAAGAATAAGAAATTTGTAACAAAACTAACTTGAGTTTGGTTGTCAATTGATTTGATTAAAAGAAGATGAAACGTCTTTTCTCCATTTGTTTTCTAATCACAACCCTTTAGCTTTCAAGTAATATAGTTCTTATCATAAGGTTTTTTTTTTTAATATGTTTATAAATTATATATAAAATATAGGATTTTTTTTAATTTACCAAATTGACCTTGTCAATGTTTACTAAATCAGTTAAAGCTTCACAAAGTGAGGGTACAAAACCAAACTTCTCCATTAATGAAAATTTGGATATTTGCTTAAGCCTAATCTTTTTAGTTCCCTTTTCGTGTAATGGCAAAAAGGTGTAGCCCAACTACTAATGTCTAACAAGATAATGCTATTGGCTGATTTGCTTACATCAACGGACTTTATTTGTCATTTGTTATTTTCTTTTTTTCTAACACCTTAATTTAGTTTGTTTTAGTAGGTTGGTACTTTTCATTTGTCAACATTTATACAAATATATATATAGATATATATAATATCCTTCCCAGCCGGCGCAAGTCCTCATGCAACAGTGATAAAATCCTAATCAATCCATTTATTTATTCACTAAGTCAATTATTACATTTATAATTTTGTAATCATAATTATTTATTCTCCTTTTTTTTAATAATTATTTATTCATCATCATGCACCAAATCACCATCTAACTTAATTAATATAATATTGGCTTTAAATATTATTAAACACGTACAACATTCACGAAATGACATGATCATGGTACTTTGTATAATTATATATATAATATTATGTATATATACATATATTACGGAAATATTGAATATAGTTAAGAGTCAATTCACCAAGCTAGCCTGTCTTTGTTTGAGGAATTGAATTTACTTCGGCCATAAGTTAATCTATTAGATTCGTTTGGTATTTAAGTTTAATTTTAATTAAAATGTATTTTTTCATCCTAATTTTTATATATTTTTTAAAAAATTAATAAAATTTATAATTAAATTTTGAAAAGTCAACTAACTTTAATTTAAAATTTTTATTTTTAATTAACGAATCAAATACAAGCTTAAATTACTCGACTGAGTTGAATAGTTAATGGAGAGATCAAATATTTGATTATAATTCGGCGTTCAAATCTATTTTGTGATTTAGAATATACACATACATATATTATGAGTTTTTAAGATGTCAATGTCTAAATGATCCGTTTAGTCATGTAATTCATCAAAAAAATATTTAGCCAGTTCTAAATGCGATTAATGAAAAAGAAACTCTGCAACAAGATTAAGTATCACTGATTTATTTTCATTAGTAAATTTTTCTAAATTTATTCTCAGCAAAAAGGAAAAAAAAAAAGAAAAAAGAAAAGAAAAGAAGAAGTATTATTTATTTCTATTAAAAGAAATAAATAAATAAACATGATTGACTATTCGTTGGCATTTTTGCAACTAGCCGACCATCTGTCCTGTAGGAACTAACCATTCATTTTTCGGTCAAATCACGAGAAATTATAATTTGAGACAGAAAGACATGCTTTTTCATTTGGGGAAAATAATTGAAAGTTATAATTATATATACACGCACAACATATATGGGAATTGATTCCACACGCTAGTCAGACACATTCGATAATTTTAGCTTTTTACTAAATTACTTATAATAATTACTTGAGATTTTAAATTAAATTATGCATAATATGATATTATTTAATAATTATTGATATAAAAAATGAATATCATTATAAAAAATAATAATAAAATCAATTAGCTGTTACAATAATGTACCAAAAAAATTACAGATCCGATAATTGAAGAATAAAGTAATAGATGTAGTTAGATGTAGTGGCCCTTTGATTGGAAATGCTCTAGCACATTTTGTAGTAGATGAATATTTTTGGATAGTAAATTGCAAAATTTTCATTAATCATTAAAATAAAATTAAAAATGTAAAATTGGGCAAAAGTAATAGTACTAAATTGTGATTGACAAGGCTACTCATTCTTTTCTTCTTCTTTTATCCCCCCTCCCCTTCAAACAAGATGTTAAGCGAATGTGCCAATTTCCCTAAAAAAAAAAAAGGGTAAAGAAGAAGAAGAACTTGCCCATGTCTTAAAATTATAAGTAGTTTGGAAAAATAAAATAGAGAAGAGAGGCCGGCAAGAGTATTGATCTAATGCCTCAGGAGACCACATCTATGAATTAGTCATGGTTTCTTTATAATAATTGACTAGAGATATTACATTATGATAACTCGGTAACCCTAGAGATATAAACTACAAAAACCACTAGATTTCGAAATTAACAGTGGGCGAGGTGTGACATGTGAGGATACTACTGATATTTAGTCCATTTATAAGTCTGTCTGGTTCCTAATCTTGAGATCTTTGTGATCAATTTGTCTCGACGGAAGTATACGTGTGCTTGTGTATACTAAAAAAATAAATAGAAAAATAATAATAATAAAAAAAAACCCCCTCCATTTGGACTTCTCTGAAAAGAAAGGGGAAGATAAAAAATAAAAAGGTTTCCATTTCTAGGTTAGAACCTTAGTGCAGATGAAAAGCAAAAGGTAGCCTTGATATGGCAAAGGCAAACAGGTAAAATACAGGGCCAAGTGATCACAGCAAACACATTCCGCATGGAACTCCACAAACTGAGCAGTTGGTTGTCTTTTTATTTCCTGTGAGTTACAGCTTTCTAATTGACTGTCTCACAAAAGACCACTATTTTCCCCTATTACATGTATATATGGAGATGCTGACTCAAAACAGAATTTCTTTATCCTAATTTTGAATATATATAACCAGATCAGATAATTATTTCACCTTGGGGATATGGGCTTTCTTTCTCCTGTGGTATCACTGTAATGTCTTCAAACATACTACCATCTAGGTTTTATTGGGTTAATTTTGATTTTAGCCTCGAGAAATATAGGTTATCTCATTCTACCCTCTAAAACTTAAAAGTCGTACTATTGGTATACGAGTTTATCAAATGTTTCCCTATTTGTCCTTTTATCACATAATTAATGTTAAAAAAAATTTAGGAAACTAAACACATGAGGCTTGTGTGATGGGTGAGTGGAGGTTAATTTGGTAAAAGGAATGTTGGATGTTTGATTAAACAGGTGAATCTAATTGTATATATTTGATGTTGTCCAACTAATTTAAACATATGTTGGGTGAATAATATGAAATTGCATTTTTTGTTATTCTTCTTGATAATTTATGGTTAAACATGAAATAATATAATCAATCGGGATATATTTATTTGATACATTGTTGCTAGCAACGGGCAAACGACGTTTGTGCAGGTTCTCAATGCCTTTCTATGTCAAGAATAGAAGTGGAGTTTGAGTTATTATCGCCGGAGCAGGAGATTGTAACTCTTTGCATAGCTTTGTATAAATAGAACTTTGGTTTATAACGAATATTACTTTCATAAAATTTGGATTAGATTTACCATTACAAAATCTCTATTTTCCTAAAAAAATATTAGTTCATTGGTAATGTTTCTATTGAATGCTTTGCCC
This sequence comes from Ficus microcarpa, assembly GCA_025413485.1. Taxonomy (NCBI): domain Eukaryota; kingdom Viridiplantae; phylum Streptophyta; class Magnoliopsida; order Rosales; family Moraceae; genus Ficus; species Ficus microcarpa. The sequence continues at coordinate 11,863,508 of CM046385.1, read as the reverse complement.
CCTTTTTATGTGTGTTTTTCATTATAAGGTCCCATATAATTTCAAGCCAAAAAAACAAAAAAAAAACAAAAACAAAAACAAAAAGACAAAAAAACAAAAACCATTTTAATTCCTCTAGATATCTAGCATCAACTTCGTTGAATTCCAAAGGACAACTAGGTCCTACAATCAAAATCGCACCAAGTCAAAATTGATATGTTCAAGAGTTTGAAACCAATTTGTGGATCAGCTTCGAATACGACTTATGTGAACGGATTTTTTCTATTTGTAATCTGAGTTTAATACTAAAATTTGATCTAAATAAAAATCGTAAAAAAATTATTTAGCATGATTTTTTTTTGTCCTTTAAATAGCATGAAAGTTTCACATTATTTAGAGAATATAATAAATTTAAGGGAGGACATTCTTCCTTAACTTTGAAGGCATAATCAAATTAAAATTAAGAAATCCATAAAAACTAAACTAAGATATATTCATATGATAGATGTAATGTTATAGTGAAAAATTGTCTTATATTTTCTTTATTTATACGCATCATAACCCGTTCAGCTTTACCTGTAAGATTCTGAAAAAAAAAAAAAAAAAAAAAAAAAAAACGTATTTTAAAATGGAGATGAGAAACTATTTATCTACGGATTCTGGTACCTTGCCTTAATAGGACTGATATGGAAGGTATTGAATAGGGATTAGGACGGATATGAGGACTGATACCATCTCTGATACGGTTGTGGGAACTGATTTGCTTATACCTTGATTCATTAAAACTATAGGATATACATATACAATAAACAATATAATAATTCAAAAAATAAGAAAAAAAGAAAGAGTTTAAAATATGTTTATCATGAGATATTAATATTTATGCTGCTATTTTGATGGAATTTATTCGTAATATAATATCTGGAATTCTTTTAAAGTTTTTAATAGATAAATAAATAGGTAAAAAAAAAAAAAAGAAGCTCTAGTATGGATTTTCCTGTCTCAATAGGATAAATGGATAGGATATGAAGGCAAGCATAGGAAAAATTGGAGGCCGTAGAATGGATGGTTGGAAAAAGCATATTAGTTCCGTCTAAATTATCCATGCCTTACTATGTCAAGGCACCCTAAAAATTTGAATTTTTTTTTTTTTTTTAAATTTTTAACAGAAAGAACATCTGGGAAGTGGATCGACGGATACAGAGATCCATTGAAAATAATAATAATAATAATAATTAAGAAAAAGAACATCTGGGAAGTGGAACTATCATCTACGGGCATGATTATGAATGCAAATAATTTTGGAAGTTATATTAAAAAAATAACAATTTTGGAAAGGTGGTTGACCGTTGATGATTCCAAGGCAAACGGCGTTTAGTCAGGAGGTGGTTCCATTAGGGTCTTTTTGGGGGGGGGGGGGGGGGGGTTATTTAATAAATAATACAATTGAAAAGAGAAAATTACTTAAATAATTATTTTTTTAATCTATTAATTAATATGACATAAAAAATACTCACATGAATAAAAAAGGAGCTAGAATACCATATACTAACATCTCTGAAAACAATCCTTTTACGAGAAGATTTTAGAAGATTTTATTGAAAACACGAGGAAATATCAGGAAAGCAACAATCTTTTTTTGGTTTTGACCCTACGACATAGAAGGAAAAGGAATAGGAAATGACCAGATAAAACTGTTTTAAATTTAAAATAGATCAGTCAACACGGTCTAATTAACATAACACAAATTTTAGTTCATTTTAGTTTAATTTTGTGTTATATTAATCTAATATTAATTTTTTTATATCATATTGCTACAATAATTTTTAAATTTATGTGATTCAGGTGTTTTTCCCCCATTTTTTTTATTATCCATAGGAATTGGATTTTAATCACATACTTAATTTTTTACTATCCAAATTAATATTCACATAAAAAAATCTAGAAAATTACTCTAATTGTATATTTAGAAAATAAAATAATAAATAATATAATTTAACAATAATTTCTCAAAATAATTTATCCCGAGATAAAGAATTCAAATCTTACATTCTAAATTAAAAAAAATAAAATAGTAAAAATAATAAATTTAAATAAAAATTATAATAAAATTAAATATAAAATTATCGGAAATTATACGTACCATTGATTTCCATATATATATATATATATATATATATTTTTTGATGTGTATCTATGTGTGTGTGTGTATATCTAATTTTTTATTTAATTTAAGATTTATCGGTATTCGTTTCTCTTCGCGGTCACGCAGCGTGCTCATGTCACTGCCTGTGTAGATTCTTTGGACCTACACCCGCTCATTTACTTGAAGAGGGGTAGGGATAGGATTAAAAAAGGAAAAAAAAAAAAAGTGATTATTCTATGTTCTAAATTTGGGACCAAAAAAAGAAAAAAGAAAAATTCAAAGTCTCTATAGGGCTCTAGTCTATTAAGTGACTAATTGTCTTATCCTTTGGGAAGGAGGTTTTAAATTTAATTCCTTTATTTAATAAAACATAAATATACATAACATCTGGCTTCCTTCGTCATTAAAATTTTTTTTTATTGCGAATAATCAATTAGGTGACATGTCATAAATAATTATCATTTTATTCTATGAGGCATTCATAATTTTCATTGATGGTAAGTAAAATTGTACAATTAAAAAAGTCTTTGACTCATTTTATGGTTTTCAAAATAGCAAGAAAACAAATTTTTTAAATGAAAAATTAGGTTAAATGACCTATTTTAATTATTTAATTTAATCGATAACTAAATATTTTTTTATTTAACAAAACGATCGTTTATCATTTTTCTTATGATTGACGTTATAATCAATTAATAATTTATCAAATTATCACTATTCGGTGATCAATCATTGATTGATTAATTGATTTTTTTTAAATAATATCTTAATTAATTTTTTAAAATTTTGATAATTTATTAAAAAAACTTTAAAAAAAGATTATTTATCTCTAAATCCCTTTTTTTCATTTACTTAGGAATGAACTATGAAGTAAACGTTTTCTATTTTATGATTGTTTGAACACAAAATTCTTTCATTTGCTTGGTATCCAAACACTTCAACGTTGACCTCTAAATATTTCTCTCTCGCCATTAATGAAAATAAGTAAAATGGATGGAAATTTGAGGAGGAGAATTAAAAGCTTATGAAGTTTTCATGTACATAAATTTAGATTGCTTCAGGTGTTGGAGAGTGACAAGATGCATAAGCTGTATCTATATTGCTTCTTTATATCCACAAAATTTAATGTCTGCATATGCGTTTATTGCCTTCTATATGTAGCCTATATATAAATATGCGTTGAAAAATGAAGTTCATTAAGTGTAATTTGAGTATGTTTTACATAACTTTTTTTTAAAAAAAAGTTTTTAAGTTTAAAATTGTCTCCGAAAGTGCTTCATTGGTCCATTAAAAAAGTTTTTAGTATGCAAAAAAACTTTCTTTCAAAGCTAAAAATGTAATTTCGGAAAAATAAAATTCTTATAATATAAAACGCACATAAGAGTTTTAACCTTTATTTGGTAAGTTAATTGGTTTTGAAATTTTTAAGTTGGAGTTGATTAATTTTTTAAAAATTAATTATAAATGTTATTGACTTTTCAGGAAAAGAAAAAAATTAAAATAAAAAAATACAGTTTAATTAGAGTTAAACTTTAATACCAAAAAAAGCGTAAGTTAACATTTCAAATATTGTTTTAACATTTTGTCTTCATAAGTTCTTTTAAAAATGTAATTTTCAAATACTTATTAAAAGGTTTTTACTTATATTCTTTGACTTATTAAAAATAAAAGGATAAAAATTTTACAAAACAGACTGTAAAATAGCATAAGCACTGGTTACCATACAACCATCAATCTAATTATTTTGTAGAATAATTTAATACGAGAAAGCAACCATTTTTGAATTATGGTATGCTAAAGTGGCAGATATTTCCAAACAAAAACAACATTTTTGAATAATTTATTTATTTATTTTCTCTAACGTGGTAATTAGCCAATGGGAATGTAAAATGTTATCCAACTATCCCAACTATCCCAACTATACATCTCTTCACGTTTTATTTCCCATCTTATCCTTATAATAATTACAGTAAAACTTGACCAAAGCTTTCAAGGCGAATATAATTTATTATTTTTCTGGATCAATTTTGGCAAAGACTTTAAAATCATGTGCCTAGAGAAGTTAAAAAACGAAGGCTTCATTACAGTTGAACTTAATATTTCATTGGGTTCCTCGCAAATTTCAACTTAAAAAATGGTCAGTCTATCTGTCCTCTTGGTCCTAAAATCTTGAGAGAAGCTTTTATATGACAGAACAGATATGCTTTTATTTGTAGCCATGTTTATTAATGCTATACCTATTAAAATCACATTAAAAAAAAAAAAAACAATAACATAAAATTAATAAAACTTATATAGATTTAATAGTCTTAAAATGAAGTTTTGTTCTAAATCATTGTATCTGAGTTAAAAATCAGGTGTCTCTGTTTCTTCTGTTTGATGTGGATTTTGATTACATTTTTAGCTTTCAGAAGCATGTTCCTGGAACAGGGTTTCAAAACAAAATTATATATATATAGATATATGTAAAAGGCAGAAATTAAAAAAAAATTTAATTAAAAAAAAAAGTCCATCTTTATCTGTTTGAGCTGTAGTCGTTGTTGGTGTTTGCCTGGCTCAGTTCATTGGAGCTCGCGCCCCATCACGAGTGCCTTTTTTATTTTCATAGTACAAAACCCACAAAAAATATTTAAAGAATTATATTTTTTTAAAATTATAAATTAAAAAAAAAAAAAAGAGAAGAAAAAAGGGCAGGGTCAAAATTATTATTATTATCCTCCCTCTGAAGAGGAACTAGAAGTGAGTGTAAAAAAAAAACCACAAGCTGAACAAAGAAAGAAAGAGAAAAGAAAACCCTCCAACCCAATGCTCAGATTCCTCTTCGGCGCTTCATAGGCCTCTTTTTCTTCGAATTCTCTCTTTCTTTGGTTTCTGAATCCCAAATCTCAATCTTTAAAAAAAAAAAAAAAAAGAATTATGAAAAGGGAACATCCTCATCAGAATCATCTCCATTTCAATCCGCGCTCCGATCCTTCCATGGATTCCGGCTCAAGCGCCGCCGGCGGAGGATTACTCCCGGCGGATAGCGCTGTCGGCTGCGGAGGAAAGGCGTCGAAGCTGTGGGACGAAGACGACGGCGGGATGGACGAGCTCCTGGCCGTGTTGGGGTACAAGGTCAGGTCGTCGGACATGGCGGAAGTTGCTCAGAAGCTGGAGCAGCTCGAGGAGGCCATGTGCAGCGTTCAGCAGGACAATCTATCTCAGCTTGCTTCCGATACGGTCCACTACAACCCTTCCGATCTGTCGACTTGGCTCGAGAGCATGCTCACGGAGCTCAATCCTCCCCCTAATTTCGACTCCGTGATGGCGGCGCCGCTGCAGTGTCTGCCTCCGCCGCCGTCGGTCGATGATTCGTTCCTGGCTCCGGCGGAATCGTCCACCATCACCTCCGTCGATTACGACCACCAGCGACACAATCAGAGACACAATAACAACAATCAGAGCGTTGCAGCCTTCGAAGATCACCTCTCTTCGTCTTCCGATTACGATCTCAAAGCCATCCCAGGCAAGGCCATTTACAGCCACCAAACGCCGAATCTCGATTCCCCATCTTCCAGAGAAACCAAGCGTCTCAAACCCTCGCCGCCTTCCGCCAACAACGACGTCCTCTCCACGGCGGCGACCGATTCGACTCGGCCGATCGTCCTGGTCGACTCGCAGGAGAACGGGATCCGACTCGTCCACGCCCTAATGGCCTGCGCGGAGGCCGTCCAGGCCAACAACCTCAGTCGCGCCGAAGCTCTCGTGAACCAGATCAACTGCCTGGCGGTCTCCCAAGCCGGAGCCATGAGAAAGGTCGCCACCTTCTTCGCCCAAGCCCTTGCCCGGAGAATCTACCGCCTCTACGCGGAAAACGTCCTTGACCAGTCCCTCGCCGACTTTCTCCAGATGCACTTCTATGAGACCTGCCCGTACCTGAAATTCGCCCACTTCACCGCCAATCAAGCCATTCTAGAAGCTTTCCAAGGCAAGAAGAGAGTCCACGTCATCGACTTCTCCATGAACCAGGGGATGCAATGGCCGGCGCTTATGCAAGCCCTGGCCCTCCGGCCAGGCGGCCCACCGGCCTTCCGCCTCACCGGGATCGGCCCGCCGGCGCTGGACAACTCCGACCACTTGCAGGAAGTGGGGTGGAAACTGGCCCAATTGGCCGAAACGATTCACGTAGAGTTCGAATACAGAGGGTTCGTGGCCAACAGCCTGGCCGATCTCGACGCGTCGATGCTGGAACTGAGACCGAGTGAGACTGAGTCAGTGGCGGTCAACTCGGTGTTCGAGCTACACAAGCTGCTGGCGCGGCCGGGGGCGATCGAGAAGGTGTTGTCGGTGGTGAAGCAGATGAAGCCGGAGATCGTGACGGTAGTGGAGCAGGAGGCGAACCACAACGGTCCGGTGTTCCTGGACCGGTTCACGGAGGCGTTGCACTATTACTCGACGCTGTTTGATTCGCTCGAAGGTTCGGCGAACAATCAGGATAAGATGATGTCGGAGATGTATTTGGGGAAGCAGATCGGGAACGTAGTGGCGGCGGAGGGGCTTGACAGGGTGGAGCGCCACGAGACGCTGGGCCAGTGGCGGGCCCGGATGGAGCGGGCCGGGTTCGAACCGGCCCACCTCGGGTCCAATGCGTTCAAGCAGGCCAGCATGTTACTGGCTCTATACGCCGGCGGAGATGGGTATGGGGTGGAGGAGAAGAATGGGTCTCTGATGTTGGGCTGGCATACTAGGCCCCTCATCGCCACCTCCGCCTGGCAACTCGCCGGCAACAAGTCCGCTGTCGCTCACTGAGTCGGGTCGGGTCGAGTTGAGTTGAGTTGAGTTGACCCAAATTGTCGTCACCTTTTTTTTTTCCCCTCTCTCTCTCTCTCTCTCTTGGTGGTGGAGGTGGTGGTGGGGTTTTGCCAGCAAATGGTTGCCTTGCTGACATTGAGGCCCACAAGTCCCATAATTCACCTTTTTTTTTTTTCTTAATCTCTCTCTCTCGCTCTATCTCATCGTTCCTCTACTTTTTTTTTAGGTTTTTTTTTTTTTTTTTTTTGGTTATTTGGGGTGGAATCTTTTTGTAATTTTTCTGGGTGAATCAAAGGGGCTATGTTAATTCATGTTTATAAGTTATTTAAAATAGCTTTTGTGATAATAAAAGAATTTAGAGCCTCTTTTACAGTCTTTTCTTAAAAAAAAAAAAAAAAAAAGGGTTTTGGGAGGCAGCAACAACAACAAGTGGTCTGGTCAGTGATTTTGTGGTGGAAGTAGGAATGAATGTTGTAGAAGAACCAACACCAACACCAACACCAACTTTTTCAAGTCATGGTACCATTATTAGAGAAGTGAAAAACTTTAGGGGGGCCAAAAAAGAAAAACAAATTTGGGAAGCAGAACAAAATCCCGAAACCCCAGTCTCTCTGCTTCTGCATAGGCTGGATTCCACTGATAACAGAGCTTAGCTTTTATTTTATTTTTCTTAATTAAAAATTTTTTTTTTTAGGTGGGGTTGCTGTTTGTCGTAGGACCCCATTTTGTTACTGAAAAAATCTGCAGCAGCAACAAACATAGGCGTACTAGCTAATCTCATTGCTAATTCAAAGTTAAGATAGAAACTGTTTCATTTTTCTAGAGGGAAAAACAAAAAGAAAAAGCAAAGGAGAGAAGGGATATTTTGAAAAAAAATAAAAAAAGAAAAAAGAAAAAAAGAAAAGAAAACTGGCATTAGCGAATCATCTTTTATGTCTGTAGGGAAGCACAATCATAAGAAAGTGAAAGGGAGAAAAAAAAAAAAAAGTTAAACTTATTTATGTCAAATTCTTTATTGTGATATTCACTTTCCTGAAAAAGGTTTGGCCTTTTTCTTATGTACCTTCTTGTCAATTCTCTCTCTCTTTTAAAGTTTCTAAGTGCTAATCCCTTTGTTAAACTTCTATTTTTTCGTTCTTAATCTTTTTACTTCTTGTTCTCGGATTCACTCCAAAAGTTATTCGATTGTGGAGGAAATACTTACCAACCAAAGAGTATTTTGAATTTAGACATATTTCATAGTTATGTAATTATGACATAAGTAGAATTTCATTAGGGGAATTTTAGCATCTGAATTTGAAATGCATGTTAGGCCTAGATCTGCCACATTCAATGGATTATGGTAGTCAGAGGACTGTGGAGGAAATAAAGTACATATACTCCTTGGATTTAACCCTCCACTCTTGAATTGCATTTACTATAAGAGCCTCCAAATCTCAGCAACCCTTCCAAAAGATTGCTTTTTTTTTTTTTTCTTTTTTTGTTTTCTTTCCCAAATGGCATGTGAAAATTTATTGGGAGAAATGTAATAAGTTGGAGTTATTAAAATAGAGTTCTACCAAAAAGAAGTTAATAAATAGTAATAATAAAGAGAGGGAATAGGTAATCTTCAAGTAATAATCATATTCAATAGGACACGCACCCCCTAACCCCGCCTAGCTATAGGGGAGACGGGGTGGTGGGTGGGTGAATTTTGTAAGCAGAAACTGTAATTGGTTTAACTTGAATTGACGTTGGGCATGAGGTGATCTATTTTTGTTCTTAAAAAAAGAAACAAGAAAAAAAGAAAATGTACTTGGTTCACAACATTTTTTATGGCATTTTTGGTGAATACTGAATGTTTGATATTCGATGAGTTTGAAATAAAATGAAAATTTTAAATTGAAATTATTTAATTTTTTAAAATAAATTATAATTTTGGTTAACTTAAAAAAAAAAAGACGAAAACAAATCGTAAAATATAAATGAGTTTAAAATATACCCAAACACCGAACATAGACTTGGTTTACAATATGAACATGGAAAATTGTTCTTGGTACAAGCAATACTGTAGTATTAGTATTATCGTAAAATAAAAAAATAAAAAAAAATAGCACCACTCTGTCCTAACACTAAAATGGCTTTGAGAGTCAATGATTGATCCTTTATTTTATTTTATTTTATTTTATTTTATTTTTCTTCTCAAGATACTCACTTGACATTCTAATTTAGTTGGCCTCCTATATTCTCTTATTAAAAAGGGGAATATTCAAATATACTTTTCTTCTTCTCCTTCTCCCGACCTCTCTCTTTCTTCCTGGAAGCTTTTCACGGTAAAGCATTCCTGTAGTGTGTGTACATATACATTTATAAATTATTCGATATATAACGTGTATCACGTTATCATGTTTACGTGACATATCCGTTTTATGAATAATTAGCATTAAATTGATCTGTCCTTGGAGTATTTGTGAAAATTGTAACCAAACAATTAAGGTAAAATTTATTAGGAGAGAGAAAAGTGATTAAGATGGAGTCCATATTGACAAATCACTTAAATGTCAATTGTTTTTTTTAAGTATAATAACGTCATATATACGATTTATTGAATAATATCATTAAAAACACATCAAAATAATAAAAGAAAGCAGGATTGATGATTTACAATACAAATGTAACTGTTTAAAATAGAATCTATCTTTCACACTTTACCTTTCTAATGGGAAGACCCTACCTTTCTTTTTAGGAGGAAAAGATGGGTAGATCCCAGAAACCTTTGTAATCACGTAAAAAAATTTATCATCATTAATTAGTTTGACAACTGGAAATTATTATTCTCCTCTGGATCTCCATTTGCTCGTTTGAAGGTTACTCTGAAACCTCCTAACTAGGTTTCATAACTTGTTGCATCATTCTCAAAGCAATAAATAAATAAAATAAAGTTTTTTAATAAATAAATGATTAATTAATTAAAATTAAAATTAAAAATGAAAAAAGACGCATTATTGATTTTCCTTTGTTTTTCATAATAAGATAATGCATACTATAATTAATTGGATCACATATAGTTTTTTTTTTTCTTTTTTCTTTTGAGAAAGGAGCCTATACATATAAAATTATATATTGATATTGACACGTCCTTAAAAAATTACTAGATTAGGTCAAGTAGGTGCAATTAAGAACAACAATAATTAAAAAGAGATAATAATAATAAAGGCATAAAAGAAGCAAATCTGTCTTGAACTCTTCTTATGTTTAGCATTAATTTTTTTTTAAAGTTATTTTAAGTGAAATGATATCAACCAAAATGAAATATGAGTCACCCAACAAAAAGTGACATTTGACCCAGCTTTCTCCCAAGGGACACGTAAAAATGTATAATTTATCGATATTTATTTACTTATTTAAAAGACCAACATTAATTGATGCACTTATTTAGTATATTGGTAACGATCATCACAACATGTAAAGATAAAGATTAGTGAATGTATCTATCAAACCCAATTTAATAAAGACAGCTCCAAAGATTATAGCTAGCTACGGCAATTAGGCCATTATTCGGCGCAATATTGTACGTTTTTTTTTTTTTTTTTTCATACAAGGCCTGCAATTATAGGCTCCAGATATAGTCAATGCAATACTTTTTTTTTTTTTTTTCAAACCAATGCGTGATCGAACCATTTTTTGCGCTCCTTAACTAATCTCATGAGATTTATACACTGTATCTTTAGAAGTTCCCAATAATCAAGGTAAGTCGTTAGATCTTTACGATAAGGAGCATGATCCCGAGACAATTCACTGGGGGTGTTTGGGGGTAAGTTTAACTAGTTAAACTGTATTTTTTTTTTTTTTGTCTTTTTCTGAAAATTTTTTTTTCTTTTCTGAAAAGTCAATAAAAATTACTATTGAAACTTAAAAATCTTAAACTAAACTTATTAACCAAACACTCCCTAAGTATTTGTTTTGAACCTTAGACCTTAATCACTTTGGCTATCCCTAGGGTTAACTTTTTTTTTTTTTTTTTTGGGTTCCTTTGGTAAAGATAGTTTTCTTTCAAAATGCCGTTTCAGTTGAGGAAATATACATGGTATTTTCATTCGATCAAAACTATTATTTTATTATAAATTTAATGTCTTGTGATGGATGGAATAGTCAAATTATTGCTTCGAATATTAACTAAAAAATACTGAGGATTTCACGTGCAAATTTTTTTTCTCTCTCTAATTTGTGTGAGAAAAATAAAATCAGGCTTCATAAGAAAGAGAACTTTGGTCATTTCAAAGGGCCATTTGCCTGCAGTGTAAGCTCTTATAAAATAGTGAATCTTTTTTCCGCTTTAGCATTCGGATTTAGCTTTTAAGCACTACAACACTAACGAAAGAAACCATACAAAAAAGCGATAAAATAAAATACAAAACCATAACTAGAATAACATTTGAGTGGACAAAATTCATCATCAGAGCCCAAAATAAATAAATAAATAAATAAAGGATTAGTTCTTATATTTTTGTCAAATTAACTAAAAGTATACAATATTGAAGATTTCACGTGAATTTTTTTTTTAAGGGAAATAAAATCAAGGTTCACAAGAAATAGAACTTTGGTCATTTCAAAAGGCCATTTGCCTATAGCGTAAGTTCTTACAAAATAATGAATCTTTTTCCACCTAAACATTCATAAATCATACAAAAAACAAAAAAAACGAGAAAATAAATAGAACAACATTTGAGAGGACAAAATTCATCATCAGAGCAGAAAAAGGGATTAGTTCATATTTTTTTATTTATATTACAAAGACTAAAACTACAAAATATATGAGAAGGAAAGGAAAAACAAATCTTAACGGAGGAGGTGATCTTCAGTGAGAAACACTAGAGTTAATTTCAAATAAAGAGAAGGGGTTAAAAAAAAAGAGGAGAGAGAGAGAGAGACAAATTCTACTATCCCTTTTCTTATCTATATACTAGTATTTTTTAAAAAAAATGTATTTATTAATGTCCACTATTGTAAATAACATCCTTATATATATAACGTAGGAACCCATATAAGGGGAAGCCATGGGAACTTTTGGTATTGCGAATAATGAGTTTGGCATTAAAATAATTAACTAATATAAAATGGTTTTGGGAATATTATAAAACAGCTGAACAATGATCATGGCATACAATTGCTTTTGTAGCCTTTTTATAATTATAGGTTACACATCTATATATTTTTGTTTTTAAAAAATCCCTTATAGCATACATCAACAAAATAGGCCCTTTTATTTTCGTTTGAAAGGCAGGGACGTGGGATAAATAAAAAATTCGAAATCGTACAAACAAATCAGCATATCTATCAAACCAAGTTTAGGGTGCTATCATTAGTCATAAAGAAACCAAACATCAACTGCCTATCATTAATTAAAGCTTGTTTAGAACTATTGTTCTTTAAAGCTTTTTGGCCCGCAAACTTAAAATTTTGGTAATTTACCTCCCAAGCTTTTTAAGGGTTCATTTGGGATATTAATTTTGTCATATTAGTCACTTATTCTTCACAGATGATAGTATCATATTTGGTAGAGCTGATTTGGATTGTTGCTAGTTGATCAAAGAAATTTTGACGAAGTATAAACGGGCTTCAGATCAAGTGATTAATCTTCAAAAGTTAGCCATCAGCTTTAATCCGAATTTGTCAATTGAGAGGAACGACATGATTACAGATTGCTTAGGATTGCCAACGGGGGGAGCTCATGATATTTATCTTGGGCTGCTGTCTTTTGTGGGTCGGGATAAGAGGAGAATTTTCGATTGTATCCGAGAGAAAGTTTAGGTGAAGTTGTAGTTGTGGAAGGGTAGATTGTTCTCAGTGGGTGGGTGAGAGATCCTTAATAAGGTAGTAGCCCAAGCCATATCCACTTATGCTATGAGTGTCTTTAAGATGCCCATCACTCTCTGCAATGATCTCCAATATCTCATTGCTCGTTTTTGGTGGGTTGGCGGCTACGATGATAGGAAGATCCACTTGATTAGATGGGAGAAGCTTACCATGGCTAAATTTGATGGTGGAATAGGGTTTTGAAATATGTCAGCTTTTAACAAAGCTTTGATAGCAAAACAAGGTTGGCGCATTCTTACATCTCCTTCTTCCCTTATGGCTCGTGTTCTTAAAGCCAAGTATTTTTCCAACTTAAACTTCCTTGAGGCTAATAGTGAACATAATGCTTCTTATGTGTGGCGGAGTATTGTTTAGGGTCGGGAGCTTTTAATGGAGGGATTAAGATGGAGGATTGGGGATGACGAGAATGTACAGGTTTTTTAAGGATCTGTGGATTCCCCGACTAACTCTCTTTCGACCTATCTCAAGGCCCTCTCCAAATACAGAGAATCTAAAAGTTTCTGATTTAATGTCGCCTTTCGGTTGGGATAAGGAGAAGTTGGAATCCATTCTCTTACCGATGGATCAGGAATTGGTTTGGAGTATTCCTTTGAGTTCGAGGCGAAGACCTGATAGGTAAGTGTGGCACTACGATGGCAAAGGAGGGTTTTCTTCATATCTGCTTATAGAGTTGAAATGGACAGGCGGTGCTCTGTTTCTACTTCAGGGGGAGGATCAGACTCAAGTTGGTGGAGGAAACTATGGAGGTCCCAAGTCCTAAACAAAGTCAAAATTCATGTTTGGCGAGCTTATCATGATGCTCTCCCAGCAATGCTTCCACTCTCTAAGCGTGGAATTAATGCGAACAAGCTTTGTCCGATATATCAAGACGAATTGGAGAACACCAGCCATGCTTTTTGGTATTGTGTTAATGCTCAGGAGGTTTGGAGGAATAGTGCTTTATGGCCAGTTTTGAAGAAGTTTCCGGGAGGAGCTTTTTTATGCCCTTTGTCTCTTTGTGTCTGCTCACTGGGATAGTGATGAAATGGGCATGTTCTTTACAATCATTTGGTGCCTATTGTAGAGACGCAACAAATGGACTTTCAAGAACCATTGAGACCGTGGCTTGGGCTGGAAGATTCTTAGGTGATTTCTTGGTCTGCAATGGGTTAGACAAACCACCTAAAAAGAAGACTTTAGCCCCAAAGGTCCTGTGGCATGCCTATGATCATATCAAAATCAATGTAGATGCAGCTATTGATAGTTCTCTAGAGTCCATTGGCATTGGAGTGGTTATTAGAGGTAAAGACGGTGCTGTCATGAGTTTTTTGACTAGACGCATCTTTGGTAAGTTTTCTCCCCATATAGGAGAATGTCTGGTTGTGAGGGAAGGTGTGTGCTTAGCCAAATTTCTTTATTTGGAGAATTGGGTGGTGTAATCGGATGCTTTGAACATTATTAGTGCTATTCAGAATCCATTAGCGGAGGCTCCAGAAGCAAATATTGTTACAGATATCAGAGATTCTCTCTTGGCTACTAGAAGTGGCATGGTTTGTTACATCACCTGTGATGGGAATAGAGTAGCCCACTTATTGGCAAAATATGCTATTTTCAGGTCTGTTTACTGTTTTAGGGTGGATTATATTCCAAGATGACTTAGTCCGATTGTTAAAGCCGATCTTGCTATTTGATTTTCAATTAAAACAAATCCTTTAAAAAAAAAAAAAAAGGCCATTTGCCCATAGCGTAAGTTCTTACAAAATAATGAATCTTTTTCCACCTAAACATTCAGAAATCATACAAAAAAAAAAAAAAAAAACGAGAAAACAAATAGAACAACATTTGAGAGGACAAAATTCATCATCAGAGCAGAAAAAGGGATTAGTTCATATGTTTTTATTTATATTACAAAGAATAAAACTACAAAATAGATGAGAAGGAAAGGAAAAACAAATCTTAACGGAGGAGGTGATCTTCAGTGAGAAACATTAGAGTTAATTTCAAATAAAGAGAAGGGGTTAAAAAAAAAGAGGAGAGAGAGAGAGAGACAAATTCTACTATCCGTTTTCTTATCTATATACTAGTATTTTTTTTATAAAATGTATTTATTAGTGTCCACTATTGTAAATAACATCCTTATATATATAACGTAGGAAACCATATAGGAGGAAGCCATGGGAACTTTTGGTATTGCGAATAATGACTTTGGCATTAAAAAAATTAACTAATATAAAATGGTTTTGGGAATATTATAAAACAGTTGAACAATGATCATGGCATACAATTGCTTTTGTAGCCTTTTTATAATTATAGGTTACACAACTATATTTTTTTGTTTTTAAAAAATCCCTTATAGCATACATCAACAAAATAGACCCTTTTGTTTTCGTTTGAAAGGCAGGGACGTGGGATAAATAAAAAATTTGAAATCGTACAAACAAATCAGTATATCTAACAAACCAAGTTTAGGGTGCTATAATTAGTCATAAAAAAACCAAACATCAACTGCATATCATTAATTAAAGTTTGTTTAGAACTATTGTTCTTTAAAGCTTTTTGGCCCGCAAACTTAAAATTTTGACAATTTACCTCCCAAGCTTTTTAAGGGTTCATTTGGGATATTAATTTTGTCATATTAGTCACTTATTCTTCACGGATGATAGTATCATATTTGGTAGAGCTGATTTGGATTGTTGCTAGTTGATCAAAGAAATTTTGACAAAGTATAAACGGGCTTCAGGTCAAGTGATTAATCTTCAAAAATCAGCCATCAGCTTCAGTCCGAATTTGTCAATTGAGAGGAAAGACATGATTACAGATTGCTTAGGATTGCCAACGGGGGGAACTCATGATGTTTATCTTGGGCTGCTGTCTTTTGTGGGTCGGGATAAGAGGAGAATTTTCAATTGTATTTGAGAGAAAGTTTGGGTAAAGTTGTAGTTGTGGAAGGGTAGATTGTTCTCAGTGGGTGGGGGAGAGATCCTTATTAAGGCAGTAGCCCAAGCCATATCCACTTATGCTATGAGGGTCTTTAAGATACCCATCACTCTCTGCAATGATCTCCAATATCTCATTGCTCGTTTTTGGCGGGTTGGCGATGATAGGAAGATCCACTAGATTAGATGGGAGAAGCTTATCATGGCTAAATTTGATGGTGGAATGGGGTTTCGAGATATATTAGCTTTTTAACAAAGCTTTGATAGCAAAACAAGGTTGGCGCATTCTTAAATCTCTTTCTTCCCTTATGGATCGTGTTCTTAAAGCCAAGTATTTTTCCAACTCACATTTCCTTGAGGCTAATAGTGGACATAATGCTTCTTATATGTGGCGGAGTATTGTTTGGGGTCGGGAGCTTTTAAAGGAGGGATTAAGATGGATGATTGGGGATTGCGAGAATGTACAAGTTTTTAAGTATCCGTGGATTCCTCAACTAACTCTCTTTCGACCTATCTCAAGGCCCTCTCCAAACACAAAGAATCTAAAAGTTTTTGATTTAATGTCGCCTTTCAGTTGGGATAAGGAGAAGTTGGAATCCATTCTCTTACCGATGGATTAGAAATTGGTTTGGAGTATTCCTTTGAGTTCGAGGCGAAGACCTAATAGGTAAGTGTGGCACTACGATGGCAAAGGAGGGTTTTCTTCAAGTCTGCTTATAGAGTCGAAATGGATAGGCAGTGCTCTGTTTCTACTTCAGGGGGAGGATCAGACTCAAGTTGGTGGAGGAAACTATAGAGGTCCCAAGTCCTAAACAAAGTCAAAACTCATGTTTGGCAAGCTTATCATGATGCTCTCCCAGCAATGCTTCCACTCTCTAAGTGTGGAATTGATGCGAACAAGCTTTGCTCGCTATGTCGAGACAATTTGGAGGACACCAGCCATGCTTTTTGGTATTGTGTTGATGTTCAGGAGGTTTGGAGGAATAGTGCTTTATGGCCAGTTTTGAAGAAGTTTCCGGGAGGACCTTTTATGCCCTTTGTCTCTTTGTGTCTGCTCACTGGGATGGTGATGAAATGGGCGTGTTCTTTACAATCATTTGGTGCCTATGTCAGAGACGCAACAAATGGATTTTCAAGAACCAAATGCTGACTACTATTGAGACTGTGGCTTAGGCTGGAAGATTCTTAGGTGATTTCTTGGTCTGCAATGGGTTGGACAAACCACCTGAAAAGAAGACTTGAGCCCCAAAGGTCCTGTGGCATGCCCCTAGCTATGATCAGATCAAAATCAATGTGGATGCAACTGTTGATAGTTCTCTAGAGTCCATTGGCATTGGAGTGGTTGTTAGAGACAAAGATGGTACTGTTATGAGTTTTTTGACTAGACGCATCTTTGGTAAGTTTTCTCCCCACATAGAAGAATGTCTGGCTATGAGGGAAGGTGTGTGCTTAGCCAAATTTCTTTATTTGGATAATTGGTTGGTGTAATCGGATGCTTTGAACACTGTTAGTGCTATTCATAATCCATTAGTAGAGGCTCCAGAAGCAAATATTGTTGAAGACATCAGAGATTCTCTCTTGACTGCTAGAAGTGACATGGTTTGCTACATCACCCGTGATGGGATTACAGTAGCCTACTTATTGGCAAAATATGCTATTTCCAGGTCTGTTTCCTGTTTTGGGGTGGATTATATTCCATGATGGCTTAGTCCGATTATTAAAACCGATCTTGCTATTTGATTTTCAATAAAGAGAAATCCTTTTTTGTTTTTTAAAGGCCATTTGCCCATGGCGTAAGTTCTTACAAAATAATGAATCTTTTTCCACCAAAACACTCAGAAATCATACAAAAAAACGAGAAAATAAATAGAACAACATTTGAGAAGACAAAATTCATCATCAGAGTAGAAAAAGGGATTAGTTCATATGTTTTTATTTATATTACAAAGAATAAGACTACAAAATAGATGAGAAGGATAGGAAAAACAAATCTTAACCGAGGAGGTGATCTTCAGTGAGAAACACTAGAGTTAATTTCAAATAAAGAGAAGGGGTAAAAAAAAAAGAGGAGAGAGAGAGACAAATTCTACTATCCCTTTTCTTATCTATCACTACAAGAATTTTCACTTTCAGCGACCAGACTTTCCGCGACCAAAAAAAATTTGATCTCTGAAGATCAGTTTCCGCGACCAAAATTTTGGTCTCAGAAGGTAAGAATCTTCTGCGACCAATAAATGACCTTCCGGGACCAAAATTTGGTCCCGGTAGATAATCTTCTGGGACCAAAAAATTTTGGTCCCGGAAGGTCCCCCTCTCCTCCACAAATCCGAGACCAAATTTTTTTGGTCCCTGAAAATGACCTTCCGGGACCAAAATTTGGTCCCTGTTGGTCGCCTTCAGGGACCAAAAAATTTTGGTCCCGGAAGGTCCCCCTCTCCTCCACAAATCCGAGACCAAAGTTTTTTGGTGGCCGAAAATGACCTTCCGGGACCAAAATTTGGTCCCTGTTGGTCGCCTTCAGGGACCAAAAAATTTTGGTCCCGGAAGGTCCCCCTCTCCTCCACAAATCCGAGACCAAATTTTTTTGGTCCCTGAAAATGACCTTCCGGGACCAAAATTTGGTCCCTGTTGGTCGCCTTCAGGGACCAAAAAAATTTGGTCCCCGAAGGTCCCCCACTCTTTCACAAATCCGAGACCAAATTTTTTTGGTCCCTGAAAATGACCTTCTGGGACCAAATTTTGGTCCCTGTTGGTCGCCTTCAGGGACCAAAAAAATTTGGTCCCGGAAGGTCCCCCTCTCCTACAAAAAAAAAAAAAAAAAATTGCACAATAAAATATTAAAAATGGAATTTTAATTTTTTGAATGAATATGTATTTAAGAAAAAAAAATAGAGAAAATATAACATGAACACTTTTTTATAAAAAAAATATATACGGCAATAAATTAAAGTTTAAAATATGTTTTTAAAGTTTTAAAAATCAATTAAAAAAAATCAAGTGTAGCTATAAAAATTTTTACTAATTACAAGAGGGTTTAAACATTTTAAAAAATATAAAGATATGTGCAACGTGGAGATCAACTGGAACTTACATTTTGCAATATTAATGAGTATAAACATATTTAATTAAATAAAAAAAATTTGAAGGATGTAGAATAATGTTTCAAATCTTCAATGGGAACATGTTAAATTAAAACTTATTGGGCACAACTTCTTTATTCGAAATTTCAATACTGATAATTTCATAAATTGAAAATTAAAAATATATATTACAGAAGAAAACTAAAATTTAATTAAAATAAGAAACGAAAATGCTACCTTGGAATTTTCCTTCTATCAATTTTTATATAAAATATTTTCTACCTTGGAATTTTCCTTCTATCAATTTTTATTTAAAATATTTTGCTACCTTGGAGTTTGATAGAAAATACATTATATGAATTAGGATTATATAATTTAAGATTTACTTAGGATTATCTTTATCTCTTAGTGTTATTTTAAATATTAAAAATTGCATTTAATTTAGGATTTTGAATCATAATTATTTTAGGATTTATCTCATCTAAAGAAGACATTTACCTTTATTATCTTGTTTATTTTTATTTTTTTTTTCAAATTTAACTTCAAGAAAGTTTTAAAAAAGATGGTCGATAGAAGTGAATAGATGATTGGATAGAGGTTTCTACTTTTTTTTTTATTTTACCAATCATGAAAAAAAAAAAATTAGAAACTCTTGACACGAGAAACAGATGTTTACAAACATCTTTTCTTTTACTCCTATTACTCCCATTTGCTATTCTGATCCCCCCAAAAACCCCCTCATATTCGACAACCAAAATTGGTTGCCCGCTCTCACTTCCCTCCCTATATTCGAAAATCAAAATTGGTTGCCCCCAAATCCCTTTCTATATTTCTCTCCCACTCTCACTTCCCTCTCTCGATCTTTCTTTCCTTAGATCGATTCACTGTCTGCCACTCTCTTACTTCCCCAAATCTGAAGTTCCATCCCGTCACCTCCCCTCTCCAATTCCTTCGCCACGCCTGAAGCAGCCGCGGTCACCGCCGCCGCCGCCGCCGTCGCCGCCGCCGCCGTCGCCGCCGCCGCCTGGTATCAGAGCCCTCGGTTTTCTTTTCCTGGGGAGGTACGGTAGCCATGATCGGCGATTGGTGCCGTTTCGACGCTGATGAGCGTGAAATGAAAGCCTTCTGGGCGGATCGAGAGCTCCAATGGAACGGAGCTGGAGATTCATACTACCGGAGTTGCGGCTCTCGCCGGTGGAGTGCCCACCAACGGACCCGTTCTCCTCCACCCACTCACAGGTATCCTCATTCCCCACCTTCGTCTTCTTTACGGACCCACCGCCATCACTCCTTTCCATCTCCGCGATGTTCATCTTCCTCGCAGACCCACCGCCATCACTCCTTTCCATCTCCGCCATCTTCATCTTCCTCGCAGACCCACCGCCATCACTCCCTTTCATTTCCACCACCTCCATCTTCCCCAAAGAACCACCCCCACCATGACTTTTCCAGCTATAATTACCAACAAATTTACAATTCCACTAGGCTTTCTACTTCCCCCGTATCCAAACGACCTACAACAAATAATCAGATTTCACAAAGGATCCAAAATTCAGATTTCAGATTTCACAAAGCACCAAAGCCCTTCGTTGAATCAGATCGACATAATAATCGCAACCTTGATGGCACAAGAACCTTCATAATATTGTCCCTGTGGGTTATGGTTTAATGATTTTCGTTAAAACTTGTTTTGGGGATTTTAATATCTGATTCTTCTTTAATGAAATTCGGCCATTTATAAAGAGTTTCCTTGTTTAATTCGATTAAATTGAAGTTGGGATACATAAATTGCATGTTTCAACGATAGTAATCCACATCGAAAAGGAATAGGAGACGAAAAATTGGGTTTAGACGGTGTATTGTATTGCGATAAATGGAATAAGATTTTAAGAAGATATTCCTCTTAAAGTGGGTATGGAGTCGTTTGAATCATTTATATATATATATATATATATATATATATGCACATTTGTTTTTGTGTGGCTATTTCTTATGATTACCTTGATGGTTACAATTGTTTAACCTAATTTATAGTACTTTGAGATTATGTTCTGACATTTTTTTTTTGTTTTTATTTATTCTAATTTTTATTTCTCTATTTGCAACTTTGAAACTTTGGTCACAGAGAGGTTTTGGAAAGCTGTTGTTGATTATAAAACAGTAAGTTTTTAATTAATAATTTCTATTAGGACATTATGTTTAGTATCGATCTTTATCAACATTTAAAAATGGCTTAATATGTTTTATTTTATGTTGGTTCTGCATAACCTTTGTACAGAGGAACTGGAGAATGTGAATATAGTTGTGAAGACAAGCAGAAAGCTTTTAATTTAGAGCTAAAACCTGTCAACGAAGAGGTATTTTCAGAATTTCATGAACTTGACATTTTAATATTAGTTCTGTATTGTTCTTTTCTTATTTAGCGCAGTTAATATATAGCTTTGGTTTTAATTATTTGTTCTTTCAGTTTGACACTCATTGTACCCCGAAATATGAACCATTTAATGTATACGAGTTTGGTGTTTCATATCAGCTTTCTCCTTAGGATAGCTATGCAGTAGAATAGGTTGAGATATGTGTGCTATTGCATTTCTTTTGTTTTAATTTGGGTTAGCAATCTGGTTCCTTTACCATAGCTTCTCCAGATAAATTTTCCCTTTCGTTCCGCAGACATAGAGGAGTTGGATACCATCAACTAGTCAAATAAGCACAAAGCAATGTTGGAGTATAAATCAGTCAGTTTTTAATTTTTAATTTTTACAATATTTATACTTTTGGATCTTAATTATTAATTATTATCAATATTTATATTGGCTCATTTTGTTTGTTTTTTAGTTGGCTCTGGGCAACAATAGAGGAAATAGAGAATGCGATCATGGTTGTATGACGAGCTTTTTTTTTTTTTTTTTTCCTTGTATCTTTGCTGATAAATGAAAGCAACAGGGTATATGCAAGAAAGCTCATGTCTTATATGTTCTTTCTAATTCGTTTTACTATGGATCATCGCAGCAGATTGTGTTAATAGTTAATCAGTTTCATAGGTTTCCTTTATTCTTATATGCATTTGTATGAGTAATTAGATTGTGATTGTAATTTTTTTCCATGACAACTTTAATCTTGTACTGTGTAGGGTTCTTGGGATTCCAACAGGAGTGCAGGTGCGGATAGATAACAATCAAGTAGTAAACAGAGTAACAGGATATGCGTGAATAGGAAGGTAGAACGGGGTTGATATTTTTTCTGCTTTAAGATTGATTAGATTGCTCTTTATCTGAATGTTGATCTTAAGGGAGACAGACATCAATTTTTCTGTTCTGTACTTTTCATCAATTGTGAGTTGCTTTTTTCTATAAATAATGCCAGTACTTTCTAATTTCTTAGTCACTTGTATTATTTGTCTCTTATTAATTCATTTTCATTTTTAGTTGACATATGTATTATGCATTTTCCTTCTTAATCATTTGCTGCTTTATTGTTGAAGACCCTCAATCCTTTGGAGATAAATTTTGGTTTACTTTGTAGAGCTTGTGGTCTACGATATTCGGTTGTGGGAAGATTATAACTACAAAGCTTTCTCTCACTCGGCTGCATGGTGTGCTTGACTATAAGCTTTTGGTGGCTTTTTCACCCTATGGTCAGAAGACAATTTGGGAGAAGTGTTCTTTTACCTTATGGTCAGAAGATAATTAGACAAAGGATATGTATTAGGATATACATAGTTCTTAGGCTTTGTTGTTAGTGATTGTAGGAGAAGTGTTCTTTTACCTTATGGTCAGAAGATAATTAGACAAAGGATATGTATTAGGATATACATAGTTCTTAGGCTTTGTTGTTGGTGATTGTACTTTATTGCGTTGATATCATGGTCATGAGACTACAATTTGTAATGTATACAATGGATTTTTTTATAATTATTTATAGTTGTTTTATTTATTTATTTTAATTATAAAGTGTGTGACTAAAATTTACTCAAAGTAAAGTTGCTCTTAGAATCCTCACTATGTTAAAATTATTAACATTGTAAACCATTAAAAGAAAATTAATTGGTAACAAAAAACAATACATGCATGCAAGAATCAATAGCACTCGAAAAATGCTGTAATATATTACTTCATAGCAGTAAAAAAATGCTATAACAAGCTTTTTTTTTTTATAGCTTTGCAAAAACGCTATTGAAACATTAGACTTTTAATAACATGAGCTAACATAGCGTTCGCAAAAATGCTATAAGTTACAAACGATAGCATTTTTTGCACGCTATGGAAGCACATATTTGTTGTAGTGAAAATCACCTACAGAGACCAAATTTTTTTGGTCTCGGATTCCTCTGTGACCAACGGAGACCAAATTTTCTTGGTCGCCAATTTTGACCAACGGAGACCAAATTTTTTTGGTCTCCGATTCTTCTGTGACCAACGGAGACCAAAATTTCTTGGTCGCGGATTTTGACCTACGGAGACCAAATTTTTTTGGTCTCGGATTCTTCTCTGGCCAACGGAGACCAAAATTTCTTGGTCGCGGATTTTGACCTACGGAGACCAAATTTTTTTGGTCGCCGATACCTAGTGCGACCAGCTTTCGGAGACCAAATGGCGACCAAAAATTTTTGGTCGCGGAAGGCAACGGAGACCAAAAAATCGACTTTCCGGGACCAATTTTTTGGTCTCCGAAAGTGAAAATTCTTGTAGTGTATATACTAGTTTTTTTTTTTTTTTTTTTTTTTTTTTTTTTTTTTTTGTAAAATATATTTGTTGGTGTCCACTATTGTAAATAACATCCTTATATATATAACGTAGGAACCCATATAGGGGGAAGCCATGGGAACTTTTGGTATTGCGAATAATGACTTTGGCATTAAAATAATTAACTAATATAAAATGGTTTTGGGAATATTATAAACAGCTGAACAATGATCATGGCATACAATTGCTTTTGTAGCCTTTTTATAATTATAGGTTACGCAACTATATTTTTTTTGTTTTTAAAAAATCCCTTATAGCACACATCAACAAAATGGACCCTTTTGTTTTCGTTTGAAAGGCAGGGACGTGGGATAAATAAAAAATTTGAAATCGTACAAACAAATCAGTATATCTAACAAACCAAGTTTAGGGTGCTATAATTAGTCATAAAGAAACCAAATATCAACTGCCTATCATTAATTAAAGCTTGCTTAGAACTATTGTTCTTTAAAGCTTTTTGGCCCCTCCCATGCTTTTTAAGGGTTCATTTGGGATATTAATTTCAAATGAAGTTTTTAAATTGTTTTTTGTCTTTTTTCTTAAAAATAAACCAATTTCACTATTTCCATATCTATATCTCTCTTTGTTTTAAAAAAACTTAACCTTTAAAAGTCCAAAATCTTTTTATTTCGAGTCAAAAATGAAATGATATTTTTAATTATATAGAACGACGAGAAAAATACAACAAGATTCATATTGCTATTTTTCCCCGAAAACATTTTAAAATTTTACCCTTTTAAGCTCTAAACAATTAATTTTCAACCAAATACATAGCTTCAAAACTCAACTCATTTTCAATCAAAACAATTTTCAAAACTCTGACTACAATTGGTATTCCAAACGAGCCCTTAAATTGTTATAATGTGTCCAACATGAGGACGAAAAATCCCATATCTGATTAAAATTTTCCAACTTCAATTTAAATCCCCAATTTAAAAGAAGTTTGCAAAATGGAGTACATATTTCAACAATTTAAAAAGTTTGATGGAGGGAAAATTCTAAAAATTATGGAATTATGAGGGTAAGTCTTCAAAAACCGAAAATTTTGAGGGGGCAATATTGTCAAAAACCTATATATAAACATATGTAAATTAGTGAGTGATGACGATGATTTTTTCTTTTTTTTTTTGTGTTTTATTGAAAAGCATATTGAGGATGAATAAGAAGAAGCACCACACGCCATGTAAGTCTCCATGTATTGGGCAATCTTACAAATACCTTTTTTCTTTCTTTGTTTTATTTTATTTTATTTTTTAATAAGAAGGCAATCTTACAAAAACTTCAACTATAGACACACATACTTTTAGAATAAATGCGAATTAATAGTGGGTTTTTTTTATTTTTTAACGGAAAAATTAATAGTGGGATTCTTACTCTTGAAGGAATCATGTAATGAAAAGAAAATTCATTTGATATATCATGGCACTTTGCCAACTTGCACGAGTTTTGGGAATTATTGTCTTCTGCGTATATAGACTGACCCTCCCATCTTCATCACTTTCCCCTCTAATTTTGCACATCACATCCAGCCCCCACATTACACCAATATGGTTATAACTGACCTCCTCTTTTTTTCTTCTTTTCACATATGAATATACATATATATTCAAGAAAAAATGCATGCACGCCCATATTATATTATATAACAACATTCACTTTTCTGTTTCAAAGAAGTTTAAAAGGCAAAAAGCAAAGGTGGGGTTTTTCATTAAATATTATAATTATTTTATATACATATATTATTATAATATTTTTTTCCAACAAAATATTGAATATATGTACATGCAGAGGAAGAAGTGGACCCCTTTATTAACTTTGTGGATTATGGTGAAAGAAGCCAAGTCAAACTGAAATAGCTAAAAAGCTCTCTATCAGAATTCCGGCTTCTGAAGGCTAACATAAAACTGAAAATGATTGTACCTATTTAAAAATTGAAACTTTTGAATTATCTAGAGAGAGACAGAAAGTAAAAAAAAAAAAAAAATTAATTAAAGTCGTTTTGACAATGATATCAATAGCTGAAAAACCTAGAAATTTAACACTTGGGAATTGTCAAATTATGACTATTTTTTTTTTTCCTTACTTTAAAGTTTTACAAAACTTCACATTCAACAATCTTATGTATTTGGGATATTGTGGGAGAGAAATAATATATATTGGAATATTTTCATGCAAATATATTTAGAGAGTGCGTGTTTTTTTATTAAAAGCGTCAAAATCACACGCACACAAACACACTGAGAGACACTCGTGAACATTGGAACACTTTTCTTTTTTGAATATGTCGGGTATTTGAATACGACATTTGGCTTTCTGTCTCAATTCATCTAAATCCTCTCTCTCTCTCCTTTTTTTTTTTTTTTGGTTCAAATGTCAATTCATCTCAATTACTACTCTACTATATACAGTCCCATATATGTAGTGCAAATATATCTAAATGCTTTGACCAAAAACCAATAATAATAATAGTAAACGTTACTTATGATAACCCACTTGCCCATTTCTTCACGCTTTTTCTTCCTCATGAAAATGGAATCTTAAATCTTAAGTTCCTAACTCTAACTGTACGTGAGACCATGGACCTTAAATGTGCTATAAATATGTTGATAAGATAGAACCATGCATGAATTAAATGGCTAATATCATTTCCATCAACGTTCTACCAACTTTGTTTATTAATAAATTTCTCTTGTCAACTAATATTGTGTTTGTATATAATGTTTTCATGTAGGTGCCATGCATAGATTAGTTGGTAAATAGTTATATAAAACATATTTTTCCAAGAACTTTCCTGTGCGACAGTACCTGACAGTCGGATGAGAAAGTTCTCCCCTTTTCTTTCTATCTATCTCTCTTTCTCTCTCTAACGGATCCAAATTGTACCGGTCTCCTGCATGGGTTGTACTGTTAACGGAGACAATTCCTATATTATTATTACAATTGTTGTTGTTATTGTTACTGTTATCATTTTGATTATTGAAAGTTCCTAGCTCCTCTTCTGTTTGACTCGACCATAAATTAAAGAAAAATTTATATGAATATATCATGTAATTTGGATATACTCAAAAAGTATACAATTCATTTTAAACCTTAGTACCAAGATAATTCAATTGGGTGTAAAATTCATATCTGGAAACGGTCAATGTTTAATTTTGATTATTCAAAGAAATACCCTTGAATAAAAAATAAACAAAAACAGAACAAAATTTTTTTAAAAAACTATAAAACCTCAAAATACACTCATCCTCTTCCAAAAAGATCTACCTTAAGGACACATTCAATTTTTTCTATGAAATTTTTTTTTTTGTAATTTTCTAAATTTTTTCTTTGAGGGTATATATTTGTCACAACACTAACAAAAATTGAGTATTAACTTGTTCCGGATTGGAAGTTGAAACACACTTAAAATGTCATGATAGGTATTTGATAATACATAAATAAATAATATACTTTGGTACAAATCCAAAATACAATGTATTTTTTTATCAATGAACTACACCTACGTCAACTTTGCTTTTTAATTGCTGTAAGTGTTTAATTGCAAATGCATAAGGTTTTTTTTTTTAATGTATAAAATAATAATTGTAAAGAAAAAATATTGGTTGTAATATTACTTTAATGGGATGGCGACCATATCCTTATCCTGTTGGTCTCATTTTTCTTTCATATATGGTTCGAGGAAAGTAAAAGAGAAGGGAAGGAGGTCCGAATAAAGGCGTGAGTACACTGCTCATCCTCTTTCTTTTTTATCAAGAAGAAGAATAATATAGAAGCTTGTTTTAGGATTGGGACGGTGTTCACCCGTCCCCTAATGTAAAGATTGGGTGTGGGAGGGGAGAATTCCGCGCGATCATTTTCTGACCTCTGTTCTACGACCACCCTTACATTGCTAGATCGATCCGACAGATAGATACCTATTCTGTTGATCCAAGCTTCCTCTTCCAGACTAGAACAAGACGTAATGAATCTTTATCTGTAAAAGCATGATTGGGAAACCTAATTAAGATGACAAGTAAGTTTCTGGTCACAATGAATCATTAAAACGTTTACTGGTCATACCCTCCATATTAATCTACTAAAATAAATATATCCACATGTGTGACTCTCATTCAGTCAAAGATTAAATTCCTATGCTTTAGTGCATACCTTACAGGTGACGCTTATGGACCACATTAGTATAATGGCTTTTGATTAAGCTCAGAGTCAGCCTCAGCCTTGGCAAATTAAATCCTATTATTTTTTATTTCAATTTCTATTATTGACCAGTTTTTTTTTTTTTTTTTTTTTTCCTTCTCTCTCTCTCCCTCTCTCTCTCTATTCAAATTTTAAAGATCAATCTTAATGATAAGATTTCTTTTTTTTACGTTATCGGCAAAAAAATGTTATTGTAATCATTGAATTTATTTTTCAATAATATGATTTAAGACTAAAGCAGTTCTGCGATGCGTGTTGCAAATTTTTAAATTTTTAACATAACATCGATCAGGCTTTTAAAAAAATTAATTTAATAATTAAAAAGAAATTTATGTAGTCTGATAATGTAAAATACAAGATATCGTTTCTTTTTATTATTTTCATCATTATTATTTTCCATGTCACTTTAGGAATGTACTAGAAAGATATTTACATGTTTCCAGTTTGTTTGAGGAATTGACTGTGTCAACTAGCTGGTTGTGATCGTTAGGAAGACGACTACCTTCATGTGCAATCATTTCAGAGATTAATTATGCTGCTCTTGGTCTTGGATGTAACATAAAAAGAAAAAAAAAATTCAAAGTGACATAACGTAGCTTTCATTTTCTTAAGGTTGCAATATATGTATCCCAATATATATATTTTCTACGCTAATTATTATCAGCGTTGAAATATGAATTTTTATCAATATGCCTGTCCCTAAATTCTTTGGGTTTGTTCGTAATATTCTGAACGAATCTAATGCTAATATATATATGGTCAGTTCAATAGTCAGAAACATATGATTACTATTAGTAAAGGAACTGTAATCAGGTTGAATTGGACTTTAGTAAACAACAAAGTTATATTTCACGATATATAAGAGTAGACTCACTTATTTAATAGAAATAAAAACAGGTACAAATTTTGAGGTGGAGAGTTCCTATTCAAATCTCTTCTCTTCCACCCGCGGAGTTAGTTCTAGGCTCCAACGGGGTTATCAATTCACCAATGTTTATTGATCTCTAAAAGAGACGATTTGTCTGTTAATTGTGTTGTCCCTAAAAAACTCTTGCTCGAGTCAGAAGGACTTTTACTCTATTATTGAAGTTCCGTAGCTTACTCGGTTGCTACATGGACTCTTGAAAAGGATTTTTTGTTTTTTTCTTTTTATTTGCTTTCCTGGGTGGAAATGCCTCAAAGCACTTGTTCCTTTTATTTTTTATTTTGCAAATGAGGATTATTTTGAAGTTCATATCAATAAAGTGACATCTTTTTTCTTTTTCTTTTTTTTTTTCTTTAATAAAGAAATTTACACTCGTATTTTGGATAGTCTTATTGTTTTTTCTATCTTCTTTCTTTTTCTTTTTCTTTTTCGGTTTGGTTTTTGTGTAGAATGATTGAGGATGTTAACGGTTTTTGCCAAGAGTAAATTAATGATCTATTCAATTTCTAAAAATAACTTAATGATGTCTATTGTAAAAATTAGACAAAAACCAAAAGAAAAAAAAATTAGGGACGGAAATTTCACCCGCATGCAATGACCCTTAATAGGACATGATAAACCTGATCATTTTTCGGTACGGATTTAGGGGCCCCCGTCCTAAGCTTGGCCTACTTATTCTTTTTATTAATTTTATCATTTATGTTTATCCAAAAGTGTGTGTATATTTACATATAGTAGAATTCTCTCTTTCAAAAAAAAAAAAAAAAAAAACACACAGAGACTTTGGCTGGGTGCTTCAGCTGATTTGTGCTCAACCTCATTTGAGATAGGTATACTATATAGATTAGAAGATCGTGGCTGCTGAAGAACAAATGTCCTTGTTGTTGCTCCAATCTCTTCAAGTGCCATAAATGCAGGCCCAAAAAGCAAAACTTCACGGGCTTAGATTCACGCATCTACCAATCTCTGATGTCAAATTTTTTTTTTTTTTTTTTTTATATCGAACAAAAATAGAAGAAGAATTTAGGGAAAGGCTCTCTAACTATGAGGGAATAGAGATTTACACAATTTCTAAAATACTATAGGATTTTTGTCAAGGCTCTCTCAATATAAGGGAATAGAGATTTACGCAATTACTAAAATACTATAGGATTTTTGTCCTCACATTTTTATTATTTATATATAGTGTTTGAGTAGGTTAAAATTCTTAGAGAATTGCTCAAAATTGAGAAATAATAGATGTTTAAAGCGGCAGATTGCCTAATTTCCTCAAAATTGGAATTAAATTATGTTTTATGAAATTAAGTCAGAAATATCTTGGTGTGAATGCTTTTTACTACGTAATAGATTGAACTAGGATTAATAAAGCATGCAAAACTGTGATACTTAAGATTATTATTATTATTTTTTGGGCAGAAAACTTATGAGATTTATAGTGCCCTTAAAGTACGTTATCTTAAGAATCCAAGCTACATTGTAACGTCGGATAATTCACTGAAAAAGCATGAAAAAAATACCTACAGATAAAGGTATAGTTTTGCACCGTTAAATTTTAATAAATTGTTACTTACTAATTCAACATAATTAGAATATAATATGATAGGACAAAATTATGGGGTTGTCTCATATTTATCACCCTTATCAAACGGTACTTATAACTTTTTTTATTATTGTAATAATCAATCAATCGATTACAATATAACAATTCGCAACGATACTTTTTTTTTGTAGTAACAATTTTAAATAATATCGTTATAATATTCTAAATAAAAAATTATATGTAAATTAACTAGTACTTCAATAATCGTAAATAGAATGTTCCAACTACCGGACAATATGGACGGCAATGAGGTCGAGCAGGGCTAGGAAAAGCTTTGCCATCCCTATCCCCACCCCCAAAATCCTATCCCCGCTTAAGTAGAAGCAAGGCCGGGGATGGGGATTCCCCGTTAGAGGGGCTTCCCCATACCCACCCCCTTTCCCTTCTATTGCAAATATAAAATTGAAATACAATAAAGTATCAATACATTATAAATTTAGTTCAAAACTAAAGATTTCACAACCAAATCAAATTCTAAACACATGTGAATAAAATCTTAACCATAAATCCATTAAAGGTCTTATCACAATATTACAATCTCTAAAAACTAAATATTTATAAGACACTTAAGCTGAGTTTGAAACCATAAACAAAAATATAGAATTATTCGCCTTTGTCTATTCCTTATATATTTAATCTTCATTTCATGGATGCACGCACTATATTTATAAATATATGAAATCACACACACACATATATATCGGGGCGGGGAGTACTTTCCCAATCCCCGTCCTGCTAATCTTTGAAGATAAAAAAAATCATCCCCATCCCTATTTCCATCCTTGAAATTTGTTCCTCATCCTTGTCCCATTCGGGGTCCGTTCGGGACGGATCCCCTTAGGGCCTTGTCTCCTTGGGAATATTGCCATCCCTATGGGATGAATCCAACTATCTATTGGACTTAAGATATTTCCATAAAATTATACTAGTAAAAATAATCTATTACAGACTTTCTTCCCCTACTCTTAATTTCTTGTCCATTTTCCTTTTTATCCTAACTCGATCATATAGTTGAAAAAATATCTATCAATTTATAATTTTATATTGTATTTGGACCATACATTTATTGTATATTATACTCCAATGCAACATAATATGTATTTCGATACCTCATTTTTTCTATTCAAATATAACTATATTTAACAGTAAATCAACTCCAAATACAATTTATCCATTCACTTTTTTATCTACTCTTACAAAGTAAATCACATACTCTCTCTCACTTTTTCTATTCAAACGCATATTGTATTTCATAAATTACATTCAAATTAATACAATATAAAATAAATGTATATTCCAAAGGAATCAATAACAAATAAGGCTAGTGACGACCACTCGGACCTCGATTCATGTGATTGACATATTACATAATTACACAAAATAATAAGAAAAGAAAAAATGCCAAAAAAAAAAAAAAAGAGGAGGGGGACCGTGGCCGCAAAAAGAAAATAGAAAGGGATACACGTATCATGTGTTCACTGAAAAGGAATCACTAGGGCAGTCCTCGAGATACTCTGAATCGACCAATTTATTTTACTCTATTATGTAATTTTTTTTAATAAAAAAATTTCCCCTTCTTTTTGCCTATATTTGGAATCCACAACTTAAAAAAAAAAAAAAAAAGAAAAAAAAATTGAGAAGAGTGAATCCGGGGAACAGCCGTGCAACCGATCCAAGGCAGATTTGAATGGATAAGTTCTGAAAGTTGCTTTGCCATGCAAAATATCCCTTTTTTTCTCAGAGATGTCATCGGACCAGATGAATCCCCTTCTTTATAATGCCGACAAACTATTCTCACATGCATAACATGCTTCTACCACACCTCACTCATTTTTGTTTTTCCTCATTTATAATTTCCTTTTTTTTTTTTTCTTTTTAGTCCAATATGGGACGTAAAAAATTGCCAAAATATGCTATTTATCTGTGTCAGGAATGATACTAATAATATCAGACTTGTTAAGTGTCGAAATAACCTCTATTTCTCACCATGCATCATGCATGTTTGCCATATGATTATGACATATGATTCATTGGGTCTAGCTCAATGAGTGAGAGAATACGGATTTGAATTAGAGTTCTCATATTTTAAATCGGACAATGAAATCATGGATTTTAAATCTGACAATGAAATCATAGAACTTATATATATATATATATATATATATGAGCAGTGACGTAAAAAAGTGAGTAAAACATGAGAGCACATGGAGCATATATATTAATAGACATAGAACCAGGGGGGTTGGCTGAGACTTGTGCATTTAAGTGAAGATGATCCAAGCAAGTTATGGGGGTGACCATGGCTATCACGTGGGACTACCAAGACGGCTAGAAGAAAGAAAGTTGGACTCTCTCTCTCTCTCTCTCTTTTATTATAGTTTTTATTATTAAAAAAATTTTGAGGAACTTGGGTTTTTATTATTTTTTCAAGAAAAAATTG
Organism: Ficus microcarpa; assembly: GCA_025413485.1. NCBI lineage: Eukaryota > Viridiplantae > Streptophyta > Magnoliopsida > Rosales > Moraceae > Ficus > Ficus microcarpa. The sequence goes on along the minus strand of CM046385.1, from coordinate 11,830,840 downwards.
AAAAGAGTTTTTTTTTTTTCTTTAATAGCAGTTTAGTTCATCAGTTCAAACTATTAGTTTGAACTGATTTTTTTGTCCTTTTCCTAAAAGGTTTTTTGTCTTTTCTGAAAAAAAATTTTGTATTTTCTGAAAAGTCAACAAAAATTACTATTGAAACTTAAAATTTCCAACTCAAACTGGTGAACCAAACGGAGCCTTAGTTAAAATAATTAATAACTGAATGAGTTTAAATTTACTGGCTAATGTTTATGTTATTGATTATCCCTTTAACAATATTATCACTGATTTGTCATGTTATTAAAAAAAATCTTAAACATTTAAAACATTTTAATGGTTAAACAAGTTTTCAAATTTTAGTTGAAGGATTAAAAAAAAAAAAAAGATTTTTTTTTGGGCTACGTATTGGACCACAGAAAATAAGACTTGAGCTTGGCACGTGGACTTCCCCAGAATAAAAGCCCATATTATTGCTTGCACTTGCACATGTTGTACCGTAAATGAAATGGAACTTCCCAGACGGTTTACCCTTTTGTTGGAAAAATAAAGAAAAGGATAAGGATAAATAAATATAGGGGAAAAGAGAAAAATAATATTTTTAAAAAGAATAATAGTATATTATACCATAAAAGTTTAAACATAGTAATAAATAACATAATCAAATTTATGATCATATAATATCAAAAAAATTTCTCCTCAATCCTCTTCTCTCTATAATATGAAACTACAATGAAATCGAAACTTTTTAGAAAATTTAAGGAAATCTAAGAATTTATTAAAAATATATGTTCTAATTTATCATATTTTAAAAAATATGTTATAAACTTTAAAATTACATATAAAATATGCTATTTGTTATAATTTTGCATAAATTATATAGGTGAGTTAGACATTCCAGAGGAAAAAAAGCTGAGTTAAAAATATATAGTTTTACTAATGATATTAAAATTTCACAACAGAACTTACAAATTTTTTTTTTTTCATTATGTTATTTTAAAATATTAAAAATAAATTCCTATACTTCAATTTCACTATTATAAACATGATAAATGGTCACGTTTAGTTTTCTCTATCACAACAATCCATGAATAAGTTATCCAAAAAAAAAAAAAAAATCAATAAATAGAACTGCAAGATGGGCCTTTGCTTTTGAGAAGGGCCCACCAGAGAAGGGCCTGGATCCAAAACTGTTGCTCGCCAAACTAAACAAGCCCACCAGACGTGATAGGCAACTTCTTAATAGATAGCATAATTGAAGCAGCTAAACAAGTAATTAACAAATTCAACCAAAAAAAAAAAAAAAAAGTGAATTAACATATTAACGGAAGTGTAAAAACAAATAGCATTTTTAAGAGTTATTATGTTTTTTTTTACTAATATATATGGTATTCACTTTAACAGTTTCGTGAATATGTTTCGATCTCTGTCTTTTTTTGTTTTTTTGGACAGATTTTATCATAAAATATTTGTAATGGACTTTAAGAGAGAAATTTAAGGAACATGACTCATGCCATTTTTTTTTAAAGTTGGTTTTTCTCTTTTAAAACACTTGTAGAACAATGTTTTAGTATCATTGATCTTGATCTTGAGAAAATAGCAACAATCATAAGGGCAGCAAGTATTAGTATCATGAACATTGGTAGAAGAACAATACTTCGCAGCCTTCTATTTTCCAGCGAAACTATAAATACACACACACACACATATAGGGAGAGTCTTGTGTGCAGCACTCCTATATCCACCATTTATGTGGCAGTTAAGTCTTATTTGGTGAATGAGTTCAAACTATACTTTTTCATCTCAGTTTTTGTCTTTTTCTGAAAAAAATTTTTGTCTTTTTTGAAAAGTTAACAAAAATTTTCATCTCAAACTGTACTTTTTCAATTCAAACTCATTTATCAAACGGACCCTTAAATTTGTGCCGATGGATCTGTGGTTGAGGGTGAGATTTGAGGGAAAGAAAGTAGGGGCAAATGAACAAAATAGCAGACACGTGTCAGAGATAATAAAATATTGATGTTGGTGACCGAGAGAAGAATAAAGAAATTAAAAAAGAAGGGAGCCATTGGTAACAAGGCTCGTCGGTATTACTACAAAGTCCGATCGAAGACTTTTAAAAATCAGCCACCAAAAGCTCCAGAATAGACAGCTGATCTTCCCCTGATCTCTTGTCTCTTTCTTTCCTTTCCCTCTCACTGAGTCCGCAACTCTTCTTCTCTTCTTCTTCTTCTTGGTCTGAACCTAAATGAGATTCTTCACTGTGCTCAACAATGAGACTGCTAATAAAGAAGGCCACTGGGGTCTGAGCCAAAAGAAGAAAATAGCTTGTGGTTGAAGGGAAATGAGATGGATATTGGTGGGGTTCTACTTCAGACATTTTTTTTTTTTTAACAACTACAATGAAGAGAAATTATTATATGAAGACAGAAGAAGTTATTAAGAAACAGTCTTTTCTTGGATTTAAACTTAGCTAGCTAGCAGCACTCCCTCCCTCCTGATCTAGTTTATTATGATATGTTGATTATCTTTGGAAATGATTATGAAAAGAAATCAGGAATGACCAAGATTTGTTCTTGGATTTGGAAATGTGGAGTTGGAGTTGGATTTGGATTTGGATTCAAGTTGAAAGTTGGAACTTGACTATCATCACTTTCCCCCTTTTTTTTTTTCCTGGTTCTTATTCATTTTTTTTTTCCTTTTTTTTTTTTTAAACTATATGTTATATAACTGTAATGAAAGTGCAGACGAAAAAGTGAAGAGAATTTGGTGGAGTTTTCAGCTCCAGAACAAAGTCATCTTCGAGTCCTCTTTTACGTTTCATGCTTTCACATTCCAAGTCACCGTTTTTTACATTTTCTGTCTTTATCACAAAAATACATCTTTTTCCTCGTAAAGCCACATCCAGCTACAAAATATTAAAATATACGTTCTTTATATTTTTTAAATTCAACTAGTACTAACAATATGGCCTCTCGTTTATTGAGAAACACTTTCTTGGTCTGATCTCTACCTTGCAACCAGTCAGTTTTCTTTAGTAGAACACAAAAATGGCCCAACACCTGACCACCTCATATATATATATATATATATATATATATAGAGGAAAGAAAAATTATCAGCTTCCACTAATAATAAAGAATTTTGTAGAGGATTAGCAAAGATCAATAATGTCAATTAAAACCCTAACATAATGCCCTAACAAACCCTTTTTAGTTATTCTATCCCCTTTCAAAGGGGCACCAAATTTGGCTGTCCTAATTCTGACAAAATTGTAGGTTATTTATGTTATAAATCAACAATATTCTCACCCAAATTTGAATATTGCTAGGTTTTTTGTTTATTGGGAGTTAAAATTCAATGACTGTAATTCAAAATAATAATATTAATTAAAAAAACCTCCTGCTTTCATTTTTAAAGCATCAATATTAGCCTGTCACTAGAATCAATTTTAGCACGACTCTGAATAACACTTAGAGGGATTATAAGTAAAGAATCTAATGTAACCAAATGAATTTGGCTGCATACGAGACACTTTTAGGGGATGTTAAATACTAGTCCTGATAAATCTTTTGTACAGTGCACCTAAACTTTTCATGTGTAGGAGACTCCATAGTTGAACAATGTATTAACCAAGTATAAATGGAACTCAAACGTCCTTTAGGTGGGTTGATAGGGTACTCATCCTCCTTACTAAATGCTTGGATTCGAATCACCCCCACCGTGTTGATAGGAGTACGTGAGCAGTTTACTTCATGAGGGATTCATATATTACATAAAGTGACTTTCATCTCTTTACGTTATTTGGGTAGGTTAATCTCTATCAGGAAAAAAAAAAAAAAAAAAAAAAGAATGAAACAATTAGTAAGAATAAGATAATGTCAGAAAAGTAAGTTTTGTGCCTAATATGTGTGAGTGAGAGACTTTGGACTTTAGGTCTAAGTTTGGTCTAATTGAGGCGTCCACAGTGGATTGACTAACTGAAAAATAATTGTTTTAAGTAAAATAATTAATTAGGCTGATACTATGGCATTATCCAATATTCTATAAGTAAACAAAATAGAAATCGTATTTATGAGAGACTATAAATGAGTATGATTTTGATGACCGATGGAGACTCATTTTTAAAAATTCCATAGTACAAAACCCGCATCTTTTCCTTCTTTCTATTAGTTTTTCCAAATACATGATATCTTCTTATCTTGGATATATGTAGATCGTGGATCGTTAGCTCGAATAAGTGAGTGTGAAAACTAACCATTTACACATTTTAAACTATACGCTAATTGAAAAACTAGTTTCAAATGTGTTGTACTTTGGTACTTCCATCACTTAGGCCTCATTTGGCATTCGAGTTTAAACTCAAAATTTTCACTTCAGTTTTTGTTTTTTTCTGAAAAAGTTTTTGTCTTTTTAAAAAAATTTATAAAAATTTTCAACTCAAACTTAAAATTTTCAACTCAAACTTAAAATTTTCAACTTAAGCTCATTCACCAAACGAACTCTAAGACATTAATTGTTTTGATGGTTTTGATCATGTATGGATCATGTGATTGGTTGTTTTAGGGTCAAACGAAAGGAGGCTAAAATTAATTTTTTTAAAAATACAGAAAATACAAACAAAAATTCTTAAATTCCTCCTCTTCCTAAAAAAAATTCTTCAATTTCTCCACATCCTTGTCACTCTCATAGATTGTCTTTGACCTACTAATCACGTGACATACATTTGATTAAAACCATTAAAAAGTAATGTTCTGAAGACGGAATTATCAAACTTAAACTTACAACAAGTTATGGAAGAGTTTTGTGCTATTTTAATTTGTACGCAGCAAATTGAGACTAACTCCAACTTTTTTAGTTAAATTTAAAATCAGCACTTTGTTTTTATATTTAATCCGTAGTTCAACCAATTTTTTAAAATGAAAAATTGAAAAAAAAAAAAAAAAGAAAAGAATTAACGTGTAACGATAACTATTCCTATATTCACGAACTACAAAATAGAAAGAATTCACCGGTATAAGTAGCTCAACCAATAGCTTATCATGAGCACCATGAACTAACAATGACAACAATATATGAATTCCTAAAGTTTTATCAAGTTTGAGGCGAAGCACTGAGTTGATTGCCATATGACAATTTATGCCCAAACGAGATATTAATTTTAGGAAAGAAAAGTAAATAAGTTTATATTCAAATCTCTTTTCTCCCACCCGCTGAGTTAGTTCGAGGCTCCAACGTGGTTATCAATTCACTATTGTTTATTAATCTCTAAAGGAGACGATTTGCCTGTTAATTGTGTTGTCCCTAAACAACTCTTGCTCGAGTCAAAAGGACTTTTACTCTATTATTGAAGTTCCGTAGCTTCCTCGGTTGCTACATGGACTCTTGCAGAGGTTTTTTTTTTTTTTTTTTAATATATTTTTGTTTGCTTTCTTGGGTGGAAGTGCCTCAAAGCACTTGTTTATTTTATTTTTTATTTTGCAAATGAGGATTATGTTGAAGTTCATATCAATAAAGTGACATCTCTTTTCTTTCTTTCTTTTTTTTTTAATAAAGAAATTGACAAACATATTTTGGAAAGTCTTATTGTTTTTCTATCTTTTTTTTTTTTTTTAATTTTTCGGTTTGGTTTTTGTGCAGAATGATTGAGGATGTTAACGGTTTTTGCTAAGAGTAAATTAATGATCTATTCGATTTTTAAAAATAACTTAATGATGTCTATTGTAAAAATTAGACAAAAACCAAAAGAAAGAAAATTGGGGATGGAAATTTCACCCGCATGCAATGACCCTTAATAGGACATGATAAACCTAATCCTTTTCCGGTACGGGTTTAGGGGTCCCCGTCTTAAATTTTGCCTGCTTAGTCTTTTTATTAATTTTATCATTTATGTATATCCAAAAGTGTATGTGTGTGTGTGTAGTAGAATTCTCTCTTAAAAGAGAGAGAGAGAGAGAGACACACACACACACACACACACAGAGACTTTGGCTGAGTCCTTCAGCTGATTTGTGCTCAAGCTCATTTGAGATGGGTATGTCACATTGTTTAGAAGATTGTGGCTGCTGAAGAACAAATGTCCTTGTTGGTGCTCCAATCTCTTCAAATGCCATAAATCCTGGCCCAAAAAGCAAAACTTCAAGGGCTTAGATTCACTCATGTAACAGTCTCTGATGTCAATTTTTTTTTTTTTTTTTAATATCGAACAAAAATAGAAGGAAAATTTAGTGAAAGGCTCTCTCAAAATAAGGCAATAGAGATTGTACACAAATACTAAAATGAGCTTATCATGAGCACCATGAACTGAAAAATGACAAGAATATATGAATTCCCAAAGTTTTATCAAGTTTGAGGCAAAGCACTCAGTTGATCATCGTATAACAATTTATGCCCAAACGGGATATTAATTTTAGGAAAGGAAAATAAATGAGTTCCTAATTTAATGTCCCAATGCTCACTTTTGTATTTGTATTTGTATTTGAGAAGAAAATAATATTTAGCACATCTATAAATTAGGAAATTGAATTGATATACTCTTTTTGTATTTCTGTAAGTACGCTTATTTTATTCTAATTTCTTTTAATTCTTTAAGAAGGTGGACAATTGAATAGAAATTTAATTCACCATGTAATTTAATTTAATTCTTTAATAGATCATTAAGTACTTTAATTGAATTATGGATTATTTTTTAGAGGCAATTGTATTATCGAATTTAGTTATGAGAAACTTGTTACTTCTTCTCTTGTAACTTATTTTATTAGTAAACACGCAATTTTCTTTCTCTTTTTTTTTTGAAAGGTAGTAAACACGAGATTTATGTCAACTATTTACAGTAAATAATAAATATGTTATTTACTTCTGTTTCTCATTTCTCAATTCTTTTTTTCTTTTAATGAAATTGGGAATCTCATTTTTTAATTCGCAAATAACATGTACCCCATATATATATATATATATATATATATATTTTAAGTTCATTGGTAAGAGAGAATTTATTTATCACCTCTTGCTTATGGAATTGAATTCCAAATCTTTTCAAAACTATATAGTTAAGAAATTTTTGTATCTACCTTTATTTTATTCTAATTCTTTAAGAAGGTCAACAACAGAATAGGGATTTAATTCCCTTTGTAATTTAATAACTCTATATCACAACAAACAATTTAATTGAATTTAAAAACACATGTTATTGAGGTCGTGACCTACTCTGACCACAAATTTCTGCTCCAATTGGTATCCCCGGTCATGTCGAACCCGTTCCGGCTGGACTCCCATTCTGGGGGGTGATCCGATTACGTCGAAACGACAAAACCGTGCACGGCTATCCGAGCTAAACGCCTTCTACCCGTCTCGATTCGACTAGGAAGCCCAACTTATGAATCCGGGCTACTCGACTGCAATGGACCGGCTATGCCGACAACCCTCTCCGCAGGTCGAGTAGGCACGTGCTCGGAGAACAGGTGACTGCTCCGAGCGGCCAATCTCTCTATGCGCAGCCGTATGCCACCTTACTTATAAGGTATGGCCCTCAATTCCAGGGGTCAAATCGCCATTTTCCTCCACCTGCTCTCATCATTTCCTTAACTTCCGCCGCCTGTTTCAGCTGGGGCTACCCCTACCACCACCTATAACAACCACCCTAGTGTACCCTAATACGGGGTTGAGGACACGTGGCACCACCCTACTGGCCTTTAGCCCTCATACACGATAAACCTACTTACCTGCCGAGAGTCCTAGGGGACCGACCCGATCAGGTCACCTGAGCATCCGAACCCGCAAGAAACTCCTATAAATAGAGGGACAACCCTCCATTTCAGGTATGGACATTTCTTTCTTGTCTAAACTCTACCTCTCCATTTGCTCATCAGCTTCTTCTCTGACTTAAGCATCGGAATGTCCACGGCAGACACCACACCGGTGCCCCCATCACTTCGAGGCGTTTTCCTTTTACAGGAGATCGACTGTAAAGTAACCGGACAGGAGTGATCGGAGCAGCCGATCACATCGGGTGTTGGTGTCGGAGACCTTTTAACATATGTCAATTATTTACCAGAAATATGTTACTTACTTTTAATCTTATTTCCTAATTCGTTTTTCAAAAATATAGACAAGAAAAAAGAGAATAAATTAAAAATGAGCCCTTCCCTTTCATTCCTCTTAAACTTCGCTCAAGGGAAATCCAAAGGAAATACTATTCGATCACAGGTCGGAAACCCGCATATTCGAGGAATGTTCTTCTCACCTGCCAATAAATAATTGCACCGTTTCTCTAAAAATATTCCAATCAACAAAAGAAAATTTGGAAAAAGAAAAAAAGAAAGAAAAGCATTTCACGGCATTGCTTTGGTGGAGAAGCCCATCCGATTGGTGCCTTCTCCTTGGGTACTCTGATTTCAAATCTTTTTTTTTTTATATTTTAAAGTGATTCTGAAGTTGTTCACCACCGTACATCCAAGAACAGCGCAACCTCTTCTGGCAGACAAAACTCAAATAAAATAAAATATGTGTAGATTAATATTTGAATGTTCGTAAATATTAGATCTTGTATACGATGGCATACATCTCACAGTGTGTGTGTGTGTATATATTTTAGGATCGTTTGTGGGGACAATCAGAGACGGCATAATTGAAAATTGAATGTGCCTTCTAGTTCAACCCCAAGTGCTTTTTTTTTTTTTTTTTCTCTCAAAAGTTCATATATTTTTTTCATTTGTCTTATTTTAAATGTTTTTTTTCTTGTTTAATTTTTTTCAAAGATATCATCACTTTATCGTACAAATTCGTAACATATTACTTTATTACATGTGGGCTTCATAAATAATTTTTTTATCTAATTAAGAATCCTAATTTCTTAATTAAAGTTTTTTTTTCTCAATTATGCTCCTCGTTAAAGCTCTTTTTTTCCTCACAACTATAACCCTTAATGATTTACCATCACCGTAAAACATAAAAGTATTTCAACAGTTTTTTTAACTAGTGTATAATATTTAGGGGGATGATAACAATTGAGGATAAGTTGCATTAAAGAGAGAACAATTATAAAGCATGGGGCAATAAATGAGAACATGTCATTCACAGTTTATTAATTAAGAACCTAAGCTGTAAAGGTAGGGACAGAGCTACATGAATTGGTTCGTATAAGCATGTGTAAAATGCCTTTTTTTTTTTCTTTTTGGAAGCCTGATTGTAAGGCCACTGATTGAATCAACAATTGGTTGACAATAAGACGAGTTGAACCAACCAAAAAAGTTGACCTAATTCCGGATCTAATTTGGTTAATGAATTAACAATTAGTCTCCATAGTTACTCTCCACATGGAACTATAGAACCCAAAAAAAAAAAAAAAAATTCAAGAATGTAGTGGAATAATAAAGATGGTAAATTTGACAAACCCAATAGAAAAGTATTCGAAAACATAGGTAATTAATATGAAAACCAAGTTCAACAATGAAAACAAGTTCAACAATGGCAGCCCACAAAAGGGTATGTGTGGTTTTTATTCAAGAACATACAAAGAGTGAAATCTCAAAAACACATGGAAAACGGCAAAATAAATCAAACAACCATTCAATGAGAGGTAACTTTCGGATTGAGGGACTTGTTGAGCCATGACTTCCAGTTCCCACTTGCCTTGCGAGTGCTTTCCTTGACATCATCCATGTTCTTCAGCGGCTGTGGTTTCTTACACAGCATAAAATTGCGAGTCCCTTGCGACCCAATTGTGTCCAGAGGACTCAGAGCTACACAACAACAACGACAAAACAAAACAAACCAACAATTAAAAACCAAATGTTTGATCAATTGAATTACGAACCTAACAACTTAGATAGATTTAGCGAAATCTACCTTCGGTGCCGGCATTGGGGCAGTAGAGGAGGAAATCGTTGAGATTGGAGCTGAGAAGAGGAAGGCGACCCTCGCGGGCGTAGCACTTCAAGGCGGTGTCGATGACGGCGGCGACGAGCTCCTCCTCGTTGACAACGAAGCGGATCGGGCCGGCGCTGCCCAGCACCGTGACGCTGATCAAAAGCCTGTTGCCCTTAGCGGCGCGTTGGTTCTTCTTCTGCTTGTAAAGCAACATCGTTCTTCTTGTTGTTGTTGTGCGACGCAATCAATCAAACAATACAAATCAAAAACCAAAAAAGTTTCACCAATTCAACAGAAATACGACCCAAATCGCCAACGCAAGAAATCACAAAATCGAGCGCGAAAGAGACAGGGAAATAGGAATAGAAAATTGGCGGCGAAGGCGGGGTCGGAGAAAAACGGTGGTGGATTCAGGGGTCGACGCCGATGCAGCGGAAGTACCAGCCTTCTTTGCAGGAGCCAAAAGCGAAAGCGCTCGCCGTCAAATCAGAGAGCGAGCGCATCAAATTGTGAGTCGCTAAGATTTCCACCATTCACGACGGCGGCTAGGGTTTCCAATGGATATCGACGTCGCCTAAGAAGTAGAAGAAGAAGAAAGGAACCAAAGAGAGAAGGAGATATTAAGGGAAAGTTGTTTTTCTTTTTGTTTTGGGGAAGAAATAGGGTAATTGGGCGGTGTGAATTAGGCCAGATGGGGGTGGGTGGTGATGACGTATATAAAGCGGAGTGTTGGAATAGGAAACTTGGGGGCGAGGTTATTTGAGATCTTTTTCTTATTATTATTATTATTATTATTATCATATATTTTGGCTAAAGGAGGTAATTTGAGATTGATTAGGGCCAATGGAGGAATATTTCTCAAAATGACAACCTCAAAAAAGTCAAATTAGCAAAATAATATAATTTCATTTTAATATAGGAATAACGATTAAAAAAAAAAAAAAAAACTAGTTGTTCTTAATTATTTTGAAATCATTTTACTCTTATAAATTTTTAGATAATTTTTAAGAAAGTGTTTGAATTCATTTCAGTTAAAGATTCCTAATTTCGTTGGGAATCGGATCCGTCATCAATTTTGTATTAAGTAGTCTTTTTAGGGGTGGGCATAAGATTCATTTACTCAAATTCATATAACTAAACCAATTCAGTCCGTCTAAAATTTTCGTATCTAAATGATATTGAATTAGACATAAATAATATTTTTACTCATCCAATTAGATTGGATGGGATATTGAAAATTAATTTTGAAAATCTAATAAATCCAATCCAATATAATTCAAATGTACTTTAAAATGATTATGTGCATACTATATATTTAACATGTTCCCTTTGACCTTTTTTTAATTAACCTTTCTTTTAGACATAAATCATCAATTTTTTCTCTCAAAATTCAAAACTCTTTAATATCATGTCATTTTCTTTTCTTTCACAATTTACCAGCCCTTAAACACCCCTTTATTTGCTCTGTCAAAGACCCACGTGCCACCGCCTATTATTGAGCTCCAATCCTACGTCATCTTCTCTTCTCTTCTTTGCGTCATCATCAAGCCTACTATGTTTAAGGAATGTGGATTTGAGAGATAATTTTTCTCTATTGTTATGTTTGGAGTGATTTTGGTTTATGTTGTATACAATAAATGTATAAGGGATGATTAAATTGGTGTCATGAAAATGTGATTTATCATTTTGAGTAAGTTTCATGATATTTAGTAGGTTTTAATAAGTTCTTAAGAAAGATTAATAAAATCTAATCATCTAATTCAATAGATTTTTTATTGGATTAGATCGAATGATAAAATATGTTAGACTAAATTGGTTGGATTTGAAAAGATTTGTTCATTATTGGATTGTATAATGGATGACGGAAAAAAGTTGGTTTCAATCCAATGCCTACTCCTAATCTTTTTTACTTTTATTTTTTTTAATTTATTTTTGGAATAGGAAACTTTTATTTTATTATCATTATCATTATCATTATTATTTGTTAGTGTTAATTTTCTCTCTCTTTCAGTTGTAGTTAAAATTTAATAGTAATTAATTTTTGTTCTCTTTCAGTTGTATTTAAAATTTAATAGTAATTTCATAAGTTTTAAAAAAAAAAGTAATTTCATACTTGATTCTAAAAAAAAATTATGGTTTTGAATTTCTTACCCTCACTAAAAAAAGTTAATTTGTAATTTTGTCATTACATATAATATATTGATAATTTTACACCTAACTTCATTATAAGGTGAATGGTTAGAATCTCCATCCCTAAGTTCAATATATATATATATATACTTTTGTTCCAGCAAAAAATAATAATAATAAATTACTAGAATTTAATAGTCTGCCCGGTCATGAATTTTTTACGAGTCTGTTGCATGAATTAGTATTAAGAATTTAGATAAGAAAAATGTTTGGAACATTAATTCTAATATTAATTTTTTAATATCGACTTATATGATATATGAATTATTTTTTTAATTTATAGATCTTTAAAATTAAAATATAATATTTTTTTAATGAAAAGATGATAATTCACCGCTATTTAAATTGATACTTAAGTTTGTGTCCACACTTAAATTGATATTCAAGAGTTTTAAGATACTGAGGACTATTTTCTTTACAATATGGGGGGTGCTATTTTTATTTTTATTTTTTTTTCATATGTATAAAAAAACTATGCTTAGCAATTTTTTTTGGTAAAAAAATATTATGAGAATTATTTTTCATTACTTTTTTAGTATCTCTAATAATTTAATATTGTTACAACCCAAAATAATAAATAAATTAAAATTAAAACTCAAGGAAGATAATCTGGCTCCACGGAGAAAACCAAGACCAAACCAAGACCTCACACACAAACTTAAGCATCTGATTTCCCTTAAAAAAAAAAAAAAAAAAAAAAAAAAAAAAAAAAAAAAAAAAAAAAAGCACCCATAATTCATGAAGTTTAATGCAAAATTATTACAATTTTTTTGCACTACACAACTAACCATTGAACTATGAACCACTATTTCTTCACCAGTTGCCACCATTTAAACTTCCTAAAATAGTGCTGTAACCACAAAAATATAAAACAGGATATGAGCATTATAAATATAATTATTCAAATAAATTTAAAAAATATTAAAAAAATTCAAATGGCTAATGCACTAACTAAACTAATTCTATTTTTAGAAAAATTTACGTAAGAAAATGTTGTAATACAATTTACAGGGATTCAAGGTTTGTTTTGTTTGTGTGTTTGCTTTTGAAATGAAAATATTTCCTGTTTTGAAATGAGAAGCCACTTTTTTTTTTTTTTTTTTGAAAAACAGATAATATTTGGATGTACAATTTTTTGTATTACGAATAGGTAAAATTTCTAAAATGGTGTTTGTATAGATATTAGAAAAAGTTATTAGAAAATTAGTTTTTTTAACAAATCTAATAAAATCTTATCATATTTTAATATTGTATGGAATATGATATCATTGTAATCCGAGATCAAATGAAAACATTATAGAATTTTAAAACTCAATGTAGATGAAAGAAAATTTTGAATATGAGACCGTTATTATGCTAAATAAGTTAGAAATGAAAAACGAGTGAAATTGGTAATTGTGAGAGAGGAGCTTTTTTTTTTTTTTTTTTTTCCAAGTCCAAACAAACACTGTTTTCATTTCATTTTTAAAAAGAGGTAGGTTACACGAAGCAAATATACCGAATTTCTCTTCTTCTTCTTCTTTTTTGTTTTGTTTTTGTTTTTTTTTTTTTTGGGATTATAATCTTTGAAAGTTTTCAGTTGAAGTTTGTTATCATTTTTGAAAATTAGTTATAGTTTTTATTGATTTTTTTAGAAAAAGACAAAAAATCAGCCATAATATGCAGTTTAGTTTAAAATAAGATGGAACATCAAATGTAACTTAACTAAATTAATTCTATTTTTAGAAAAATTTTCGTAACAAAATATTGAAATACAATATATAGAGATGCCTTTCTCTTTCTTTGAGGGATAATTAGTTCTTTCTAAATAAATACTTCTTTTTGAGAAGTTACAGTTATGTTTAAGGAGATAGTCTCCCAACTTCAACTTGGGAGTGCGTTTTCCACGTCGACCGTGGAGAAACCCAGATTCCTTTCAAACACAAAACGACATTAAAGTCAAAAAAGCCTTTTTGAAGCTGTTTGCTTTCTTTGCAATTATTTATTTTTGAGAAAAACTACGATAAAACCCTTTTTATATACCCTATTAATATAGCTCATTTTTAAACCATTCAGATATAATCAAATGGTTAAAATGTTATTTGTGTACGGTAATTATTATACACTTTACCTTACAATAGTATTTGATTAAAAAATTAAAAAAGAAAATTTAAAAAATCCACCTTCATCGTGCTGGTGGGGGGGTATGACAGATCTGGTCTGGGGGGAATAATGGTCCGTCGCCAACATTAGCGGGAAAGTCACCAGCATTGAGAAAGGGGAGGGGTTGGTCTTTTTAAAATTTTTTATTTATTAATCTACATTAATAAGAGAAAAGGTGTATGATAATTATTACACACAGGTAATATCTCGGCTGTTCAATTACATCTTAACGGTTTAAAAATGAGTTCTATCGGTTGGATGAATAAAAGAGGATTTACCGTAGCTTTACCCTTTATTTTTATTTATTTTCTTATTTTAGGGAAAAGTTGCGGTGAAGCTCTTTTTATATATTATATCCATAAAATTTATTTTAAACCATTAAAATATAATTAAACGACTGATATGTTATTTGTGTATAATAATTATCATATATTTTACCTCATATTAGTATAGATTTATAAATAAAAAATTTTTAAAAAGACCAACCTTCCCTTCCCTGATGATGTTGGCGACGAACCCCGCTCCTCCCTGACCAGATCTGCCCCCTTGGGCGATGATCCCCCACCTCACGCCAGATTTGTGCGTGCCCTTTTCCTCGACCAACCAGCCATCCAAAAACCCACGAAGAGCCCCCTTGATGCTGCCCGCTAGCCCAGAAACCGGCAACAAGCCCCCCCTCCCTCCCTAACGTCGTGCCCTCAAGAGTCAAGAGGAGAAGATTGGTTTTTTCTTTATTTATTTATTTATTATTTTTTTAATTTTTAAGTCTATACTAGTACGAGATAATGTGTATTGTAATTATTATATATAAGTAATATCTCAGCCGTTTGATTACATCTTAATTGTTTGAAAATGAACTTTATTAATAGGATATATAAATGAGATTTTATCACAAATTTACCCGTTGTTTTATCACTTATTTATTTATTTATTTCTGCTAAAGACTGTTTGCGTTGATTTGGTTCAATTTGGGCAGATCTTTCTGTGCAACTACGAACCTTACTCTTTTTTTTTTTTTTGGGGCGGGGGGGGTGGTTACTTTGGGGCCACGTTTTGAACGCCACTCATTCCACACGGCAACACCAGATATCAAAATTACATTAATTAGAAAAAACAAAACAAAAATACGCTTGTGAACTAGTTTGAATACCACTTGCAGGTCTCTGGGCAGTCATGTCAAACAAGCACAGCAAAACAGGAAAAATAAAAAATAAAAAAAAAATATGTGGTAATAATGTGATCATTATTACAGAGAGGTAAAGTCAGGAATAGGTATATATCAAATTTTTTTACGATAAAATAAATTTTAAAATAAACTAAATGAGAATTTTTAATTTTAATTGATTTATGTAATAATTTTTAATCTTAATTGGGGGCAAAACAGTAAAAGTATAAATATTTTTTTATAGAATCAACTTTAATGGGAATTATATGATAATTTTTTATTTTTATTTTAGGCAAAGTATAAATTGTATGAGAATTTTGTTAATTTCAGTGAGGGTAAATTATAAAATTTATAGAATTTTTTTGGTAAAAATAAAATAACAAATATCCCCATTAGCACCGCTAAATCCGTCCCTTGTCATCGTGTGATATTGATGTGAAAATTACATAACTGTTATATAACAAGCAAGGAAATAGGGATTAAAAGAGTTGTTGGCTCTTTTAAAAAGTAATAAAATAATATAATATAGATTTATTTACATGTTATCCTGACAAATTAATTAAAAATATTGTTTAAGTTAAAATATCATATCATATTAATTAAGAAATCTATTAATTAGATGGATGATAATATATTAATTTGCATAGATGATATTATATTACTTAATAGATACAGAATTACATACAAATAAAAAAAACTAATGAGTTGAATTGCACTTCAAAAATTTGTTTGTTCATCGACTTTTCTTAATTTGATAATTTTATTGCTTATCAACTATTGATGTATCCAAAGTGAAGAAGCATTTATTGTAGTTGAGATATAAACATTTTGAAGGTGTGATGTGAAGCTTATCAAAAAAAGAAAGAGACGGGAAATCAGAACATATCTTCTTTTTAAACCAAAAATAGAAAATAAAAGGTTCGAAAGTGAGAAAACCTCTAAATAAACAATTGCACACACTTATGCAGTTTTCTACACGACAAAATCATCCAATGGCCATTTTGTGGTCTCTCTCAAATTCTCCCGCAAATCTCTACTTTTTACAAGTTTTTGCATTTGTTTTGGTTTTAGCTTTTTTTTTTTTTTTTTTTTTGTATATATAATTATTTTGGCTAAAGCTACTTTTTACAAGGTTGAGTCTTGGTGGAGCATGACGAATTATTATTATTATTATTATGTCTACAAGATGAAATACTGACATAATTCATATCGTACTTTGTCTATAATGAGTTTGGTTTTGAAGCAACTTATATGTCCATTTTTATTTTATTTTATTTTATAAATAAAGCAACGTTATTGGGAGAGAGAAGATAAACTTGAAGCAAACGTTTGATGTTTACATGATTTCCAAAAGCAGAAGTATTTGAGTTTGTGGAAATTATTCTCCACGAAATTTATATATCTTGTATGCTCTCCATGGTGGGGTTTTTTTTTTTTTTTTTTTTTTTTTTTTTTTTTTTTTAATAACAAGTATTCTATATGCTAGAAACATTTTCGATACTATGATAGAATTTTCTTTTCTTTTATTTTCACAAAATGATCCCTGAAATATACTCGTAGTCTCAAGTTGGTCCATGACTTTTAATTCTACATGTCACACTACAGTAAACTTTTCTTTTATTATAAAAACGACCCCTATATCGATATTCTGTCAAAAAGTGAATGCAAATTGAACAACTTTCGATCACGTGAGCTTTAATTGAAACTAAAATTAGACATAAACACCTTTAGAAAGAAAATTATTACTCCAAAATAACTCTACGACACTTCAAGTACAATATCTTCAAAATATCTCACATTGAAATACAATTTCCCTTTTAAAAAATGTTTAATTACAACTTTACCTATAAATAAAGCTCGTATGATTGTAACGTCTTCAATTTCTGTTTAATGTTTTTAACAAAATTGACAGATGGACTGTCAATGTAGTAATATAAAAATTAAGGAAAATGTGACATATAAAATCAAAAATTGGAAGTTAACATGAGACATGGTGTAAAATTCATGGGTCATTTATAAAATTAACCCTTAATCTTGTTGAACTACACTACATGACATGTTCCGAATTAATGTGGAACTGAAATATTGTAATTTTTCAAAACTATTTTAAGAATAGCATAATGATATCGTCGTTATTATAATGATTTTCGTATTTCAAGTTATAATATTATATACTAATCATTTTAGCGATTTTTGGGTGTTTGTAAAATATTTTAAGTTTTATTTCAACTCCCCCAACTAGATTTTGCAATGTGTCTAAGAACCCTTAATTTTTTTTAGAAATGTTTTAGTAATTAATTTAGGTATTTTGTTATAAGAGTGGGTGGTGGTCCTGTTTGGTTTTGTCTCAGCCAAAAAAGTGTACTTATCCAAATTTCAGAGTTTTTAGGATATTTTTAATGTAGTTGTTAGTCTATTTAAAATTGTAGATGATTAGCTTTCTGGATCTAGATTGTGAACTTTGAATATTATCTTTATTTTATTAAGGAATGGGCGACTTTTAATGTCTGTAAAATATTAAAAGTTCTTCTAATGTTAAAACTTACCATCCAAATTAATCGATTATTATATAATTTTTCTTTAAAATGCAAAACCTTTCGAAAAAGGAAATTATTTTTTATTGTCAGTAGTTTTTATTAAAAAATTAACCAGACCAACTATGAATGATTGTAGTTTTTAAGAAGAAGGAAAAAAAATAAAAAATAAAATTGAGGAAGCGTAGTTAAAAAATGAATAAATAAACAAAATAAAATTGAGGAAGCGTAGTTCAATAATGTAATTTATCGTAACCATGTGATTTGCTGGGCAGGCTCATAAATTAAACATTATTTTAATTTCTTGTTTGAAAAAGATATTTTAATTTATTTTGACTCGCTTGACAGAATTTTTTTTTCTTTTAGAAAAGCTTGTTAGTTTATTTTGACTTTGGACCAACTAGATCTAATGCGATTTATTGGTGCGGATTGGACTTTGTTGCGGTCATAATCAGTGGAACTAATCACAGAGAAGCAAACCAAGTGTTTGGGACTAGCTGATTACTAATCTATTGAAAGATGAAATTTCTCATTCTCTCATTCTCTCTCTCTCTCTAAATACGAAAAAAAGTTACAGTATTTGGCTGGAGCTTTGGCGCCGCTTCTGGATACGTCACCGAGCTTCCGATCCTAAAGTTCAGTTCTCGGACTCGTCTCGACATCGGCTTTCTTGTGATGGTAGTGTGAAGCAGTGCATCCGTTGGAGTGACTCTAACTTGTCTTAGAGATGGGTTGTCCTTTGGAGGTGGTTCCGCTCAAATCTGGCTTCCGTTCGATGGCCGATAACTTGCTATCGGTGGATCGTTCTTTTATTTTGTTGTAATAAGAGTATTGATGTTTTTGTTCTTTTGGTATAATGTCCTCCGCTTGTGTCTCCCATCTATTTGTTATTGGATACCATGGTGTGAGTGTCCCTGTTACGTGGTGATTGGTCTTGATTAATTGGGATAGTCCATCAATTATTTTGGTATTATTTAATGAGCAATGGTCAAGCTCGAAGTTTATGTGCCGAGCAGGTTTTCCCCTGTTTGAGTGTCGATGCTTATATTCACCCCTAGGCTATTTTGGTTTTTATTGGTAGATCCAGTCTTTGATTCGGGGTCAAATTCCTTTATATTTCCGGTCATTTGTGTCTTTTTTTTTTTTTTTTGTTTCTTGCTAAATGAAAATTTCCTTTAAAAAAAAAACCATGTGTTTGGCTTAATTAATAGAAGCTCAAATGGAAAAAGAGTTGAATTTCTACCCAAAAATACAAATAAAAATAAAAATAACAGAAAAGTCTAATTCATTTATGGCATGTTTACTTACGTGTAATCGGAATGGGCACGAATCGAAATAGATAAGATTTAGAGCAGGCTGGATTCGAAGTTAGAATATGCTGTTTATTTGGGTTTCAGTAATCAAAGTCGGAATCATCGTTAATTCCATTCATTCGTTTACTTAGAACAGGAATCAGAGTCAGTTATTGTAAATTTACTTAAATATCCTTTTAGTTAATTTTGTATTTTCAATTTAAACAAGTAGATTATATACTATTTATTTTAATACTAAAATGATTAATTTTTGTGCTTAAAAAAATTATAAAAATTGAGATAAATTATTTTGTTCTACTAATTATAGAACTATTTTCTTGAAATATAAGTATATTTTTTAAAAACATAATGTTGAGATAAGATATTTATGTCCTAATAGTTATTATATTATGAAGATTATTTTTAAAATAAAAAAAGTGAAAATTTGAGATAAATAGTTTGTTCTAGAAAGTATTTACCTTTTTTTGAAATATAAATTTGCTTAAAAAAAACATAATGTTATAATAATTTCTAAAATCAAAATTTAAGATATTCACTATCGCTCACTTTTTTTAAAATTTTGCTAGAGCATTAAAAAATTTAAAAAGCAGCATTAAAAAAATTTAAAAACACTATAAAAGGAAAAGTGAATAAGCGTGAAAAAATTAGGGTTTTTTTTCAATCTATTACTCTTCCATTTTAATCTTCATATAAAAAAGTAAAGTTGGGAGCAAAATAATAATTTAACTTTAATATCAGGAGTGAGAGTGTTAATCCGAAAGGGAGTTTGGGATTGTCAATCCCCTCATTTAATCCCAAATTAATATAGATCCCACACAATTTCACTCTCGTTTCATAATAAAAATAAATAGATAAATAAATATAAGGTTGATACCTATTTTCTATTCATGAAAAGTAAACAAGTCATTAGAAAATTAGAATAGTATATTTGACGCTTACACGAGAGATATATTCAAGCAGAAGTAAAACAAAAATAATAATAATAATAAATAACAAAAACGAGTAACAAATGTGTCCTCTCATTCAAACACCGTACCAAGTTGACACATTTTTTTTTAATTATTGTTTTTTTAATCTACTTTCTAATAATCCTGTGATGACCCAAATAATTGGAGCACATTTTTCGTAATTCCCATTTTCAATCGTTCTTACACTGTCCATTTCTTCTTTCTTTTCGTCCCTTTTAATTCTTATGGTCCCGCTAAATAATCAATTAGGTTTTGAAATCTTAGCTGAGAAAAATCACATGTCAAAACAAGTTTCCCTACCATTAAATTTGAATCGATAGTTTTTTAAATTCAAAATAATTTGACAGTTTAAAACTGTATAATCATAATATGATTTTTTTTTGTCGTAAATGTAACAAATTTTAACTTCACCCTTAATTGAACTTAATAAGCGTGACGTTTTATTTTTTAACATTTCAACTCGGCAAAACCTACAATATTATTGCACCTTTTTTTTTTTTAATTGTATTTAAAACTTTGTGAGGGATTTATTTGCGTGTCGGACACTTTTTTACAAGGGTTCTCTACTAATGGGCATTTTAAATCACACTAGGAGGAGAGAAAAATCTCCTAGGAATCCTAATCAACTGAAACACTTCAACTTAACTCTAAAAAAAAAGAAAAAGGACCTTGGATACTCATTATTATTTAAGAAGTGTTGTGCCTTTACACCATATACATATCATAGTGGTAAATCTTGTATATAACATCTTATGGGGTGTTTGGTGCATTAACTCAAATTTTTTTTTTTGTCTTTTTCTCAAAAAAATTTTTGTCTTTTCTGAAAATTCAAAAAAATTTATTATTGAAACTTAAATTTATCAACTTAAACTATTACACCAAACACCCAATTAGAGTTAATTTCTTGGTGAACAAAAATTTTAAAAATCCCGTTGTACAATACTTCCACAAATTTTTTCAACAAGATTATCTCTTTAATGATTCGATCTATGATTAAGAATTGTGCTACATGTTGCATTGTAAAATTTTGACACATACACTTACAAATGAAATCGTCACACAATTAATCTAACAATCGAAATAATAAAGCTTATTAATAAGATAAAACTACCTTTCCTTATTATTTTTTTTTTTTGCTTCTTGTTTTAAAAGAGAGCCAAACGATGGTTGGCCAGTCAGTTCTAATTTTGCCCTTGCCCTGCTGTGCACTGTACTGGTTGGTTTATTTATTTATTTTATTTTTTTTGCTGAATTTGATTTGGGTGTTTAAACTGACTTTAAGGGGGTGTTTGGTGTGTTAGTTTGAGTTGAAATATTTTAGTTGTAATAGTAAATTTTTTTGAATTTTCAGAAAAGACAAAAAACTTTTTGAGAAAAAGACAAAAACTTTTTAGGAAAAAGATAAAAAAAAGTTTGAAATGAGATGAAAATGAGATGGTGTCCATAAGCCTTTTAAGCGAGAGAGGCTAGTCGCTAAATATGGACAAATATTAAGCTTTCGTTTGATTCGTAGGTTAAAGATGAAAATTTTAATTTGAAATTGATTAATGTTTTAAAAAATAATTTTAAATTTTATTGAATTAAAAAAAACAAAAATTAATATTAAAAATTATAATTTAATTAAAATTAAGCTCAAATATCAAACAAACCATAATCTTATGGAGCATGACCCAAAGGATGATCTAAACTAATCAAACATAATAATTGTTCAAGGCGACAAAATCAAATCTAACTAATGTCATTATCAACACCAAAAAAAAAAAAAAATGTAACTAATGTCACGTCGTAGCTACATAGCTCATTAGATAGTTCCTAAATAATAATACATGCTTTAAGAGGCGTTTGGAATTAAACTGGATTTGAAGTTTTGAAAAATATTTTAACCGAAAATAAGTGGATGTTTGAAATTTTACGTTTGATTAAAAATAAAAAAGGTTCATTTGGTGAATGAGTTTGAGTTGAAAATTTTAAGTTCCAATAATAAATTTGTGTTGACTTTTTAGAAAAGACAAAAACTATTTCAGAAAAAACAAAAAAATTTTTCAGAAAAAGACAAAAACTGATATGAAAATTTTAAGTTTGGAATGATTTTCCAAACGAAGCCAAATTATGACAGTTAAAAAATATAAAAATATAAAATATTTTTTTAAAAAAATAAAAGTAATATAAATCTTATTTCATTACATTCATTATTTTATATAATTAAAAAAATTATTTTAGTTTGATTTGAAATAAAAATATCATATAGAAATTTGACTTTTTTTAAGAATAAAATAGAAAGATTAAAAATATTAACAATAAAAAATTGATTTATTCATGGATAAAAAAAAATTGAAAATTATAACTGCAGTGTAGACGCTAAACGCCAACTCAGTTGGAGCCATTCCTTTTCTACCTAACCGTACTATTAATTTCTGGCCACCAAGTTTTACTACTTTAATTCCACAAATGCGAGCAACGCAGACATGACATTTCCTAGTCAATTTCAACTCAAATCAAATTCCAACGGATTTTCTAGGACCAGAAGCTGCTAAAGTTGAATATTTTATTTTTTATTTTTGAAAGTGAGAAAAATTCAGTTCTTTCCTCGGCACAAACAGTTTCATTATTTTTTTTTCCCAACAATACCTAACATGTAGATCATTAACGCTAAAATAGAAAACCTGATTCATTTTTTTTTTTTTTTTATCACACGTGGTTCGTAATTATTCAGTTCACTACAAATTCATAATGGTAAAAAGGAAAGCCATTTTTAAAATTAAGAGAGACCTGAGAAGAAAAACAACCACCAGCAATGGTTGTTTTTTTGTTACACTTATTCTTCCGTCAAAATGTTATTCTACATTAATAAATCATTAAGCTACACATCATTAGTAATTGTTTTTGTTTTTGTTTGTTTGTTTGTTTTTTTTTTTTTCCTTCTAGAAACCGTAAGTTAATTATTGTTACTTGTACTAATGATGAATAAAAAGTTAATTACTACTTCTAACAGTGCATTATACAGTCAAACTCCTAGAGTAAGTTTGATAAAATTTCTAAAAATCGCGTATTCTTATGTTTGATTAGAAATAGCAATTACTCGGGCATGCTTATCATTGAACCAATATATGTGAACACACATTCCTAAAGTGAATCACTAGTAAGCATTCTATTCCAAATCTCGTATTAGCTAAAAATTCTTACACCCTACCATAGCCCTCCCAAAACCTAAAACTACTCTTAGCATTATCTCAATATATAAATTAGACAAATTTCATTTTCCTTTCTTCTATTATAACATCCATATATAGAGAAGAGCTGCTATCCGACACTCTTATAAAACGCCAGTTGTAACTTTTGTTTGTGGTATATTGTAGTCACCAAGTAATTATAATGTGTGGTTGGAGGCACGATCTTAACTGTAATTTCACACTTAACTTCATCATGAGATGTAGAGTTCGAATCCTCTATTTCTAAGTTAAAAATAAAAATAATTATAATACAACATTTTTTTAGTGATATTTCTTTCGTTACATGATTATCTAAATTATATCATATAATAAAGATTTTAAATAAAAAGTTACTTATAAATTAACCGGTTCTTATAAATTTTAAAATAAAAAGTTATAAGTGTTGGATATCTTTATTTATTACATTCATATTTATGTTTTAAGGATTTTGTGATAAATGTTCACATGAGAGTGGAGTTAATAAACATCGCTGATATCTGTACTATTAGAAGCAGATCTTGCAAGCTGGGCTTTGAGTCGCTTCCTTTCATGAGCCCAACAATTCTCGTCTGAAATTGTTTGGTTTGATGTTGGTTTTTATTTTTGCTTTTTAATGCGGGATTTATTTATTTTTTTTTAAAGTACATGTCTGGTCGGAAATGCCACGAAACAAAGCCTTTAATTGTTTTTTCCATGAGAGAAAAATTCTTTTAAAATACCAATATTCTATGATGATACAATGAGGTATCTTCCAGCAACGGGAAACAACTGACTAATGACCACCGGTATCCTACCGCGATACTTCGTAGTTGCCGGGTAAAGAAAGGAATACATGTAACTTAGTGTTATCAGTGTCAGTCGGCGAGACTGTCGATATTTTACCATGATACTTTGAGGTGGCCTTTTCTGATACTAAAAAGTTCTAACGTCTACAAAAGCATTTTTCAGCTTTCGAGAAATTTAACTGCTTTACCCTTTTTTTTTTTTTTTGGAGATTTAAGGATTGTAAATATGAATATTATGTATCTAAAGAACAATGTCATAAATTTCCTTTGAACTTTATCATTAGTGTTAATATATCCTCTTAAATTATAAAATATACATATTGTACTCTTTGAACTTTAACATGTGTATCAAGTTGTCTTCTCAGTTAGTTACCGTTAATTTTTCTTTTATCTTTAATGTCAAAATGCCCCATAAACTTTATATTTGTGTCAAAATGCCTCATAATCTTTAATATTTGTATCAAACTACCATTTAATCTTTAATATTTGTATCAAATTGCCCTATTTATATTACTTTAATTATTTAATATTGTATATATATTTATTATAATAAAGTGATATGTATATTTTTTTAACGCACTTTTTTTTTATTTTGCTTCTTTTAATTCAAGTTTATTTGGGTTATGGATTTATTTATGCGTGATCATAGTTGGTAGGACTCAAATGCAAGATTTGAATTTCCAATACACTGTTTACTTGGCCTACATAATTTGAAATTATTGTCGTAATGAATTTCATTTATATATTTGCTTAAACCCATAATAAGAATAAATACTGTAAATTTACTTTGATAACCATTCTTAGTTATATTTTTTAATTTAAAAAATAATTAGTTTGCATATTATGGTGTCAATCATAATTAAACTAAAATTGTAATGTTAAAACGATAAAATAATGAACTTATAAGTTGTGTAGTTATTTTTGTTTCAAAAAATAAAAATGAATGTAAAATTTGAATTAAAATAAGTAAAATTAAAAAAAAAAAAGGTGGGTTAGAAAAAAAATACATTTTCTTTTAGTAGAAAAAATAATTTTTTTGTTTTACCTATTCTAAAAAATTTAGGTAATTATACAATGTTAGATAAATGAAAGTAGATAGATGTGGCAATTGGACACAAATATTAAAAATCAAGGAGCACTTTGATACAAATAATAAAGATTAGTGGGTACTTTGACTGAAATAAAAAAGATCAGAGGGCATTTTAACACAAAGATCAGAGGACATTTTGACACAAAAGCAAAGTTTAGGGGGGGGGAATTTTGACATTAAATATAATAGAAAAACTAACGGCAATTAATTGAAGGGGTAACTTGACACACATTTAAAATTCATGGGGCATAATAGGTACATTTTATAGTTCATGAGACATTGATATTAGTGATAAAGTTCATGAAAAATTTATGATATTTTTCTTATATCTTATAATAAAATTAGATACGAAATTATTATTAAATTATATTAGTAACCGCAAGTCATGCGCGCTCTAAGATAGGATACAGCTACAATTGCATTTTTTTCTTTTTAGGGAAAAAGTTACAAGCTACAAATTCCTGCTAATGGCCTTTTTAGGACTGCTGCTTTTTGTTTTCCCCTTTCTTTTGAGATAATGCTTTTTTTTTTTTTTTTCAAATACATTTAATAAAATCTGAAATATATGACCATATTAGAAAACAAGAAAAAAAAAAAGAAAGAAAAAAATTACCTAAATAACCATCTTGTTTTCATCTATTGATCATCATGATATAAAATTTTCATTTTTGATCAACATGACACAAGTTTTAATTTAAGTTTGTATCGTATTAGTTTAATGTTAATTTTTTAATAAGATATTAGTGTAAGTGTCTCTAATTTATATTATTTAAGTACTTTTCTGTAGAAGAAAGGAGTTTTGATGAGGCCATGAGTTTGATGACCATATTACAAATCTCCGTAAATAAAAATGTGATGCAGCAAGAAATTAAAAGAAAGCCAAATTCATGGCCGAAGGTAAATGGATGTGCGCCTCTATTTCTCAACAATGCAATAATTCAAATTTGATCTTCCAGTACAACAACAAAGCCATTAATCTCCATAAAACGACACCGACTAAGAGAGTTGCGTAATAGAGCAACAAGTTCAAAAAGATAATTAGCATTTAGAGAGACGAGCGAATGAAGTAAAATAAAGCTCTAAAACGACAAAATGACGTACTCCTACATCAAAATGCCTTTTTTATTGTAAGGAATTTTCTTGGAGATAAAAGAAAATTACTTTGTTGAAAAAAATATTTCTAATTGTCCATTGACTCTTATAGACAAATGTAGACTTATTCTATTGCTAAATCGTCAAATTTAAGCCTAAAAATACCAAAATGCAGAAGAAAAAAAAAACCCCCCCGATTTCATTTGTTTTTTTGTTTTTGTTTTTGTTTTTTTGCTTTTTTTTTTTGTTTTGTTTTTCAATTTCTGAATTTTAATTAGTATTTTTTTTTTTCCTTTTTTCCTCTCCCCCCCCTATACTTTGGTCATTTCCTGATGTATAATAAATTTGCAAACTTTTGAAACGTTTTTCAGTTTTTTTTTTTGGGAGGAATTTTCAGTATACCTTTTGAATAGCAGGTTACATAAAATTATTTAAAAAATTCTAAATATAATTGCTTAACTAAGAGTATACAAGGATAAATTTTGGTGAAAATTAAGTTAATTACACCAAATAATTTTGTCGTGACTAAAAGGGTTGTTGAGTTGTTAAAATGTCCTTTTTAAAAAATATATATATATTTTTAGCAGAAATACTTTTTCTTCATTTTTGGCATCGTGTTTATTTTGGGGTGACTGTGATTATTCATTGCAGTAGGAAAAGGTTCACGTGTCTCAAAAAAAAAAAAAAAAAAACAGGAGCAAGGTTTTATGAAATGTGACGTACACAAAGATTCTCTGCTGACCAAATTTATGCTTTCTCTGCTAGCAGAGAAGCTTGCCTTAATAAAAAGTGGAAAATATTACCATGAAATGACAAGGGGACAAAAAATTGTAAATAAATATATATTCATGTATACATATTAGCTAGGTGGAGGGTGTGAAGATGTGATCCGAGAAGAATATTTTTGGGTCCCATGATGTGGAGTACCATTCAATAACTTGCCAGCTAACATGTGCATTGAGATGTTGATGGATCAAAAAAACTAGCTCAATCATACATACGTATATATATATATATATTTATTTGTTTAAAGAACTTTAGACCATCCTATTTTATATTTTGTAGTTAAAAACCCTTGTTAGAAAAGGTAAAATGAAACTTTTCAAAATTATAGATCTTGTTTAGGATTTGAGTTCAAATTTAAAATTTTTATCTTAATTTTTATCTTTTTTTGAAAATTTTTTTTATCTTTTCTAAAAAGTCAACAAAATTATTATTGAAATTTAAAATTTTCAACTCAAACTCATTCACCAAACGGATCTATAAAATGAGCAATTCTATTTATCTCGTGAATTCTAACCCGGTATAAATTATATATGTCTCAAATTTACCGATTTTTCAATTTTGAACTTTTATAATTGGAAGTGGAATTTATAAACACAGAGCGAAACGTAGGTTTTGAGGGGCAATGAAGTTATGTATATAGGGGGTGTTTGATGGAGTAGTTTGAGTTGAAATTTTTAAGTTTTAATAGTAAATTTTTTTGAATTTTCAGAAAAGATAAAAAACTTTTTAGGAAAAAAACAAAAATTTTTTGAAAAAAAGATAAAAAAAATTTTGAGATTAATATTTTGAGTTGGTGTGTCAAACATCCTAATAATAAACTATTTTCTTTCGGAAAAATTGTATTTTATTTTATAACCTGCACATTTTATAATGATTTGAACTTAGCATGGTAGCTCTACACGTGACAGAGGGTTATTTTGCCGGAAGTCTTTTGCAGTAAATATAAAAAACGTCATATCCATCATCATGAACTTGAACCTTTTAAATCTTCATAAAATTTCATCAAAAGATAATTCCAGAAAGTCCTCATGACGTAACCAGTTTGACGTCATTAAGGAATTACAAAGTGTGAGCACTGCTCATGTTGTCTTGATTTGTAATGATCTCTCATTGCTTAACCAGTTTGATTCTTCCAAAAGTCCCACTTTATTGACATATAAATACTAGATTTAATTAATTAAACGACTGGTAAACATATTTAATTAAAAAAAAATTAAGGGGATGATAATTTCCCTAAAGAATGGTACATCTAATAAATTTATGGCTTTCCAATCATACGGACAGCTGATCAATGAATGTGAATGCTTGGAATAGGGAAAATGCTTTGCTGTTTCCTTTGTACCCGATTCCGAATTCAGATAAAGTGAATACTGAGTACTGAAAAGTGATTCCCTTCTTTACTTCCTCAGCACGCTAGAAATTTCCTGGTGCTTTCTTTACTTCGGTTGAAGTTTCATGGTAGTTGGGTGGAGAAGGTGAAAATTTAATATTCTCCTTATTTCTCTCTCTGCTTTTGAAAATCTACTTTGGAACTTTCCGCAGTAGGCATTCTATATGCTTCAAACGTTTAATTGCATGCCTATTTTGGATATCAGTTTCACATGATATTTTATCATTTGAATTTTCAGATCTCAATTCTACATCAAATTTTTTTTTCTCTTCTATTTTTCAAAAAATTTAAACTTTAAAGATTTATAATTTTCTCACTTCAAATAAAAAAAGATGATTTTTTATATTAAAATGCTTATATTGACGAGGTAAATAAAACAAGAATCAGATTTTTTTTTTAATACATTTTCAATTTTGCATTATTTTTTATATTACAAAACTTTTTCAAAAGTCTTCATTCCACAAAACACACATTTTTAATTCAACCTTAAAAATAAAATATCTAGATGTCCCCTGAAGGGGCCCTAATTATGTATTTAGAATGGACGAATCTAAAATGTAACTCCAATGCAAAACGTATTCCTATCAATAAGATATCTTTTCGTATCATAACATAAAAGTCTAATTTCTTTTGACAATCAATTACAATTTATATAGTTGATCAATGCAATAGGTTATTTGATAGAGAAAAAAATTAGTGTATTTCAGATTTCGAAAAAGAGAATCTTATATATTAAATTGTGAATTCAAATTGAGTTGTTTGGATCTAGATCCATCGCCAAACATTATTTTAAATTTGTTCTTAAACTCAACTAAAGTGTTTAAAAATACTTTTTACCATATGTTATATATACACCATTTAACCCAAAATTGCAAGCTAATTTTCAAGCCTACATATATTATTTAGGGCATGATATCAAATGTTGTTGTATTATCTCAGTTATCATCCATGTTTGGTTTGAAACCATTATCAATTACGATATTTAATTAAGATCTGCCCCTAGAGTTTTAGCTAATTTACAAGCTTAACTTTGAAAAAGCTTGTTTCTTTGCATCACTTGTTTTAAAAATATCATTAAATGGGAAATTGTAATTTGGTTATTGTTATTTATAAATATGTATTTTATTTATTTATTTAGTACCCGTTTGGTACATTAGTTCATTTCTATTCAAATCAAAATTTTTTTTGTCTTTTTTCCAAAAAGTTTTTTGTCTTTTCTGAAAATTCAAAAAAATTTACTATTACAACTAAAATATTTCAACTTAAACTAGCGAATCAAACGGACCCTTATTTTTTTTTTTTTTTTGTTGTTAATCAACTAGAACGGGGCGTCGATTGTACATGACGTCGATTGCATTGATTTCAAATTAATTGAGAAGAAAAAATAATGTTCTTGTAAATATAGGGCTAATCCAATCTCCGTACTTGATCTGGTACAGCAAAGTCAAGGAAAAAATAAATGGAAATTATTAGAGAGCAAAACTTGAAGAAGGCGTAGTTTTGTTTCAAACGTTCTCTGGTAATATATATATATATATATCTATATATCTATATATTATATATTTGGAGTGATTTCTTTTTTTCTGTTAACTTAATAGACGAGACTTAATTAATGGTACACTTTATAATAAAGTGAGGTATAAAATTAAAGTCATGTTTGCAATCATTTTGGACTGACTTTTTTGGGGAACAAGTGTCACAAATGCAACCATATATAGTGGAACCTATAGAGCAAGATCGTAGAACACTCGAATTACAATGGAATACAGAAACAGTTGAAAAGAAAGGGAGAGGGGGAAAAAAAATCTTAGCGTTAAAATTAAAATATCACTTTTTGTTTAAGTATACAAAATATTTATGTACTTTGTAGAGTTAGCTTAGTGGGTGGAAGGGGAAACGAGCGAATATGAGATTTTAGATTCGAAACTTTTGAATACTGTTATTTTTTTTTAATATAAATAAAAGTCATATATTTGATATCATCAAAAGTGTTAATAAAATAATTTATGTTAAATTCAACGCTTACCATTTTACTCTTTGAACTTTCATATAAATTTCATATTTTTACATAATACTATGTGATTCAGCTAAAATGCATAACGTCAATATTTTATTAGATAAATTACTTACTTAGTTCGTAAATTATGGTGTTTATTATTTCGTTTTGACATTCATTTTATTTTATTTGTTTTAATCTGAAATGACGAACTTCCATTGAGTCCAAGGATATCTAATTTCTGCACGAGAAAATATAGAGAACTCTAGAGAAACCCAAACAACGTGTAAAGTGTTTTGTCTTTTCAAGTAGACAACCTTGTCCAACATTATACAAAGTATTTTGTTTTGTTCTCTTCTGTTCATTCTTTCTTGCTTTTTTCTTGTTCTTTTTTTTTTTTTTTGGGGGTAGAAATTTATATAAAAAGAACTGGTAGACCGAGAAGAACGG
The DNA here is from genome assembly GCA_025413485.1 of Ficus microcarpa. Lineage (NCBI taxonomy): Eukaryota > Viridiplantae > Streptophyta > Magnoliopsida > Rosales > Moraceae > Ficus > Ficus microcarpa. Next base: position 11,799,869 of record CM046385.1, on the reverse strand, counting down.
TGCATATAATATTGGAGGGGCCACTTTTCCAATTTCCAAATGATGCTAAAAAAGATGATGACACTTTAAAATTTCTCTTGAAAATTTTGCATTTTATTGTTGAAATCATACGCAGCACAAAATACTAGTTTTAAGAAATTTTGAAAACGGGACAAACTCCATCCATGTAGATAATATATAAATACATGAGTTTCTAAAAAGAAATGATAAAAAGGTGCTTCTTCCTATTTTCTTACGGTGATGATAATGAATTAAGACAAAAAATATATATATACATATTTATTAATATAGGCCTAGTCTAAAAGCATGTAATTAACTATTAGTTAAACATAATATTCTTTTATATCACTGTCATTTTCACTGATAATTTTAAATAATATTATATTACATATATAAATTTGCGTAAAATTACATGTAATTAGTCAATAATAACATGAATTTGGGTTAAAAAAAAATTACGTCCATTGAGCCTGTACTGTTACCGAATACGATACATCTCTGATATATACATAAATATCCTTTACCACGACAACATTGGTTTATATATATTTTTTCTCTGAAAACAAAAAGATACATAAATATATATATATATATATATATAGGATTCTAGACATAGGTTTCTCTGTGTAATTGGTCCTGTTGCGTAGCAGAAGGATACAGGTATTTATTCATTTGCAGGCAAAGAAAGAGAGAAGAAGAAGGGACTGAAGATGGAGGGTTTTATGGGACTTCTGAGGATTCGGGTGAAAAGAGGCATTAATCTTGCTGTTCGTGATACCCTTACCAGTGACCCTTATGTGGTCGTCACCATGGGTAACCAGGTCTAGTATTTTATCCCTTTCTCTTTTCTCTTGTCTTTTCTTTTTTTAATGATTTTTTTTCCCACACTAATAAATCTTTTTTTTTTTTGGTCTATTATATTATGGTTTTCTGGGTTTATTGGCCTGTCTTGAATTTTGTTTTCTCTTTTTTACACTACCATAAATTTCTCTTAATTTCCATGCGTCTTGTTCATACCTGTTTTATATATACACATATATGTAGGTATGTATGTATGTATATGTATAAATTTTGGTTGAGGGCAACTTAATTATTACTCGCCTTATGAGGATGGATTATTTGAGTACCTCCTTGTAGTACTTGAGGAATTATGGTTTAGTTAGTTAGTTAGTTAAATTCTATTTTCTTCAAAGTTTCTTACCAGAAATCGTTCTGGGAATTTTTTTTTTTTTTTTTTGGGTGAATCTTTGGTTCTGAATACTGATAGAATTTTCATTTTGTCTTCGAATTTTATCAAACCCCTTTTCATAAGTGTGAACTACTAATTTTATTATTATCATTTTGCAAGTTAGCTATCCAGGTTGTTGTTGTTGTTGTTTCTTCTTCTTCCTTTTTTTTTTTTTTTTTTTTTTTTTTTCTCTGGGTCTTTGCTTATCCTCTAGAGTTGGTACAATTTGAGAGCACTCTTTTGAGTGGACAAAAATTTAGGTGTATTTGTCTCTTATAATTTTTTGGTTATGGGCAATTATATTTCCTGGTATCTTCGTTTGCCTTCTTTGCTCTGATATTCCTCCGATTTTCCATGCAGAAACTGAAGACTCGTGTGGTGAAGAAAAGCTGCAACCCGGAGTGGAATGACGAATTGACCCTCTCCATAACCGATCTTGAGACCCCAATCACTCTTGTAAGCAATCCTGCATTTTAAAATTTCGTGTTCAGATAGTATAAAACCACAGATAAATCTGATTTAGCACCATCTAATAAATCTGTTTAGCACCATATATCTATATATTGTTACTATAAGGCCACTGAAAGATTTTCCTGTTTTATGCAGGCAGTGTTTGACAGGGACACACTAACTTTTGATGACAAAATGGGTGATGCAGAGATTGACATCAAGCCTTACATAGAATGCCTCAAAGTGGGGTTGGAGAATCTCCAAGAAGGAAGTTTGGTCAAGAGGATTCACCCGTCCCGCGAAAATTGCCTCGCCGAGGAGAGCAGCTGTGTTTGGAACAATGGAAAACTTGTTCAGGACATGTGTCTTAGGCTGAGAAACGTCGAGAGCGGCGAAATTGTGGTTCAGGTTGAATGGATCGATCTTCCGGGTTGTAAAGGCTTATTGGGAGATCATCATGAAGCTGAAAACAGTTCATCAGGAGTTGAAGCTACAAATGATTTGTTGGAAGTTGAGGCTAAAAGAGGTTTGCTCGGAGTTGAAGCTGCAAACTAAAGTGTTTTTAATGTATTTAATTATGTATTTGGTTTTCAAGCTTTGTGACTTTTGCTTGAAATAGTTTATGTTTGTTGTATTAGGTTTCAAATTTCAAGCTTTGTGTCTTGGCTTGAAATAATCGGTTTAATATTGTGGGATATAAAAGTGTCACGCTTTTGAACACTGGCCCTGAGATTATGCTTATGTGTGTTCTTGATTATGGACTTATGCTAACAGTAAATTAGATTACTTATGCTAGTCTTAATTTTGTGAAGATTATCCTGATTAAGAAATAGTTGTAGTTGATCTATTGGTTCTATTTATGTTCACTGATTATCATTTTCCTTTTTATTAGTTACGATTCGTATCATAACCTAATTGGGTTAGGTTCTTGGCCATGAAAAATAAAGCCTAAAATTTAAAAACAAACCAAAACAACCACCCCCACACGCCCTATCGCTTACCGCCGTTGATTTCGCCACCGCACGCATCGCAATTGAAGCAAGTGTTGGAGCCCTAACAATCCCTTGTGACCTGCTATTCCTTCCTTCCCGGCCTTGTTGCTCCTTGACACTCACCATGAAGCATTGTTTGTGCCATCATGTTAAGATGGTAATTGGACGGTGTTGTCTTCTCGCCAATACGACTTACTAACAAAAAAATAAAAAAAATCTTTGCTCAAGTTCCATTAATCCGTTTAAGTTGGCAAGAGTTGGGTTTTCCTTGTTAAATGTTTGGACACTCGTGTGTGCCCATTTATTCAATTAATTATTTTAAAGATATAAGAAATTTAAACAAACACTAACAAAAATATCCCTTCCATCATATTTTGTCTGCTTAAAACTAGGATAAATCTTAAAATTTGAGCCATTTTTTTTTTCTAACAATAGGTGTGTTTTTATTAACAGTTTAAAATTTGAGAAGTGTAAGCTAATAAGATTTGTTCAAAAGAAAAAGAGGACGTGGAATAAAACGGTGAGTTTTGACTTCAACAACTGTGGTGTTGGCACGCGTGACATTATGACCGACCGTTAATACTCGATGATAGAGTGGAGAGGAAGCTAGATGATAAGGGGTAGTGTGTGTACATATTTATATATACATATATATGTATATATATGTGCTGTGTATCTATCGGTTCTCTTCTGTTGCTGTAGCATCATCGAATCATCATCCTTGCCATGGATATGGCTTCCCGCCATTTCTCTTGCTCTCCTTCTCCTCTTTCGACCCCCAAAACCAAAACCAAATCCAAAACCCACTCTGCTATCACTCCTGTCAATTACCTCTCCACTGCCACGCTCTCTTCCAGGAATTTCGTCTCGGTATTGCTCTGTTTCTCAGATTTTATTCTTCAATCTTCTTCGATTTTCTTTTACAGTTTTTCTTTTTCATTTTTTTTGTGGGGTCAGAGAAAGATACGGGCTTGGGTGAATTCCAGACATGTTATTAGCAGTAGTAGAAAGGAAATGCCTGGAATCGTAAGAGCAGAATCAGCTTCGAACATCCTCCAAGGCCAAGGTTTTTTTTTTTTCTGTTCTATTTCTTTTCTTTTCTTTTTTTCCTTTTCCTTCTAACTTTTTTTTATTGAAATTATTGCCATGAGTTCGTTTTTTTTTTTTTTTTTTTTTTTTTTTTTTTTTTTTTTCCCAAGAGGATTTGCGTGATTTTAGGACGGCTCAATGGGAAGTTGATGTAAGTGATCATGTCATGTAATAATTTGAGCTGTAAATGTTTAAGATGCTTATTATTTATTATTACTATTTTTATAGCAGTTATGCCCTCAATCTGATGGAGAAAGAGCGGTGTTAATTGAAAGAAGAAATATGGTGATATCAATGGTGGGCATATTAACCGGAGCTCTCTTGAATGCTTCCAAGGATGATGGAGTAGCTGCCGCCGCCGAATTTGCGGACAGTAATAATACCTCTTTTTATTGGGCAGCATTGATTATAGATACACAATATTAGGACTTCTGGAGGTTTTTTCACATAGTTATTTCAGTGAATTTGTAGTAGAATGAGTTCAATCTGTGGTTTGGAATATATATATATATATATATATATATATATGTTTCGAATATTGATGTATATATTGAATAATGTAGTGCCTGCAATAAGAGGGAAGGACTATGGGAAGACGAAAATGCGGTATCCAGATTACACAGAAACTGAATCGGGTCTTCAGTATAAGGTCATACATTGTCCATTGCCGTAATACATTAGTACATTTCCACTTCCACAGCCTCTCTGTTAATTTTATTTAATTTTATTTTTTTTAGAGTCATGTTGATTCGTAACTATCCACCTATGAAAAATGCAGGATTTGCGACGGGGAGATGGCCCCATTCCTCGGACGGGAGACACCGTTGTGGTATACGGCCACTTTGTTTCCTATTCATAGTTTATCTTTACTATCTTTCTATTTCCCAACTGTCAAAAAAAAAAGTATTACTTATTGATGCAATTACGATATTGTTACGTATATAATATCGAAATCCTAGAGCTCTAAACGTAGTTTTAAGTCATATTAGGGGTATCTACAAAGTTTGACATAAAGCAATCCTAATAGAAACGGTGCTTAGATGGTTCTCTTTCGTGTTCGAGGGTGCTCAAGTTGGTTTTGACGATTCAATGAAATTTCAGATAGACTGGGATGGCTATACCATAGGATACTATGGCCGTATATTTGAAGCTCGGAATAAGACCAAGGGTGGTTCATTTGTGGTATTAAATTCTCCTCTTCTCATTGCTTAAAACGGGGAGTTCTCTAATGAGCTTGACAAATGGACTAATATTTCTTTTGCCTTTTCTCTATTTGCAGGGTGATGACAAGGATTTTTTCAAATTTAGAGTCGGATCCCAAGAGGTGAGAGGTTATTTCTCCGTCCAAATTTGAAACATGAACATTTTTCAAACAAGGCAGTATCAGATTGTATTCTTTTATCATACATTTGTGAAGGGCAATGATGAATGAGTACTTGAATTAATATTTTTAACTTGTTATTGGTTCATGTCTCTCGGTCACACTGTCTATCAGTGATTGCTTAATTTCTCACTTTGAGGCTTCTGAATTTCGCTATTGGTCTTCGAATGATCAGGTAATACCAGCTTTCGAAGAGGCTGTTTCAGGCATGGCTCTTGGTGGCATTAGAAGGTGTGCGGCATTTCCCATGTTTCGGCCTTTGTTGTGTTAAGGAATTTTTTCAGTAAATTCGCAAAACAATTACTAGACAAATACGCATGCAATTTTATCCACACGATGAAAAGTTAACAGTTAGGGCTGACCTGAGTGCATCTATAAGCAAATTTCACAAACTGGTTCACAGTGGTGCAGGATTATAGTGCCCCCAGAATTAGGATATCCCGAGAACGACTTCAACCAGAGGGGACCAAGACCAACGACGTTTTCAGTAACACCCTGGTCTTTTTCTTGGTGACTCTATCATACGATTATGGGATTTTGCTTGAAAACATGCAAATTGTTGGTGTGACAGGGGCAACGAGCCTTGGATTTTGTTTTGAGGAACCAAGGGCTGATAGATAAGACTCTTTTGTTTGATATCGAGCTACTTAAGATCATACCCAACTGATCTCTCGTCGCAGTTCAACTCAGCTCATCAGATACAACAGCCTGCCTTTACGGGTTAGTTTTTCCTGTTCTACCAAGAAAAGAAAAGAAGTTATTTTTTATACATCGACAATATCCTACTAAGTGAAAAAAAGTGTTCGTATTATAGCTTAGTGGCTCTGAATTGTTCTACTGTTTAATTCAGGGGGTTGAGATATTGATCCATTCGGGAAGCTGGTTTGATAAATTCCATCCATATCGAGGAATGATACAGTTTTATCTCTCAGGAGCTGGATAGCTCTTTTTATTATTATTATTATTATTATTTTTTTCTCGCACTCTTTCGTCAGTACAAGATCAAATATTGTACTTTATCAGGTCAACTATTTTTTTTTTCTTTTTCTATTTCTTCTTGCTCCAATTACTTATGTAAATCTAATAAAATTGAATTGTAACAGACTTAGTACGATAGCCCATTATGAACGAAACCGTAGTTATTCCCATCGAAAACTCGTCCGTATATAGAAATTAGATGTATATGTGAAGGATTTTTCAAGTGCAGGTACAAGACTTATTCTCCTGTTCTTTTACAACTCCTTTGTTTTTCCTTTGCCAAGGATTAAGGAAACGCTCGAACTCCCTCCAACCTTGTGAATAAAAGTGGACTGTTGCCACCGGATTGCGGTGCCAGACCTGCCTCTATCTATTCTCGTGAAGTCTTGCTCCGTTCACTTTGCCTATAATGCAGGTCTGTCTTTGGAGAAATCTTGTTAAAACCTAATTTACATCTCAGCTGGCCTAATTTTTCTCACCCTCACTATGTTCCTTGCTTGGGGACGAATCATACATACGGACCAGATGTTTGTGGATTATTTTCTTTAAATTTTAAAAACGATATGATCCAAGTATCCTAATGGTGTAAAACACTGTGGACATATCGAGAAAAACAAGAGGAAAAGAACTTCGATCCACTGTTTCAGAAAAATACGTAGCTGTCGAGGAATGGAAAGGAAAGTACTATATTTACTCTGGAAGTGCTCATATAGCACTTCTTCCAATCCTGGACAGAGCCAATGCTAATCCATGTTCTATACGGTCAAGGAAGCATTCGTTTATTTTAATCTCATCATGAAGTGAAGCTTCAAATTAATCTTTAAAATGAAAGGCATTTTCTAGGATTATACTCTGGCTTCTAACAACTTAAATATTTTTTTTCGACAGAGACTGTCGCATTACATTGTAGATTTTCCTTTTCAAGTTAGAAGCATAAACAACCTTGACATCAAGATTCCAAAAGTTCACTACAATTATAAGAAATTCAACACATCCAAAGCAACTTCTGTAACAAGACTGAGGTGCCGTTGCAAACCACGAATATCGTCCTAATACATGGCAACCAAACATGAGCAACAATCCAACACAAAAGCACGGGAGTTTCAGTGACAGAAAAGTGCCAAAGCAGTTACACAAGAAATCCATAAAAAAGGAGCCAAAAACGGTCCTACACGCGAGCTAACTTTAAAATGGCGAAGGACGCACCTATGTCTTTGACTTTTAGTTAACAGATAGTTCCCGACGCTTGTAGCGCACCATAACCTTTCCTTTCACACCCACAACCATGGCATTCCAATCGATCTCGGGAAAAGGTGATACAAGTTCCAACTCAAAGTTCCTCAGCAAATGGCTCCATATGGCCTTGATTTGCAAATATGCAAATGGCTCACCAAGGCACCCATGTCTACCACCTCCAAATGAGATGTATGAGAAAGGCCCTGCCACCTTGTCCTCTTCTCTCCCAGGAGCAAATCTATCGGGATCGTACCTATCTGGGTCCTTAAAAACATGAGGAAGCCGATTGGCGAAAGCTGGCGATGTCGCAACTATATGGCCCTTAGGAATGTCGTATTGCTTCCCCTCTCGGGTTTCTACGCTAAAATCACAATGCGAGCTACGTAGCAGCATAATCAGTGGCGGGTGGAGTCTCAAGGCTTCCTTGATGCTTCGATACAGAACATCCATCTCAGACAAGATATCATGATCCACCTTCTTCCCATGCTTTTCCATTAGTTTTTTCTGCTCCTCCAACACAGCAGACATGTACTCCTTGTGACGGAGAAGATAGGCCCCGGTCCAAGTTGAGGTGATAGAACTAGTATGCTGACCAGCAAAGAGAGCAGCAATCAGCAAGCCAGTGACCTCGGCCTCGGTTGTTAAGCGGCCATCTTTGTACCTTGACTCAATAAAGCACTGTAACATGTCGTTCTCTGGTTTTCCACTTTGCTTACGGGAAGCTATGATGTTTGCAAAGATTGCTGCAAGTTTCTTACGGGCCTGGTCACGGCGACGGTGAGCTGGGATGGGAAGGTATGGAACGATGACGCTAATAGGAAGCATCCCGTTGTCAAGGTCATGGAACAACGCAGAAACATCATCAAAGAGCTTGTCACGAACTTCTCGACCCAAAAGACATCTGCTGGCTGTCAAGATAATCAGGTGCTCTAGCTCGTACTTCAGGTCCACCTCCCCGCTGTCACCCCACTTGGAGAAGTAATCCTGCCAAATGCCAGTGTCAAGGAAAGAATAAAAACCACAAACACTGTGAAGAATACAACACATATAAAATTTCTAAAGAACTGGCTGTCTTTAGTCAGGCAATGGATAATGAATACGTAAAACACCCAACTCATGAGCAAATATCATGCAATTGCAACCACATATGACCCTTCGAGGAGCATACTGTGAATTATTGGCGGTGAGGCTGGTGACTGCTCATGCTCAAGCCGAACATGAAAGGTATCGCATGAACAAATAAAAAGACAGTCCACAAATAAATTTTACAACTTAATGGTATAGTAAGATTAATACTGCAAATTATTGGTGGTGAGGCTGGTGACTGCTCATGCTCAAATGAAAGGTATAGCATGAACAAATGAAAAGACAGAGTCCACGGATAAATTTGACTACTTAATGGTGTGGTAAGATTAATTCTAGTAAGCCTTGACAGATAAATAACATTACATTTTTCAGCTTGCTCTCAAGTTTTTATCTAATTTGTACTTATGCCAAATGAGTTACGAAGCCTAAAATGGCTGCTCCATTGGCTGGATTTTCATCAAACAGCCTACTACGGTTTGAGGAGAAACACATTTAAACATAGTTCCCGCCAGTTTCTTTCAATCACCGTTGCTAGCACATTTCTACTAATTTCCAATGCAAAATGATGTAACAACTCAATGACGAAACATGCAAATAAAGTAATAATATGCTAAAGAAAAACAACTCAATGAGGTAACTAATACTTTAAACAACAAAAGATACACTCCAAGTTCTCACCTCTGCTTCTGTAACCATCTGATCTACATAACCCTTGAGTTTATTGACTCTGAGAGACTCGGTGAAGAAGCGGAACTGCTCCTGGCGGATTGAGTAATCGACGTCAAAGACGACTCCAGGTCCAAAAGTAGGCACATTGAACTGGTAGACCTCCTGCTGGCTAAGATCGGACTCGGGGGCCTTGAAGAAGTGGGCAGAAACCTCATGCCCAATCAGAAAAGTAATCTTCTTGTGAAAAATGTTGACAGTGAACACACTGCCAAGCTTGGGGTACTCCTCGCGGAGCATCACGATGGGACCTTTTATGAACCGGAGAAGTCCCCCGACGAGAGGCCAAGCCCTCACCTCCGGAGGGAGCCGCTTCTTTGATCGCGGCATTATAAGCACGGAAATGAGCTTGGCCACCACCAGTGTGGCCACTATGAGCAGCCCAGAATTCAACAACTTGTTATCAACATCCATTGTAGAAGACCCAACTGATAATTTTCGACCAAAAACATGAAAATCAGATCTAACAAACAAGTCACATTATACGTTTGACACCAAAATCTAACAATCGGAACTCCAAACGGAAACAGCAAAATCAGAGAAGTAAATCAATTACATTGCAAGTTTGTCATCAAAATCAAACAATCGGAACTCCAAACAGACACAGCAAAATCGGAGAATTAAATCAATCACGTTACAAATTATCAAAAATTCCTATAAGCTTAACAAATCGATCACATCCGAAACGCACAAACAGGAAAAATATATATATGTAAAAATTAAAAAAAAAAAAAAAAAGTGATAGGAAACGGGAAATGCAGGGAATGATGAGAAATCGAACGAAAATGCTTTCGAAAGTGAAGATTTATAGATAAAAAGGAAAGATAATTAGAGAAACTAGGGATTTTTGTACCTGAATGAGGACGATAATTCCAAGTATGAAAAGAATGAGAGCAGAGAGAGAGAGAGTGGGGGGCACGAGAAGAACTTCTCTTCTGGGTCTCTCACTCCAAGTCCAAGTACTGATAATTAGGCTTTATATTTAAAGGCTGTTAAAATCTGGACAGAGAAATGAGCCGAGCTGAGCCGAGCCGAGAGTGGTTTAAGCCGTGGGGAATCTTTGGCTCCGGGGGGTGCTCGTTGGATCTGGAAAAAACGGTGGGTCAGGAAAAGGCGGTTTTTGTTGTGTACGTGGCGTAATGTGATTGGTGAGTTGGAGATTGTAGCACGTGCCAAGTTGGATTCCAGCGCGAGAGTACGACAAAAAGGCAGCTAAGCTAAGCTAAAAAGCTTTGGGCTCTTGGTGGTCAAAATACTACTCAGCAACTGACTTTTGCTCGTCCAACAAAACAAGCAGCACTTTCCAAAAGAACCACAAAAAATAAATAAAATAAAAATTGGAGTGGCGTTATTTCTAATGCCTCTCACTTTCGTTTTGTTTAAGAATCTACACTTTATTATGTAACCGTATATAAATTTATTTATACTTATATTATTTATTTAAACAAAAATAGAAAAAAAAAAATTAACATTTTGTAATTCCCTTAATATAAAGTTCATCTTTAAATCTTTGCTCTAAGATATGTAGTCTCTAAAATAAAAAAAGTTTTTTGTTTCACCGAAATCATTGAACCTAGATTATATCTAATTATATAAATATACTAAAGGAAATGAGATTTTTGCTGTTCATTTAACAGTAATGAACAGTAATTTTTGCTTCTTTTTTTTTTTCCTTCTTTGCTTTCACCAGTTTAGTTACAGTACCGTACAATAACTTTTCTACAGGGATCTATAATAAATGTACAGTAATCTACAGTATTGCTACAGTGCTTTTTACTACAGTAGTGCACAATAACTGCTTTTTCTACAGTAAAATATCGATTTTACCCCTATCTCATGTGTTGAATTTTGACTGATTTACAGTAGAAGGATGGTTTTGTCCTAACATATTTTATTTTTTTGTCTACAATCAAGAGTTTTTTTTGCCCCTCTGATTTAGTTGTTTTTCCTTCATCTACAGTGAGTTGACCTTTTTACCCCTATTATGCAGAAATTACAGGCTACCCACACAGTACAATTACCGTTTTACATCTCTTTTTTAGTTGTTTTCCTTTTTCTTACAGTGTGTTGTCGATTTTACCCCCATTTAGAGTTTGTTTTTTTTCTTAATATTGTTTTTGCCATTTTTTTTGGACGCTAAATTTTAGACATTAGATTCTGATTTATTGTTGTATTATGTTTTTGCTCACTTTGCTTTTTTTTTTTTTTAATTTTATTTTTAAACGATTTTTTACTTTAAATATTTTATCTTTATTTCGGATTTTTTTTTCCTGGGTTTTTTTTTTGTGTCTTTTTGTTTCTTTTGTTCTATTTTTTAAAGACCCCTTTTTTTAAGGATTCTGCATGCAATTTTTTTTGTGTTTTTTTGTTTGTTTTGTTTTATATTTTAAAAATTCTTTTTTTTTTTTAACGTTTTTGCATGTATATAACCTGATTTTTTTTAAACAGTAAAAAAAGGGAAAATTGGATATATATTTTATTTTGTTATAATTTTTTTTGTTAGGGTTAGTTTTTTCTGGTTCTTTTGAGTCTAAAGATTTTTGTTCTTTTTTTTTTGTTTTTTGTTTTATTTTTGTTTTAATTTTTTTCTTTAAATGAGTATGACTACAGAAGAATTTTTTATTTTTTGTTTTTGTTTTTGTTTTTATTATTGTTAGTACTATTGTCATTTGGTTTTACATCTTCACTATTGGGAGAGATTTTGACAAGAATTATACTTATTATAATTATAATATTTATCTTAACCAACTGCTTTTATTATATAATACTCAGTTTATTTATTTATTTTTTTCTTCCTTTCCCAGACAACGCATGGGTATTAAACTCGTAAAGTACTAAATTGATGGGTCAATGATAAATTTTAATAATTGAGTAAAAAAATTACTATATAACAGTGACATATTTTATGTCAAATTTACCATGATAAACTTGGTGGTAGATTTACCACTAAGAGTGTGTTTATTTGAAGGGAGGGAGAGGGGTGGAGGTAAAGAGGTAGAGGGCGAAGGCACACATTTCCTTGTTTTGAATGGAGGGAAGAGAGAAAGGAGAAGAGAGATGGAGGGGTGCCATATCTCTGCAGGCCAACCATCTTGTATCCTTCCATGAACGAAAGGATACTAGCTCTCCTTTGCTTTTTTAAATTGAAAATATGTTTTTAAATTAAAAAGATATTATTATTGGACAATATTATAACTATACAAAGATTATCATTTATCATTTTAACTCTCTCTCCCTCTTATGAAACAACATAAGGGATTTCTCTAATTCTCTCCATTCATCATATTCTTCATCCCTCCTTATACCAAATATAGCCTAAGTATAGCTAATGTCTTGATATTTTCATCTAGTTATTATTATTTTTTTTTGAAAGTTTGTCATCTAGTCATTAAAGTATTTATAATTTTAAAATTATTAAAATACTAAAATTTAAATACTAAAAGTTTACTTTTACGAGTTTTAAAGCTTAATAATGATAACAAAACGAAAAAATAGTATTGGAAATAACATTGCACATTGGAGCGGGACAAAGTAAGATAACATTATTTTTCATAAATGTTGGCATCAAATATAGTATTAGAATTAACATATATGGTGGAGATATCTTATCACATATAGCAATCTTTTCTATACTTCTAATTTTAAAAATTTATCTTTGAACTTAAAATGTATAGCAAAACAATGACATGAGAATTTATAAAAATTCACTTTTAATTTGAGAGCTATGTCGCCTGTGTTACTAGCTTGGTTTTCACTACGTAGAGAAAGACTAAAAATTAGAAGAGATTGATCAGAAAGCTTGAGAGAGGCAATGATGATGGAAAAATGTAGTAGTGGACAGAAGAGAAAAGACAAAAGAGAGAGATGGCTGTAGGCTAAAATGTGTTTACGTTCAGAGCTCCATAGTTATAGTACAGGGCCTTTATTCGCCATTTCCATATTTAGAGAGGTCCAACTCAGTCAATTCCCACGGATTTTCTTTATTGCTTGATTGATGGTAACTTTTCAAGCAGACTAGCACAAACCATGTTCTTGGAGATCAGGGCGGACCAAATCCGAATTCGTTACGATATACTCCTCACAGCGTAAAGTCTTGACGTAATATTTTCGAAACATTCTCAGGAATAGTCGACTAAAACATTCTGCCGAGCAGTCATAGTTGACTCTGAGAAGCTTTAGTCGTTTTAAGTTGATCTTAAGTCGTCTTTTAGCCTGTATATCTTGATCTTGAGTGTTTATTAGTAATTGTTTCCTCACTTTATTAGCTGTAATTAACCCGAAATAACACGTGGATGATAGAGATTGATTGTAACGAAATCTGCCCTCTATAGGCATCACGTTAATGATCTAATATCTTTGCTTCCTGTTTTCTTTCTTCTTATTGTTTTTTATTTTTTCTCCTGTAACTTTGAATATCGTTCTCTGTTGAAAGTTGAAGTATACACAATTATACCTTATAACCATTGAGTCACGGAATCTATCAAACGACAGTATATGCAATATATTATATATATGTGTGTATGTATAAAAGTGTGTGTGTGTGTGTGTGTAGCACTGTGAAAGAATATGTCATTCACCTTCCCTTTCACACGCAGAAATATCAACTGCACCTCATGAAACAAACAAACAACAGAAAAATCTCCACATTTGGAAGTTTGTTTAAAGATATTTGTTCTTCCTTCTCTTCTTACACAGATATTGATTTCATATCGTAAGGCCATGATTCATCTCGGAATATCTTATCTTCCCACCTCTCCCTTTGCTTGGTCCAAATAATTTAATATCATCTCTTTAAAAACTTTCAAAAACAAAAACAAAAAAAGCGCCAAACAATGTTCTACGATTCAAAAAACAGAAACAATTAACACTACCAATTATGGCAACTTCAATAATATCTTCACAAAATAGTCAAAATGTTCTAAAACCAAGCTTCCTTTCAAACACTACACCAAGAAAACTGATATTCAACAGCACCAACCTAAACTTTCCGTTCTCCTCGCCGCCTTTATCCAAACCTATTACCGCAAAATCTTCGAGCACAGCCAAGTACAACGATGCCGTTGTGGCGGTCGACGAAGAGATGGACAGTATCAGGAGGCTGCAGAATGGATCGGACGTGCGGGGAGTGGCGTTGGAGGGGGAGAAGAATCGGACGGTGGACCTCACACCGCCCGCGGTGGAGGCGATAGCCGAGAGCTTCGGGGAGTGGGTGATCGGGGGGCTCGAGAAGGAGAGAGGAAACGATAATGAGCCGGTGGAGAGTGTGAGAGTGTCGCTTGGCAAAGACCCGAGAATATCAGGGCCTTCTTTGAGTGCGGCGGTGTTTGCAGGGCTGGCTCGTGCTGGTTGCGTGGTGTTTGATATGGGACTTGCCACCACTCCCGCTTGCTTCATGAGCACTGTTTTGCCTCCTTTTGCATTTGACGCTTCTATCATGGTAGTATACATACATATGCATATATATATACATATATATATATAACACAGCAATCTCTAGATTAAATTTAGTCACTGGATTTTTGTTGTGTTTTAAATAAAAGGAGAAATCCTATATACTAAATTGGAGTTAAGCACTTTAAGTTGTTAATAAAAATCAATGATGGTCAACACCAATAAAGTTGGTTAATTTGCTGTTCAAGTTTTGCCATACTTTTTTGCTTTTAGGACTACCTAGGGGGAAAAATAATAAAGAAGAAAATCTAGTGAGTGTTCATTTTCAATTACTGATTAATGTGGTTTCCACATCAGATTTATATGAGTCTTATATATTCTTATTCCGTGGAAATAGAAACCCATCAAGCTTTATTTGTGCCTTCTAGAATCTTATAACAAATTTATAATTTGTGAACACTTGTCGCATGTGTTCCCTTCCCTTTTCCCTTTCGGTAGGGGAGGGGCTTTCATTTCTTACTCAATAGGTTTGTCCGCTGTGGTGGTGGTGGTATAACGGTAAAATGATAATCTATGAAAGCTCTTTTACCAAGTATCTAGGGATCAAATTCTATTGTTATTGTGAGGTTATAATTATGTCTTTTTAATGGCCTATCGACCTTGGTGATTTTGGATTCCTTAAATATTTCCACATGTGATACTAGTAGATTCAGGGACATGAAGACACCACCGATTTTTTTTATTAGCCAAAAAAAAAAAAAAGTTTGCGGTTGACTACATTACTAAATATTGATCCGGATTAAACTAATTATATATCTAAAGCAGTATATATTCTTTGCGAAATACACACTTGGTAGAACTCGGATTGTTAGATTTTCATTTCGATTAGATTGTCAGATTTCAAACCTTCTGGTTATGCATTAATTAGTGGGATAATGATTGAGGTTGTGTTTTACGTAGATGACAGCGTCCCACTTACCCTACACACGCAATGGGCTCAAATTTTTCACAAAGAAAGGAGGACTAACTTCGTCGGATGTGGAGGAGATTTGCGACAAAGCCGCTCGTAAGTATGCCAATAGGCTGACGAAGGTGTCGACGCTGCTTAACGTTCCCCCGAAAAAAGTTGATTTCATGAGCGCCTATGCACAACACCTTCGGGAGATTATCAAGGCTAGAGTAAACCATCCAACACATTATGACACTCCTCTCCAAGGATTTCAGGTTTTTTTTTTTTCCTTCTCTCTCTGTCCGTTTTAAGTATGCCAATAGGCTGCCAAACCCGTTAGGGCTAGTTAGTGAGGCCAAAGGGAAAATATTTGGATAGGAGCTTCAAGATTTGAAACCTAAAAGTGTTTTCGTTTATATTTATAAATGAGAGTCATAGTCCTGTATCGTCAGAAAAAAAAAAAAAAAAGTTACATCTTTTATTTTACTACAAGCGATTTGAGCCTGTAACAATTCAACGCCAATGACACAAAATTACAGATAATAGTAAATGCTGGAAATGGATCAGGAGGCTTTTTCACATGGGATGTTCTAGACAAGCTCGGCGCAGACACCTTTGGATCTCTCCACCTTAACCCGGACGGCATGTTCCCGAACCACATCCCTAACCCAGAGGACAAAACCGCCATGGCACTGACCAGAGCTGCGGTGCTTGAGAACTCGGCCGATCTAGGAATAGTCTTCGACACCGACGTTGATCGCAGCGGTGTGGTTGATAACAAGGGCAATCCAATCAATGGTGACAGACTTATCGCCCTCATGTCCGCCATCGTGCTCAGGGAACACCCTGAGACCACCATTGTGACCGATGCTCGCACTAGCATGGCGCTGACGAGATTCATCACTAGCAAAGGCGGTCACCATTGCTTGTACCGTGTCGGGTACCGGAATGTCATTGACAAGGGAGTGCAGCTGAATAAGGATGGCGTTGAAACTCATCTCATGATGGAAACGTCTGGCCACGGTGCTCTTAAGGAGAATTATTTTCTTGATGATGGTACGTAGAAAAGAATACTATTTCCATGATATCCATGGAGCTAGAGATACCACTAAAGTTCGTTTGGCTTATAGGCTTGAATGAAAGTTTAGATCATTAATAATTATAATTAGTTGTTTCAAAAACTAAATAATCGCCAGGTTTTATGATCATTTTTGTGTGTGAGGGTTCTTGTATGATAATTTAAGATTACATGATCAAATTAAAATATATAATGGAGAATTAGGGAGTTATTACGATTAATTTTTAGGGGACTACCATGATAATTCTTTTCAAACTAGTAGGCTATTTTTTGAAAAAACAAAAGTTGAAGGGGCTTTAACCCCCCTAAGCCTTCCTTCCCTCCATCCTTGCTTATACTTCTACTAACCTGTTTGGTTGAACAACTCAAACCATTCAATTCAAACTTTTTTTTGTCTTTTTCTCAAAAAGTTTGTATTTTTCTCAAAAAGTTTGTATTTTTCTCAAAAAGTTTTTTGTCCTTTCTGAAAATTCAAAAAAATTTACTATTGAAACTTAAAAATCCCAACTCAAACTACTCCACCAAACGGGCTACATGTTACATGTAAGACGCATCGTTCATGTGCCTAGAAACAACATTGTCTTTTGCATGTGGGGTTATGCATATTTATGCTTCTTTTTTTTTTTTTTTTTTCAATATTAATCTCGGAATTATATATAGTTTCACATTCTGGATTTTAGTCTTCATTAGCTCTCTCTTTATTGAATCAAATAGGGGCTTACATGGTGGTGAAGATCATAATTGAGATGGTAAGGATGAAGCTTGAGGGATCAGATGAAGGCATAGGTAGTCTCATAAAAGATCTTGAAGAACCCTTGGAATCAGTAGAGCTGAGGATGAACATAATCTCCGAGCCGAAATATGCAAAGGCTCAAGGAATCGAGGCCATTGAAGCATTCCGAGACTCCGTTGAGGTACTAACAAACTAGCATTAGCCAAATTTAACATGAGAAAATTACCCCGAATTTTAGCCAAGACAAAAATGCTATGCATACATCCTTGTTCTATAGGAAGGACTACTTGAAGGGTGGGAATTGGATGCCTGTGGAGACTGTTGGGTTAGTGAAGGCTGCCTCGTCGACTTAAATGACACTCCTGCCGCCATCGACGCTCACATGTACAGGTACTAAAATCGAAATCAAACGTGATTTAACTTGTAAATCGATGATAAATTTAAATTATGGCCAAAGTTTTTATTTTCCAAATATTTGAAAACTTGATGTTACTTCAATTTCAGAGCGAAAGTTTCGGACAAGGAACACGGGCAATACGGCTGGGTGCACCTGAGGCAGAGCATTCACAACCCGAATATTGCAGTTAATATGCAGTCATCTGTACCCGGAGGTTGTCATACCATGGCAAGAGTTCTCAGAGACAAGTATGTCGCAATTTGAACTCAAAATTTGATGCTTCAACTAAATTCGTCATGAAACAAATTACTGATTTTCTTATGTGATTTGTTTTGATTTTTGGAACTTTTGTTTTTTTTTTTTTTGGGTGCAGATTTCTCTTGGCAAGTGGATTGGACAGTATTCTAGACATAAGCCAGATCGAAAAGTATGTCAAAAGTGGACAAGTAAACTAAAATGGAAAGCCTTTTGAACTAGATAAAAAAGCTGGCTCAATATTTGAGTACCAAGATACATACATGTGTATATATATATATAGATAGATACATTTCATGTATAGTGAAAAGTGTAAAAACTGTAGAAAAGAAAATTCTGGAATTAGTCCTAACGACGTCGTTTTTGTAACGTGACCCAAATTTTCAAACAATAAATGAGGGCAGTAATAACAGCTTAGGAAGATAGTTGCCTTTGCTTAAGCGCAGTTACCAATATACTTGTTTCATTAATTTTGGTTTTGTTAAATTTTATTGTTCACAAAAAGCTATATTTCTTTGAAATATTTTGTGAAAAAAATTGGAAAAGTTTAGTCGTATTATTTTTATGGTAATATATGCAGGCAAATATGATTCTTGATTTATAATAGTAGAGAGGCAAAAGGAGCATGATTCCGTGCAAAACAGAGTATCCTCGTTGAGTTGCTTTATTTCTTCGCAGATCTCCAAGGACTTCGCAGAATTTTCTAGTTATAGATTTTGTAAGTAACCGATCTAATTAAATATGCACTTGTTAAGGATTTGGACGGCTGGTATGGCTTAAATGGTGGGCTAAAACTTTTGATAAAGTAGTCTGTCTACTTGACTTGACTGACAACTTTTTTTTTTAAATAAAAACAATTTTATAAAGTAGTCCGCAGTATTCGGGAAGTTTGAAGGAGAGAAACAAAAGACTGGGTCTAGGTTCTTCACTTTGAACTCCATATCCTTGTCCCAAGAAACCACCTCTTTAAGATTTCTTTGCGTGAAACTCAATATTATTGGCTCTGAATTTGGATTTGGGATATTGTGCTATGTTTGAAACACGGATTTAAGATAAAAATTTAGTTTAAAATTGATTGACTTTTTAAAAAATAATTTAATTTTTATTGATTTAAAAAAAAAAAAAAGATAAAAAATTGATACGAGGAAAAGATACTGGGAAAGTGCAATCTCCTAGATACTGACTAAAGTCAATTTACGCCATTCGGATGTTTCCCCATCCAAGTCAATAAGAAAACCATGCCAAGAAAATTTGAAAACATTAATTAAAAAAAATCTTAAAAAACAAAAAGTAAAAAAAAAAAAAAAACAAAAATATAAGATAGAGAATAGAGATTTAGCTAGGCTTGACAATTCGTGGTAAACATGTCAATCGTGTCAGCCCATTTTTGGCCCATTTATTTTCATGTTAAACGTGTCGACCTAATTATTAAATATACGGTCCAAACCCATTTATTACGTGTCGTTCTCATGTCGTGTCACCGTGTCATGTCCGAATAATTTGAAAATTCTAACATAAATGTGTTAAACGTGTTAATCGTGTCAGTCCATTTCTGATCCATTTATTTTCGTGTTAAACGTGTCGATCCAATTTCGACCCCATTATTAATCGTGCTTCCAAACCCATTTATTACGTGTCGTGTCACCGTGTCGTATCTGAAATTGCCGGCCCTAGATTTAGCATAAGGACAAGGATTTTTTTTTTTTTTTTTTTTTTTTGTAGTAGCAATCAAACCAAAAAGAAAAAGAAAAAGAAAGAAAGTGGGTTCAAAGTGAAGGTTTGAATAGTAATTGACACTAGAAGATAGTGATTGTACTGAAGGACTCAGAACAACAATGGACTTCTATATGCACAAGGTTTTTGTAGTAAAAAAAAAAAAAAAAGAAAAAGAAAGAAAGTGGGTTCAAAGTGAAGGTTTGAATAGTAACTGACACTAGAAGATAGTGATTGTATTGAAGGACTCAGAACAACAATGGACTTCTATATGCACAAGGTAGCAATCAAACAAAAAAAAAAAAAAAAAAAAAAAGAAAGAAAGTGGGTTCAAAGTGAAGGTTTGAATAGTAATTGACACTAGAAGATAGTGATTGTACTGAAGGACTCAGAACAACAATGGACTTCTATATGCACAAGGTAGCAATCAAACAAAAAAAAAAAGAAAAAGAAAAAGAAAGAAAGTGGGTTCAAAGTGAAGGTTTGAATAGTAATTGACACTAGAAGATAGTGATTGTACTGAAGGACTCAGAACAACAATGGACTTCTATATGCACAAGGTTTTTGGGTTTGAATTCTCATTTACAAAAAAAAAAAAAAAAAAAAAAAAAAGAAGGATGTGATTATCTTTCCGGTTCAAATAAAAGCAAGGAAAACTAAAGTACGCTTGAGTATTAAATAAATATACGATTTTCCCTAAGATTTTTGATAATTAATTTATAAAATATTTATAAAACTCTTTGACTGGATTTTTTTCACTCTTAGCTTTTGTTTGGATCACTTACTAGAGTTAAAAATTTTAAATTAAATTAGTTTTAATTTTTGTTGATTTTTCAAAAAAAGACAAAAATCTAATAAAAAAAATAATTTAGTTAGAGTTATACTTGTGTATCAAACAAAACCTTAGCCTCCATTTGGTTCAAATTTAACTTTAATTAAGCCGTATTTTTTCATAGTAATTTTTGTATTTTTTTCTGAAGAGTCTAACATAATTTATAATTAGTTTTCGAAAAGTTAACTAACTATAATATAAAAATTCTATTTTTAATAAACTTACCAAAAGGAGGTTAAAGCTATGTTTGGTTCACCATCTTAAAACACCCATCTTAAAATTTTTTTTGTCTTTTTCCTAAAAAATTTTTGTTTTTTTCCCAAAAAGTTTTTTGTTTTTTCTGAAAATTCAAAAAAATTTACTATTGAAACTAAAAAATCTCAACTCAAACTACTCCACCAAACACACCATAAGTTTCTGACTCAGATCAGGATTGCTCCACAACCACTGTATAAATAACCCAACAAGCAAGCAAGCAAACAAATAAATAAATAAACTTGTGCATTTGATTAACTAGATAGTTGGTTTCTCTTCCTGTGATAACATGGTGGCCGAGAAGGAGAAGAAGATGGAGAAGGAGAAAAAAATATTTCAATTGAGAGTTAGAATCCCTCTTCACAATTTTGGTGAAATGCCCAAGTTGGGAAAGGAGAAGCACAGCACCTACAAAGCGGTCGACCGGTTATCGGTCTCGCCTGTCTCCGATCAGATAGAGGACCAAAAC
Organism: Ficus microcarpa; assembly: GCA_025413485.1. Classification (NCBI taxonomy): domain Eukaryota; kingdom Viridiplantae; phylum Streptophyta; class Magnoliopsida; order Rosales; family Moraceae; genus Ficus; species Ficus microcarpa. Next base: position 11,778,631 of record CM046385.1, on the reverse strand, counting down.
CCTATTATGCCGGTGCCGGTCCCGGTGCAGCCACTCGAAGATGCGGTGCCGATGAAGAAATCAAAGCTGGGCGCGGAGACTCTGACTCAGAGGCTAAGGCTGAGGGTGTCGTCGGAAGTGGTGAAGGAGAAGAAAGGGTGGTCTGAGGACGACGGCCACGGCTGCGAGAGGCGGCCGGCGAAGAAGGAGAAGGTGAGGTTCCAAGCAGAGCTGACAAAGCAGGAAGTGGATGAAGATTTTGAGAAAATTTATGCTTCGGGCCTCAGGCACAAGAGGCGACTCAAGAATGTTCATAAGCCGTTGATCAGCAACCGGTTGTTTCCGGCAATGATGATACGGGAGTTATCAGCAGATACTTACAAGGTCCGCCTTCCGCCGTAGTCGGTGAAACCGGTGGAGGGAGAAAATTGTGTCCCTCACTGTGGTAGCTAACGTTGTAGTAGTATGAATAATGTGCGAATTAACTAATATTGGTACTCTTTAGCACCATAATAATAATAATAATAATAATAATAATAATATCGGTATAAGGAGACATGGGAATTTTGATGAAAATCTATACAATTCCCCTCATTCGGTTTTATTTTCATTTATTTACATATCCTAATTTTGGATGTTGAATATGCGGTGATTTTTTTTTCTTCCCCCCTGTTTGAACAATCGAGAAGAAATTTTTTAAAAAATTTCTATAATTTCTTTATTTATTTATTTTTTCCAATGCATACGTCTCAAATGCATAATTTATTTATTCTAATTACTACTACTACTATTATTATTATTATTATTATTTTGCCTAAATCAATATCCTGTAACCAAATAGTGTTTTCCATTTTCTCTAACATACGGATATATTCACGACAAATGCCATATATATAAATCCTATTGTACTCAATATGCTTATATCTAAGTAACAAGCACGTATTGAAAAGGCCGTTTACTTTCAATTTTGGATATAATTGGCAAGTAATAATGTATCATTTCTCTGTGAATAAGAAAAAGAGCGACAAGCTTAACAATAGACTATGAAATTAATACTTAGGGCCTATTTGGGAGGACATCTGGAGATGATATTTTAAAAATTGAATTAAAAATGTATATTTGGGAAGAAAACTTTTTAAAAAGTTCTACAAGATAGAAATTAGTGCAAAATTAAAAATATATTCGGAAAAAATATGCAAAATAAATCTTATCTTATTCGTCTTGTTAATACGAGTATTTTGACATAAAAATCATCTCAGAATATAGAATTAATATTTTGAAATGCAGATGATAAAATACCATTTGAAGCTGTGCCCCAAACAGACCCTTATATCTAAAATGTATAAAATGTAGTTAATTCCACTGTGGAACAAATTATTATAACAAAAATATTAGTGAATACAAGTTTCAACCAACTATCATCAAGAATTTCATCTTTGTATTAAAAACATCCAAGAGGTGGAATACCACAAAGAGAAAGTATAGGTAATAAAAATGATGTTTCTGTAATTGATACATGTTTTTTAAACCACTCACAAGAATCATACTCCTACTTTTATCCGGAGATTATCTAACCATTCCTTCCATTGATTGAATTATAGGACAAGGCTAATGTGAAATGTATCTATACAATATCATAGAAAGGAGAAAATCTCCTACTGTTCACCCTCCTTTTGTCCAAAACGAAAAACTTTTGTATTTTCTTTTTTGGTCCTCTGGTTTCCTTTTTTTTTTTTTTGGTTGCAGACCAAATCTTTTATTTTATTTTCATTTTAGTCCTTTTCTCATAATGATATTTTATTTTTCATTTCAGTCCTCTTATCTTTTTGGTATTTTTTCATTCTTTTCTTTCTTTTTTTTTTTTTTGGTTTCTTTGTTTTTTGGGTCTTTTTTTTTTTTTTACTTATTATCTTAAATTTTCCTATTTAGATAAATATGCTCAAATATGCTCAATATATGTATGGCACATGTTTTAAATTAGTATACATATATTTATTATAGATTCTTTTTTTTTTTTTTTGGATAAAAAGGCTCTGGTAGTGACCCTTTTATCATCTCATTTTCAGCCGTATAGGCAAGATCTACTTCCCTAAGAATAGTAAAGAAGAGATGGGTCTCTAACCTAACCTTTTACAATTGTCAACTCAGGTCTTACCCAGAATATCACCAACCCAATGCATCCAGAGTCAAAACTCGAACGGGAATCTTACGGGAGTTCCTTGGGGATCAAATTTGAGTGGACGAAAGAAAATACTAAGGAAAGTGCTACCTCCTTTGTCACCCCATCTGCCACTATGAGTGTTACATGTCTTATAGATTCTATATCATGATATATGCATAACTGAATTAACTGGTGGACCGGTTAAGTTTTGGATTTTTATTTTTATTTTTATTTTTTTTTGTTACAAGGGCGTGAATTTGAGATTCCACTCAATAGTAGGCAGTTATACTGGCTTACAAATCTATCAATCAACTTAAAATCAAATGGGTATGTTGGTTTCTAATCAATTAATGTTTTATATCAAATTTCAAGGAACATGTTACATGCGCGTGTTAATAATGTCGTCTCTTTTATGTGTGTGTCTTTCTAGTTAGATTTGTTGTTCTTTGACTTTCAAATTAGATTTTATGCAGATACAAAATGATATTTCTTCTTGAATTTATTATCTTATTAATAAGAAAATATTATGATTGTAAACATAATTTATCGCAATTTCACATCTAACTCAATCATAAGCTGTTCCTAATTTTATTTTATTTTTTTAAATACTAGCTAGACTGAAGGCGGAGAGCATTTTGAAAGACCTGAAAATTTATTTCTCAGAATTTGATTTTGTCTTCTTACAGAGTTCCGTGCACACCAATCTATAAGACTGCATTGAGAAATTCAACATTTACTTGCATTTTCATATTTTTACTAGATCTACAATTATTATGTGTTGATTTTGATTAGCCGATTTTTTTTTTTTTTTTTCTTTGTGGTTGATAGGGCTCCTTTTTTTTTTTCGTTAAATAAATTAAAAAAAAAAGGATCATCGTTATGAGTCCATAATTGGAACCAAAAAACCTAATTCAATTATTTTCAAGAGATAAGTATAGTTTTCATTCATGTCACCAAACCCAAAATCACATTGCTAATATATATTTTCTTAAGGGTTCATGAACGAAGCCGTTTCAAACTAATATATATATATATTTTAAATTTTTTATAGAAAATTACAAGAAAGAAAGAAAGGAAAGAAAAAAAAAAAAAAAGAATAACCACCAAAACAAAAAGTTCCCAATACATAGTTTGAGAGTAAGATCTCGTTTTTTAGGCTATCAAAAGGTAATCAAGCCATTGAAATTCTGTTTGTGCATTGCAACTATGGTCAACCCTAGTTTATAATATTACAGACAAAAAATTATTTAAAAAAAAAAAAAAAAAAGAGTGCTATGAGCGGTCCAACTTGAAAGTACTGAAACTATTTTAAGCGAAAAGAAAGGGTAACTATTTGCATTTTATTACAGAAATGCCATCTCCAAATCTAAAAGTACCCACTCGTTTCTTCTTTTCCTCCATTTTTTCAGGAGGTGTTTGGTGAATGAGTTTAGTTTAACATTTTTAAGTTTCAATAGTAATTTTTCAGAAAAGATAAAAAATATTTTTAAAAAAGACAAAAAACTTTTTTAGAAAAAGATAAAAATTATGATGAAAAAAATACAATTTATTTTAAAATGAGATTGAAACCAAACATGTCCTTAATTTTTGGTTGAAAAATCTTCCGACTCCTTTATATCGTCTTACCCATTCTCCAAATTCCCATTTGCCAAAGATTGGGTCAACACCTAAAGCTATTTTTTCTTCTTCTTCTTCTTCTTTTTTTTTTTTTTTTTTTCCCTGCTGGAATTGTTTTTTTCTTCTTTTCTAGTTCCCCTTATTCTGGTTCACCTTACAGAGCTTTCGTGGTGCCGTGAAGGATGGTTACTGAAGAATAAAAAAAACACCACTCGTTTGTATTGGGAAGATATGGACTTTTTTTTTTTTTTTTTTTTGGAGGAAGTCTGGCATGGACTTGGAAGGAAGAAATTAAGGTTTTTTTTGACATTAAAGTGTTGGAAAATAATTGAACATGTAGGTCTACATATGTAATTAAATGTGTATTATAGACTATCTTAAAGTACAGTACATTTAAAGTGGTCTAACTAAGGTTTATTTTATTGGGCTTTAGGCATTAATTATAGTATGAGTTTATTATGTGTGGAGGCCTAATTTCATATTTCTAATTTCATGATGGGTCAAAATAGAAACATGAAAAGAATATAACTACTGCAGTTATATTAAACGGTTATGGTCTTCAATTCAATACGATTTTCCTTAGAAAAGAATCTCTGTATTCTTCCTGACGATGAGATGTCAGAGAGAATAGAAAATAATAATAATAGTGTCTCGTATGGATTGGGGACCATAACCGTTTAATATAACTATAGTAGCTATATTCTTTTCATATTTTTATTTTGGTCCATAATAAAATTAGAAATATGAAATTAGGTTTCCACACATAATAAATCCATACTATAATTAATGCCTAAAGCCCAATAAAAATATACCTTAATTAGACCACTTTAAATGGACTGTACTTTAAGATAGTTTATAATACACATTTAATTACAAATGTAGGCCCACTTGTTCAATTATTTTTCCAACATAGAGTTCAACTCCAATTAAACTGTGCGTTTTTATTTCAGTTTTTTTTTATCAATAAAATTTACAATCAGTTTTTAAATAATCAACTAATTATAACTTAAGAATTGGTGTTTGTTTATAAGTTTAGTTTAAACTAAATTGTACTTTTTTCATCATGATTTTTATCTTTTTCTGAAAAAGTTTTTTGTCTTTTTCTGAAAAAGTTTTTTTTCTTTTTTGAAAAATTATTATTAAAATTTAAAAATTTTAAACTAAACTCATTCACCAAACACCCCTTTATCTCTAATTGGTGAACCAAACACAAACTAAATAAACAAAGATAAACTAAGCACAATGGGAGAGGAGCAACAGTTAAATCTTCCGTTTAAGAAAAAAAAAATATAATAATAAGAAAGAAGAACTCACATCAGAGCAGCAAAAATTGAAATTCAACGAGAAAAGAACAGATAACGGGGAGAATGGAAAGTACAGCTCAAAAAAAAAAAAAAAAAAGAAAAAAAAGAAGAAGAACTTTTATCAGCGCGTTAAACGATAGCCAACGGGAGGAGGTTTTCTGCGCTTTTCAAAAATTTGCAAACGGTGGGATTGGGTTTTGAGGAACATCTTGGGGGAAGAAATATTAAAAAAACAAAATTTTGAAATTGAAGGGGGAAAAAAAAAAGTTTGTGCGTTTGTTATATTATACTAAGGTAGGTATACCTTTTTTCATCATTAATCATTTTCCTAATTTCATTACTTTTCTATCCTTAAATTAAGTTCTATTGAGAGTTACTTTTAATTGGTTTCTGTCATGTACTTACAAAGACAATATAATTGCGGAAAATGCACAGAAACTTTCGCATGAAAATTGAGAAGTCGTAGGAAGACGTGGAAGTCGTCCATGATAATGAATGTAGTCGTTAATTAAGCTATCACTATACCTTTCCTCAAAAATTCCTGCCTGGCTTGTAGAATAAGTTGATGTCGTTTTATTTGACCAATATCAATATTAAAAAAAAAAAAAAAGAATTGAAGAAAAATATTTCTTTTATTTTATTATACACTGCTAACTTCTTGTTTTTGTAATGTATTTCATAATATGTTTGTCTAGAATTAGGATGCGATTACTAATTTCCCTTTCTTTTTTTTTTTTAGTTAAAAACCATTTCTTTTTCTATTCTATTCAATAATATTCTTTTTTATTTATTCGTTTTCTATTGGGTATCATAATAACACGATTTAAGGGCTCGATTGATTGCGGAGACTTTTGGAGATGGAGTTTTAAACATGTTTTATTTGGAGTTGGGATGGGTTTTGTAAATTTGAGGTTGGGATAAACACTTTTGGAATAAAGTTATTTTGGATTTTTGTATTTAATAGAAGAATAATTGAAAAAAAAAAAGTAATGTTTTAGGGATGTGTGTTTTGTTGATTAAATTTTTTATAAAAAAAGATTGTGAAATAATAAAATTTTTGAAAAGTGGATTTGGAAACTAAATCTACCCCAAACACAATGTTGGAAAGAGACGATAAAATACCGTCTCCAACGATACCCCAAAACAACCACTAAATACGAGCACGTTAAGGACACAAAACATTTTTAGAGGAATCGTGTACCAAGCTAATGCTATAAATAGGCACAGCATGCCGACTACACGATTATTAAATGGGTTGAGCAGGTACAACAAAAGTGCTAATGAGCCTAAAACAAATAAATTGAACAGGATCAAGCCGATTTGTTTGGCATCCATAACTATACTTGTTTGCTTATTTAAGTATAGAAATTGTTTTTGTTATAAACATAAAGAGAGAGAGTGAAGTATTAAAGGTACTTGTATTATTGTTTGTTTCTTGAAGTATTATAGGTTTTTTTTTTCTTCCTTTATTTTTTAGGGAATGAAGTATTATAGTTACTAGTATTATTTTTTAAGAGTCAAATTCTATAGGATTTTTTAAATATATTGCGTATTTTTATTTTTCCAAATAATAGTAGAAATACCGAGAAATTTCTGCAGGAAAAAAAATGTCATTTCCTTTGGTAAACAAAACTTAGTCAAAAGCATGGCGTCCAGTGATACGTATTTTTGACATGCAAATTACATTAAATTTAGAAAACAAGTAGGAATTTGATATCACAAAATTTCGCTTCTGACTGTAAAATTAAATTAAGAAGTTATTTTTTCCCCCTCAAACAGGAGAAATTAAAATATGAGATACACCAGCTTTGACTTTTTTGGTGGCCTCAAGAATTAGTTGAATTATTAGCACCTTCACCTCATTTCTTAACTCTAAAAGTTTCGGATATACTATTTTTCTCAATGGATTATGAGTGTATATTATTAGAATATTCCTTTTTTATTTTCATACTAATTAAATACGAGGATTTTATAGCTAAATAGTTTTTTTTCTAAAAAGTTTTTTAATAAATAACCGAAGTTTTTAAAAATTAGTTAAAAGATTTTTTTTTCTTTTCTAAAATGATATAATCAATTATCTTAAATGATCAATTAGTAATTGACTTACGGTCAATTACTGATTAATCGTAACGTAAATCACAAAATTTCATAGTCAATATTAGTCAATCACTATTAACTATTAGTTAATCATCAAATTTCATAATTAATCACTGATTAACCAAATTTAAAAAATGACAAATGATCATTTTTCTAAATAAAAAAAAAGTTGTGCAATCTATTAGATCAGGGGATTAATAAAGGTCACCCATCCTAATTTTTCTTAAATATATCTAAGTTGATACGAAACATAAAAAATCCTAACTGGTATTGTTTAATGTTTAAGATACCCTAATGTTCGTTCAACAAAACAAGTAATAATAATACTCTAATATTATGTTTCTTTTTAGGGTCCTTGTAAGGTAGGATCTTATATTACACAAAATCGACAAAAACTTTATGTTTAGTTTTTGAATTAATTTTTAACACTCAAATCAATAAGTTTTAAAAATTTACAGTATACAATATAAAATTGTTGAAAATTTAATATAATAGTTAAAATAACAATTCGTATCTATGGTATCAAATTTGGAGTCCTGTCAAAGAAATTACCTTATTTTTTATTTTTAGTTTTTTGCTTTACCCTATATTTTGTGTTGTAGAGCTGGCACTAACTTCCAAACTAGTTTTCAAAGGTCCCATTGCTTTGTCTTGAGTCCAATACCGAGGAAACCCCTGGCTGTTAGTTATGTATATATAAAATATACTATATATTCTTAAAAATTTCTCTCTCTTTTATTTTATTTTATTTTTTATTAAGGTCTGATACATATTTGCTTTATAGTTATACAGGATAATTTAAATAGCCCCCAAACTTTTTTAAAAGATGACGGTTTGATTTTTATTTTATTTTATTTTTTTTATCAAGAAGACCCAGAACTTTTAAAAAATTGATCATTATAGTCATTTTTATTCTAAACCGTTAAATTTCTGATAGAATCATACATGGGAGCCATCATTTGATAGTTTTTCAATTAAAAGACCAAAACACCCTTTGCGTCTTAAATTTAGCTCCCAAAATTGAGACAATTTGTTTAGTTTGCATTTTTCTCTTTTTTTTTTTTTTTTTTTTCCTCAAACCACAAAACACCCAAAACTCAAAAAACTATTTTTCCTGACTACCAAAAAAAAAAAAAAAAAACCCAGATATGCTGAACCCCAGTGACTTAAAGAGTCGAGCTTTCCTAAAGAAACCTCTTCAGAGAGAGCAAGAAATGGAGTCCTAACCTCAGATAATAAATCTCATTCAAAGGGGGAAATCCCAAATTCAGGAAATACAATCAAACCCTAGGAGAGAGAGAAAGAAGCAGAGGTAGAAAGAGAGCGCACGTGCCAAACTTGAGGGAGGAAACAATCGAAAGGCCGCGTTGAAAAAGGGCTTCCGACAGCGAGGCCGAGAATCGGCGGCGATGAGAAACGCAGTGTCAATCAGCAATTTCGCGTCAGAGGAAATGAAGAGAGAGAAAGTAGAGAGAGAGAGAAAGAGAAAATGCCGGTTTTTGAAGAAATTCTAACGAATTTTTTTAAATTTTTTTGTTAAATTTAATTTATTATTAAATTATTAAAATATCTTCTTAAATTAGATTATATACATTGCACATGACTTATTCTGTTAGAAACTTAATAAATTTAAATAGAAAAGAACTATAATGATCAATATTTTAAAAGTTTAATGTCTTCTAAAAAATAAACATAAACTAAACCGTTATCTTTTGAATAGTTTGTGGATTATTTACGTCAACTCATTTATATATATATATATATATATATATATGCAGAAATGATCATCTCCGCGTAGTTGGAATTTGGAAGGATCAAGGAAAGTTAGGAAACCAACCAAAGCGACCATTTAACAATCAATTGGCATATCTTAAAAAGGTTAAAAATAAATAAATAAACCCCGAATTGGCATTCAACGTCGTCGGCTTATATAAGCGTAGACTCTGTCATACATCACCCATTCTTCACGCACTATTGATTAACGGATAGGATCATAGGTGGGACCAACACAGCATTTCATATACATAAAGTACAAAAATTAAATAATATATTACATTTATATATATGAAAGTTTTCATGTCCAACTATTAGACAAAGCAAACTTTATAACATTTTATTTCACATTTCATAATTATTCACTGATTTATATATAATTTTTTATTTTTGATATTGTAACATGAATTACTTAAATTATTAGTTTAAATGATATATATCACTAAAAAATAATATATTAAAATCAATTAATTATTATAATAATGTAAAAAAAATTTTAACTTCTATTTGTAAAGGTGTTGTATGAAAGCTCCTGTTTATATGTATGTAAAGTTTATAAACTACCAAAAAAGTGTTTTTTTTTTTCCCTAAAATATTTAGCACAACTAACCTTCCATTCTATTGAAAAACTGTGGTACAACCTTTGGATTTAACATGTGTTTGAAGCAGAAAATCTCTACAGCTATACATTGGAAAATATATATTGATTTAGTCAACATCAAGATGAAATTAGAAACTCAATTCTAAGCTCAAAAATGTTTCCCAAAAAAAAAAAAAAAAAAAAAAAAACTCACTTCTGAAACTACCTTAAACAGCAATGGATATGGTAAATACTCAAAATGTTTGTCACTTATATTTACAATGATTTGTTTGCACATAAATTGTAAGAAATTCACACTCTATACAGTTTATATCAAAAACTGCCATATACAAACATGCAACCACAGTTACTTGTTTTGTTCAACAATTATTGGTTTGTATGGTGTGAAATTTACCAACACCATCTAAAACTATCATAAACATAAATAATTGGTCAATGCAAATATGATTTCTACAATATTAAAATATATATGATTTTAAAAATACCCATAAAAATTATTATTTTTTCAATTATTATTCTAAGTACCTAACTATAAATACTTCCACCCCAACTCCTCTTTATAAAAGCCTCCTCCACATCTTCATTCCATCACAAGACATCTCCTGTTTTCCAAACACGCTTTCCTAATCAAACAAATTAATTCATTTCAAGTCCCCACCTCCCTCAGAAGCCACCATGTACTCCTCCGACCCCAAGTCGACGTACGACAAATACACTGCCGCGCCGGCAACGGCACCGGCACCGGCGATGGACTACCCGTCCACCGGCATCCCGGTCAACACCTCCAGCCAATACTACAGCGACAGCTACGGCTCCCAGCCGCCCCCACCGCTTCCCCTCCGTCCCCGTGCCCCGGTCCCCTGGTCCACCGGCCTCTGCGATTGCTCTTCCGACGTCAAGAATTGTAAGCTCCATTTCCTTAATTGACCAACAAAAACCTTACAAAAAAAAAAAAAAAAAGCCAATTCCCAAATCTGATCTTTCCTTTTTTAGGCTGCTTGACTTGCTGGTGTCCTTGCGTCACCTTTGGCCAAATTGCGGAGATCGTCGACAAAGGATCCACATGTAAGTGTTTCTCATACACATATATATACACATATATGGATGTTATATATGTATTGAATCAATCGTGTGTGTTTGTGATATATATATATATATAGCTTGTGGAGCGAGTGGGGCGTTGTACACGCTGATAGCGTGCGTGACTGGATGTGCTTGTTTCTACTCGTGCTTTTACCGGGCGAAGATGAGGCAACAGCACGCTCTGGAGGAGAGTCCCTGCGGTGATTGCTTGGTCCACTGCTGCTGCGAGTACTGCGCCTTGTGCCAGGAGTACCGCGAGCTCCAGAACCGCGGATTCAACATGCAAATCGGTAATTACAAACATATATATATATATACACACACACATCTATCTTCAATACAGATCTGTCTCTCTCTGTTCTGTTTTGTCGAAAATTACAAATTTACAACTTTACGGCCCACTTGTAAGAATTTTCCTTTGTTGGTTCTGTTTTCCTTTTTCATGAACTTCTTTGATCTATGGATAAAATATGATCAAAGACAAAATAATATTATTCTTGATGCGATCCAATGAACTCGGCAGTCAAGCGCGTTTGAAATAAAAATATAGTAATTTTTTTTATGAAAATTGAGACTTTTAAAATAGTTCTCTTGATTTCGTCTGTCTTCTTTTTTTAATGGGATATTTTGATTAAATTTTGACTCGTTTGGCTCAACCACTCAAACCATTCAACTCAAACTTTTTTTGTCTTTTTTTCAAAAAGTTTGTCTTTTTCCTAAAAAGTTTTTTATCTTTTCTGAAAATTCAAAAAAATTTACTATTAAAATTTAAAAATCCCAACTCAAACTACTCCACCAAACGGGCCATTTAATATTTGGAAACACCTGCTGTAGACAAAAAGTCAAAAATACACCAAAAAAAAAAAAAGGACCTTAGAGAGGCTTCTTTCTTCATGGATTTTGTTTTTCTCTTACTTTCGATATGTAGCTGTGAGGACCTAATTGTAATATCACAAACATCTGGAAATTCTTTTGGTAAATAGAAAAGGCATGATTTTGTATGATTGGACAAAAATCAAGTGGTTTAGAGGTGGTATGGGGTTTTTTAGGTTCAGGCCATGTGTCAATAATCCACTATTATTATTATTATTATTATTTTATGAGAGAAACGATTTTTATTATTTGATTTAATAAAAATTACATCCAAATAAAAAGAAAAAAATATATGTATAGTAGACAATTCTTTATGCAGATAGTTAAAAAATAAAAAAAAAATCCCTGTTGGTTGTAGACTTTTCAGGTCCTATAATCTATAAATATGTTAAAAATGACAAAACATGTGACTGTACAAATTATTTTAATTCAAAATCGTTCGTTTTGAACGAAACGTTTTGCATTTGCTTTTTAGTCTTTTATATTTTATTTTTTTATTTTGACCCAATTTTTATTTTTTACAATTTATTCCTTTTTTTAGTCCTTTGATTTTTTATTTTGGCTTTTTTTTTTTTTTTTTGCAATTTAGTCCTTTTTTGTATTGGAAAAAATGTTTTGTATTTACCTTTTAGTCCTTCAATTTTCTTTTTTTTATTTTGGCCTAATTTTTTTATTTTTTATTTACAGTTTAATCCTTTTCTGTATTAGTCAATTTTTTTCCATTTTGGTCATTTTATCTTTTTGCCTTTTTTTTTAAGGTTTTTTTTTTTCTGTGGGTCTATTTTAAAATTTTTATTTTAAATTTTCTACATGTAGATAAAATTTTTCAATACATCTTAGTATCTCTATATAAGGTAAAATCTATGATAATAACTGTACTTTTATTACATTAGTATGTACTGTTTGTTTTAGTAGTTAGATTAACTTATTAACGGTTTGATCTTTATGTGTTTATGTTAAAATTTATAATGCAATATACAAAACTTGTTTTGTTTATCCAACTCATTCATTTTAACTTTTTTTGTCTTTTTCTAAAAGTTTTTGTCTTTTTAAGTTTTTTTTTTCTGAAATTCAAACAATTTACTATTACAACTAAAATATTTCAACTCAAACTAACACACCAAACACCCCCTTATTCTAATCATTGATTAACCATCGAAAGTATCTCAAGAATAAAATAACAATACATATCCGTAAAGCAAAAAACAAAAATACAATTTTTATGATACATATTTCTTTAAAATTATATAAAGAGAGAGAAAGAGGACAAATTCAATTGAAGAACATACATTAATTGTTGTGGGGATGGCTATTCTGGTTTTTTTCCCCCCTCGTCTGGATGTAATAAATATTATTTGCTGTGGTTATGTCTAACGTAAAAATAAAAATAATGTGTAAATTAACAGGATGGCATGGAAACGTGGAGGAAAGGAATCGTGAAGTGGCAATGGCTCCAGTTGTGGAAGGAGGCATGAGTCGTTGATACAGTAATATATATATATATATATATATATATGTAAACTCAGATTGAGATTAACATCTTGTTACTAGTTCTGCTGGGTTTATAGTAATTAATATTGTTGGTGTGCTTGTAATTATCGTCAAGCGATATAATGTAAAAGTAATATTGCAGAAATCAAATAAATAATTTATTGTTAGTCTTTTTTATTTTACTTTGTCTAAGCATTAATCAAGATTTAAAATCTGTGCAATGATTCCAAACCCAGCTATTGTTAGATTAATTGATTAATTATTTTCCCATTTCAAAAGCTTAGAAAGTACAAACACATGAAGAGAATTAAAAACAATCTTCACTTTTATACATGGGGGGTATAATAGTAAACAAATCCACAATTAGACGAATAAATTTAATCAATTATATCGTCACCTTCTAACATTGTTTTAGGAACTTCATTAGAACCATTAAAAGTACCCAGGTTTCAATAGAACAATAAAGAATAAAAAAATAAAAAAAAAAAAAATAAAAACTTACAAAAAATAATAAAACAATTGTTGTGAAAGGTTATTGATGTCCACTAGGAGTAGACGTTATGTCACAAGCCAACTTATTGAAGAATATGACCAAGTGAAGGTCATCACCCCCTTGCAGACACCATGAGGCAAGTTTTGTTTTCGGTATATACAAACAAACACACACATTTCTCACGAGGCAGATCAATCACAATAGATTTCAAAAGGCAAAATCAAATGGCCCAAAAACAAACCCTATTAAGTTACAATACATGAGACAAGTTGCCCTTATGATTGTGTCATGTGTGGTTAAAAAAGCCTTACTCCCTCTATAAATAGAAGAACTTACAACAAAGGGCAAAGCCATAAAAATAATTCATTGGGGCATACACTAAATTTTTTTTTTTTCAAGATAAAATAAATCTTAGATGGGCCATGTGATAATTTATAATTTTAGTGGGGCTACGTGAGATTTTTTAATTTTAGTGGAGATAAAGCAATAAAAGTGTAAATTTTCAAAAAAAATTAATATTAATGAAGATTATGTGAGATTTCTTTTTTTATTTTTGGTGAGATAAAATAGGGACTATATCGAAATTCTTCACTTTCAGTGAAAACAAATTATAAGAATTAGATTATTTGGGCAAAATTAAAATAACAAAATTTCAGTGCCCCCACTCGCAACCCTCTAATTCCACCCCTGCTTGCAACTCTAATTGTATCAATCACCGGCACCGCACAACAACATGAAGCATTTTCTGAATAAGAGAATGAAAGAAACAGTGAGGGATTAGTCAGTGTGAACATAAGAAAAATGAGAGAAAGGAAGTGTGCGGACAGAGAAAAGAAAGAAAGAGTAAACCAATATTTAATAAGAAAATAATTTCTCTCTATTTCAGTTTCTCGGCTCTATAATTTATTAATCATATTTCTATAATAGTTTTATATTTGTCCTCTAATTCATAAAACAATAACTTAAATATGACTCATCATTTAGCATGCAGGATTTAGCGGGAAAAAAGAATATTTTCAGAGAATTTATAATAATTTTGAACCACTGGCTTTGTTTGGAAATCGGTTCATTTCAACTCAAACTGTATTTTTTTATCTTTTTTCCAAAAAGTTTTTGTTTTTTTCCCAAAAAGTTTTTTGTCTTTTCTGAAAATTCAAAAAAATTTACTATTACAATTAAAATATTTCAACTCAAACTAACGAACCAAACGGACCCTAAATTTTTATCCAACTTTTACACGATTTAAGCTGATCGTTGAATTTTTTTATGCTACATATATATTTTTAACTTGTATTGAAAAATTCAAACTTTATATTTTGTGCCGGAATTAGCCGATATAGAGTTACTGATGGTGTTAAGTTATATTGCCAACGCCATAATTTTACGTATGTGCTAAAAAAAATGTTGCATTCATTGATCCTTTTCCAAAAAACAAAAAACAGAAAAAACCAAAAAAACCAAAAAAAAAAAAAAACAAAACAAAAACAAAACAAAAAAGAAAAGAAAAAAAAGGAAAAGAAAACAAAAAATAAAAACAAAAATAAAAGATAATATATAATTCTTTATAGCGCATCTGGCCTTCTATTCTTTTGAAAATTTATGTTATAAATTAAAAGCTTTGGATTTAACACCCGTCTCGATAGGATTTATTTATTTATTATATCTAGTATCTACAGCTATACAAACACTGGAAAAGACATTGTATATAATATCTATAGGTCTATTTGAGAAAACATCCGGAAACAGTATTTTGAAGATTTAATTGAAATGTGTGTGTGTGTTTTTTTTTTTTTTTTTTTTTTTTAAGTTCTGTAATATAAAAAAATAGAAAATTTTGAAATGTGTTTAGAAAAATATTTAAAATAGATCATGTTTTGTTTATCTAGTTGTTACGAGTAGTTTAACATTAAAATCATCTCATTTTGATTTGAAATGAAAAAGTTATGGATTTTTAAAATTTGAGTTTTTTGAAAATAAAATAGAGAGAAATTTTGATATGTAGTTGAGATTTTAAAATCTCTATAATATTTTGTCTCCAGATGTTACTCCAAACAGACCCTTAGTAATTTTAGGCTTTCTTCAAATCGAAAGGTTTCCCCCTTTTTTTGTTCTCTGGGATGAAAATGACTTCTGAAACTTCCTTTAAAAGCTATGGATGTGGTAAAAATGTTTTTTCACGTACTTTTGAAATTTAACAATAGTCAATTTAACGTCAGTAATGGTGGCATAATGATTGAAGATGTCTTATATTTTAGATAATTCATTTCTATCGCTCGATTATTATCTTATAAATAGTCTCAACGAGCTCACCTAATGATCATACAATAAGAAGAATGAGAATACCACCTATCTTTTTTTTTTTTAATTGATAAAAAGGCAATTACTAACTTGAGTTGTATATTATAATGGTTTGTTTGCAAACTTATGGGTTAAGAAATTCACACATATCTAAAACTACCATATGCATCCATATACTATGTATCTAAAATTATTATCTTATAAATAGTCTCAACAAGCTCATCTAATGATAATACAATAGAAAGTGTGAGAATACCACGTATCTTTTTTTTTTAATTGATAAAAAAGCAATTACTAACTTGAGTTGTATCTAATAATGGTTTGTTTGCAAACTCATGGGTTAAGAAATTCACACCCATATCTAAAACTACCATGTGCATCCATATACTACGTATCTAAAATTATTATCTTATAAACAGTCTCAATCATGAGTTCATCTAATGACCATACAATAGGAAGTGTGAGAATACCGCCTATCTTTTTTTTTTTTTAATTGATAAAAAAGCAATTATTAACTTGAGTTGTATATTATAATGGTTTGTTTGCAAACTTATTGGTTAAGAAATTCACACACATAGCTAAAACTACCATATGCATCCATATACGATGTCTCTAAATCTGCCATATATGTGTGTATGTGTATGCATCGACATAGCATCAACATATACTTGTTTTATTCAACAATTGTGGATCGATATATGGTGTGAGATTTTCACACACTATCTAAAACTACCATAAATATAGCTATTCATTTAATGCCAAATACAACTTTGTATTATTATTATTATTATTATTATTTGAATAAGAGCTATTTTATTAAGCAATAATATCAAAAAAAGCAGCATTAGAGACTATAATAGGAGTCTCACAAATCCATATATTGGTATAATTGGAATTGAACCTAAATCTAGCTAAAAGACGAGTTACATGATTAGCACTACAACGAATGTGATAAACATCTAGATTCCGCAACTGGACAAGTAGCTGTTTAACATCCTCCAAGATCGAATCTTCGAAAGAAAAATTCAGATCATCCGAAATAGCAGAAACGACATTGATGGCGTTAGTTTCCACCACAAGAGTAACACTCTCCAACTCCTTCGCAATCGTTAAACCCTCACGAAGAGCTATACACTTTGCCAAAAAAGGAGGGAAAATCCCCTCTATTGATTTTGCCGTTGGAAAAATAGGATCCGGTATCAGAGTTACGGCGCAGCGGAAGTTTTAAAAATTTTATGCCGTTTCCGAAAAAGAAGCTCATGATGCATATAACAATAAATTAATTCATGATCAAGCGTACCTTATTTCTTAGATTCTGAAATTTCTAGAGCGTTTGACCAACGTGTCTTCTATACTATTCTCAAGTTCCACGTCTCAGAGTGTGTGTGGGCACACGTTCTATGAATCCAAGCGACCGGTCTTTCTTTCCGAAGTCTAGATCCCTCCTTCTCAATTCCGATGATCCTCGTTGAGAATTTGATCCAATTTCTTTCTTCAAAACTACAAAACAAAAACCGGTTAACCTCCTATGAAAAATTATCACTCAGTTTAACCTTCATCGCAGTTTTGATTCAATGGAATTTTTCTTTCCTTTTCTCTCTCACAAGAAAGCCGAATTTTTGATGTGGACGAAACCTAAAAAAAAAAAAAAATTTTCTTCCAAAAAACGTTTTTTTTCTTAAAAAAAAATCAAAAATTGATTTTTAAAGAACTCATAGCCTTTATATAGTATTCCAATCCTTTTCAAAATTTATCTCCTACTTTAAAAATAATTAATAATTATTTTTCCGGATAAATCTTGAACCAAAAGATCATACAACTTTAGGGCTAGATTCATTGAACCTAAAAACAATTTTTCAAGAGGAAATCTCAACTAAAAATTCGGCCACAAGTGAGTAAATTATGATTGGTAGTTTAAATTTTAAATCAAGAATCTAGACTAGTGAAAAGATCCCAGTCCTATCTAGATTCAAACTTCTTTTAAACCTTTTTGAATTTAAATAGGATTCTCTTGTTTGAATTAAACATTTTCCTCAAACATCAACCATATCTATTAATTTAAATAAATGGAATATTTGAATTTTTCTTCCTCAAAAAACCGACCATCATATTTAAAAGGAAAGAAAAAATCCATCAAATAATCTCAATTATTTAAATCAATTAATAATTTAATGTTTGAAATATATTTAAACAATTTTGAAATAAAATTTTCTTCCTCCACCTATCTAAAAACCGTGCATCACAATTAGATTAGGAGAAAAAATTCAGTTTTTCCAAAATTAAATAATTCAAACACAATCTTATTTCAAAATTCAATTAACCAATCACATGTTGACAAAAAAATCATTTGTCTACAAATTTCATATGTCCAATCCTTTCCAGATTGCATGTTAGAAAGTATCATATCTTAATAGACATTACAAAATTCCATTTACAATTTACCAATCTCATTAGGATCAAATCCCGAGACGTTTCGTGGAACTATATGAGCTAATAGAGGGACCGGAGGGAAATATGTAAAGAGTCTCCTATAATTGTGAAAAATTAATCCCAGATTAATTATCCATCAATTATCAACTTCAAAACTATTCTACTAAAAGTTTGAAGCTGAACTCCTGTTTACATACCGTATTACGAAAACTCTCTCACGTAGTGCTTCTTCCATGATTTATTCATCGCTTGCTTAATCCCCATATGTTATCCATGATTAAATTAAGGACTTTTTCCGTTTTACCTTTTCAATCATTTTAACTTAAAGTTCCATTATTCTCCATTGAAAGAATCACCAATTGTAAAACCATACAATTGGTGAACCATCAGAGAACACAAAGTAAACCGATGGCCAAGATCTTGTTATACTATCTTTCAATCCCCGAATAATGTCTTTAAGTAGATAACATTTACTATCATTAAGATAGCTATGAATTCCGTATCTATGAATCTTGATTTCTCCATCCATAAGTCATGCACCCAAAACACAAGTATGTTGACCATGAATTAACAGTGTCTCACCTTTAGTGCATCAAAGTACATAAGTTATAGATGCGAACTCAAGTAATCATTTCAGGATTAAGATTAATGTAGGACGATAATCAAAGCATCATTGATTCTTATGAACAGAATTATTAAACCGAATCAAATAACACTTTAGGTCCAGTCCAATGTCATACCTCAATACTGGTATACATTAAAGTTTCTACTCGGAACCTATCCGATGGTCAAGACAAACCATCCATCCAAGGAAGTAGACAACTTTTACAATCTTATCATGAATAAGATCCCCAAATCTTATTCCGTTGATTGCGGACTATTTATTTAGACTGTTATCAAATTACCACGTCTTCTATGCATACCCCGTATACATATGGTAATTCGATATATTACCAACAGCCTAGGAGTATTTTATGTTTGCTCAAAATAATTATACAATCAACAAATGAAAGTAAATAGGACACAACTTATTAAACATGAATAACTTCCTCTTATTAATATCAAAATGTCATATTTACAGAAAATCCCTAATATTGATTTTCTATTCTTAGGGCACCTATAGATCCCAACAATTGCCACAGCACCTAAGATTCTCCCTTTCTCATCACGAATAACGGCACCTATGCCAATATGATCTAATCCCCGTGAGACCGATGCATCAATATTTAGCTTGAGATATCCCGGTTGTGGGGGCAACCAAACGTCTGAGCCTACCACTTATAATTGGACCGGAACCTGATGCAGAGCCTGCCATCACCAAAACTGGCAACATCCAAATCAAGAATAGTCTGCGGGTCACTGTCCTTTCCCCCATGAAGTACCTTGTTTCTCTCACACCACAATTTCCAAACTAACCAACACACCAAGGCAAAATCCTCTAGTGAAATTTCTGACATCATAATTATTAAAAATCTGCAAATGGGAAATCCCTCCTATTCTCTACCACCTTCCAAAACCGAGAAAGCTTCCAAACCGCTTGCAACGTCGGGTAGTCAAGAATTGCATAAGAAGTAGACTCCATGTTGTCTTTACATCTTGGACAATCAAAATCACAATTAATGCCTCTGTAACTCAAAGAAATCCTTGTCAAAAGAATCTCGTGGAAAGCACGCCACATGAATAGTCGGACTTAGGAAGGGATGGGTAAACTCCACAACTTTCTCCACCAGAGAACATCAGTATTAGCGTTAGAGGCAGATTCTAATCGCTTAGAATCCATGATTGCTTTACACCCCTAGCGAACTTAGTAAAGACCTTTAGAATCAAAGTGCTAGACCCATTTATCTTCTCCGTCTCCATTACCTAGAGGAATACATCTAATAAGCTCTTGGTCAACTGGCCAAAGGATATCATTAATCTTTCACATATTTCAAACTCGACTACCTTCCAATATCAACTCAACAACCATCAAATGTTCCCTCATTTTGCCATTTTAGTAATCGCACGAAAAAAAAAAGGTCTTGGAAGCCATGAATCAACAAAAACCCGTGTAGAACACCCATCGCCAATACAACATCGGAGACGAAGCTTGATGACGTTTCACCCTCATAAGATACTTTGCCACATAGATGAAGCACCACCCCTTGCTTTTGCATTAAGAAAGTTTACATATTTGAAATACTTGTCTTTGAAGACTCGAACCACTAAAGGATCTGAGTATTGCAAAATCCTCCAAGCTTGCTTCGTAACCAATGCTTGATTAAAAGCCGAAACATCACGAAACCCCAAACCACCTTCATCCTTTCTCCGACATAATTTCTCCCACTTCCACCAGTGAATTTTCCTCGAGTCTCCCTTACTTCCCCACCAGAACCCTGCCATCATGGCTTGGAGGTCATCACAAAGAGCCATAGGAAGGTGAAATATGCTTATAGTATAAGTTGGTACTGATTGTGCCATCGATTAATAAGGAGTTCTCGACCACCAATAGAAAATAATTTTCCGTGCCATAATTGCATTTTACTCCAAACTCTCTCCTTAATCGTTCTAAACACTTCTCTTTTTCCCTTTCCCACCAAAGTGGGAGACCTAAGTATTTGTCATGGGGTTGTGTCTACCCCAGACCCAATGCTCGGAGAATAGAAATTCGAAGTTCAGCGCAAACATTCTTACTGAATGTGATAGCAAATTTTTACACATTAATTGATTGCCCAGAAGCCTTTTCATAAGTTGCCAAAATCTCCCTAATGCGTAAACATTTATCAAGAGAAGCTCAACAAAATATGAGACTATCGTAAGCAAAAAAGAGGTGACTAACCTTTGGTCCATTACACGTACAGGAAAACCTAGAAATAGAAGAATCCCTCTCAGCATTCAAAAGAAGTCCCAATAGACCTTCAGCACATACTAGAAAAAGATAGGGAGAAAGTGGACATCCTTGTCTCAATCCACGGGAAGGTGCTAGTTGACCACAAGGATCCCCGTTAATAATAAAAGAAAAAGTGGAAGTAGTGACACAATCTGTAACCACTCTAATCCATGCATCCGGAAACCCATTTTCCACATCATGCCAAAAAGAAAAGGCCATTCAACACGATCATATGCTTTACTCATATCCAACTTCAAAGTCATCCAACCTTTCCTACGAGTGCGACCCTTGCTTAGTGAGTGCATCAGCTTAAAAGCTACTATAACATTATTAGTAATTAAGCGTCCTGGAATAAAAGCACTTTGATTGGCTGAAATTCTAGATGGTAAAATAGTCTTCAAACGAAAAGTAAGAACCTTTGTAACAATATTGTAAATAACATTACAAAGACTAATAGGTCAAAAATCTGTCATCTTCCTAGGAGCAGCCACTTTCGGTATAAGAACAACATTAGTAGTATTAAACATTCAGATAGAGTGCTTCCCTTCAAGAACACCAATGCAAACTCAAGAAATCTCATGTCCTAACGGCGGCCAATTTTTCTGAAAGAAGAGAGCATGAAAACCATCAGGACCCAGAGCCTTAGTTGGACCCAAGCTAAAAACTGCACGCCAAATTTCTTCCACAGAATATGGTGAGAGGAGGAATTCGCTCATCATACTAGTGATCTTCCCATCAATATAGCTTAGCACCACATCAACATCCGTTAACTAAGGAAGTGAAGAGGAAAATTTCCAAGAAATAATTAATAACAACTCCCTTAATCTCCTCATCATCCTCTCACCAGTAACCCTCCCTATCTTCTAAGCCAAGGATCTCACTCTTTTTCCTCCTGGAGGAAGCTTTAGAATGGAAGTATTTAGTATTTCTATCCCCATTTTTGAGCCACTCCACCCAAGATCTCTGACACCAATATTCTTCTTCCTACCCCAATACCTTATCAAGCTCCTTCTCCGCATCATGGATTCTGGCCATGGGCCCATCGTCACGTGGTCCATTATGAAATAATTCCACCGAACACCGAAGTCGGGCTATTCTCTTTGGGATGTTACCAAATTTTCTTGCACTCCAACTTTTTAATGTTCTAGCACAAGATGTCTGTAACGACCCGCCTTGCACAGGCCGTTACACTGCTGACTTACTTACTTACATACTTATAAATTAGCTTAAAACACAGCGGAAATTTTTTTTTTTTTTTTTATATACACGAATCAAACGTGTTCTTAGAAAAGGTGTCAGTATAAAATCTAATTACATAATTATAAAACCTCAAAAAGATCAAAACGCGTAGCGGCATAAAGTCCCACGATTTCACAGCTTGCCTCGCCACGCCTCGCCACCTTGCATCATGCATTGATGACAGGCTGCTTACCTACAGCATAGACGTAAGACAGTGAGCTTTCGCTCAGCAAGTACAACTGTCTCATCCGCGACTTACATATAACCATATCGAAAATACATTTCTAACTTAACATACATATCCATACATAACCGTTCATAATCACATAACATCGTTCATAATAGCATAACTACAATGTCTACACATGTATGGTCCAGTTATGCTCGTATTTACTTTCTTCGCTTATCTTTCTTTTAGGGCCCTTACCTTTGGTGTTCGTACCCGGCGCGCAACTATGGAGTGGTTGGGGCGGCCAGCCCTGTCCAACTCAAACCATAATTCTACCCGACCTCGGACGGGTGGTACTACACCGGCAAGCTCGCTTGCCTTCTTATGTTTTCTTATATTTTCTTAACTCAATCTTGAGTTTATTTATCTTGTAGGAATTTAGTGAACATGCAATCGTGATGTCACATAATCCTAACTCATACTGAACATTAATTCATATTTGATCATGCTTTCTATACATGGCATACTAGCACAATTTACATGGCAATTAACTTATAACACATCATCGCATAGCACATCATCGTATAGCATACAATTTCATATGCTGTAGGCGGAGTTGTACTTACCTCTAGCGCTAATTCCTTTACTGTCGCTGTCTTGTCTCGAAGCACAGCTACACGTCCTCTCCTGCTTGAAAAAGGACATACGTGAGATTCTGTTTCTAATTGTAGAACGTTGGTACCCTAACCAACATACCCACTATAACCTAGTTGTATGTCCCCGTCAGATTACTGACCTGTCCTAATTGGCCTTTTATTGTTGGGGATAAATTTTGGACTTGATTAATCCCTTAAAAGGCTACGTTGGATAACCTCTTAATTATCTCATTGATCTACTATTGGATTACTCCTTAATACTTTGGGCTTACCATTCTATTATAGCATATTGGGTCAATGGCCTTGACCCATTTTGCTTGGCCTATTAAACTTATGGTATTCCTTAGGGTTACGTTGGATAACCCTTAAGGTTACCTCTTTCTTGTTGTGGGTCAACCAAAGTTGACAATTGGTCAACTACTGGTCAACCCTTGTCAATTCTGGGCCCTGTGGGCCTAAGCCCGGTAACTCGGGTCCTATTCCCGGCTACGGCCCGTAATCGGCTTGATTGCCATTTTTATTTTGAAAAATACATTTTCTTAAATTTTCTTAACTTAAAATTACATTTTCTTCCTTTTTGCACTTTTACAAGATTTTTCTCAAAAATCCGTAAAACTCTTTATAAAATTCCAACTTTTGAAATAATTACTTATAAATGTCATTTAAGGTCGAAACCCGCCTTTGGAACGGTTTTCGCAGTTAAAATAACGGTTTAGAACACTTTACAATTTTTTTGAAAACGCTTTGTAAAACTTTGGTGAAGGAATTTTCGGATTCCTTGCACACCTCTCATTAAACACATCTATTTTAAAAATCCATCGGGAATTTGAAAAACTTGTCTTCACGAAAGTTGTAGCTATCGAAAAATTCTAAAACTTTCGTGTTTTGCAAAAAATCAAATTCTGCCTAGATTGATACCAGTTTTTTTTTTAAAACCGGCTGACTCTGAAAAATCCGGTGGGACTGCGCCCAGGGGTCAGCCACGGGTTTCATTGAAAACGAAGGCCTTCGGAGCCTTATTTTGGTACTCCGTCCGAGCTGTCCTCTAGAAAAACTTGTTCTGAGAAACTTTCGTGTTTTGAGTTTTAACCCATTCGGCCTCTAGAGGCCTCAAAATCTCACTTTTCCAAAACTGGTCATGTTCAACCCGAATCTGGACAGTTTCGGTTTCATTTTCGGTTTGCATCCTATTTCGCGAATCTAACTCAACCGAACACTTCGGGAGCCTACGATTCAAACACACAATGTTTTCTAATGTGAAATTCATACAAAAATCATCACAAACCAAGCAAGAATTTAAAGTCAAACCAACCCTAGAGCTAGAAATCAAGCATACACACCAACTAGAGCATAAAATCATAAATGGACTTAAGTCCTTACAACCATATTGAATCCTCAAATTGAAACTCAAAATAAGCTCAAAATAAAGAGGATTAGGGTTGAGAAATTACCTAGAACCAAGGTTAGTTTGGTTGGAAAAGAATTTCTTCCTCCTCCTAGCTCACCAAAGCTCACGGCTAACCTAGGAAAAATGGAGATCCAAGAAAAAAAAATTGTTGGCTCTTCTTGCATCTTCCAAAGCCGAACCTCAAGAGCAAAACCCCAAGAAAAAAATCAAGAATCACTCACCTCTTCTTCTCCTTCTCTTGGTCGGCTCCAACTTAGAAAACTCACAAAAAAAATCTCACAACTCTTTCTTGCTCTCACCCCTTGAAGAACCGGATTTCCTAAGCTCCACAACTCAAGAAATTTTCTTTGGTTTTCTCTCTCTCTTGCTCTCCCTCTACTGCCGACCCTCTAGAGAAAATAAGACAAGGTTTTTTGGTTAAAGATTACAAGGAAGATAAGAGAGAGAATGGAAGAGATTGATGTGAAAAGTAGTGGTTAGCTTTTTGCCTTGATTTAAGGCATTTCTTTTTGCTTGCTTTTCTTGTTGCAGCCGGATGTGGAGGGGAGGAAATGGCTGAAGATTTGGCATTAAATGCCTAAGGAATGAGAGACTTGTTTGATGGACAAAAGGAGATGGGAGTAGGTGGAGTCTTGCCTTATTTTAAGGCTTCCTTTTTCCATTCTTTTCTTTTCTTTCTTTTCCATTTTCTTTTCTTTTCTTTGCTGCAGGTGCAGCCGAAATTAGGGGGAGGGAGAGCAGCTCTATGTGGCCTAATTTAAGGCTAGTGGAGGGTGACATCTAAGGCATGGCACAAGTCAATCCTTGTCTAGGCTTGTTTGGCATTTTTGCTTCTCCACAGCTCATTTTTCTTCTCCTTTATGCTACAGAGATAAATTCTAATATTGTGATTCTTAAAACACAATATTTTTATCTCATACCGAAGTACAAAATTTATCTGTATGAATTTCGGATCGAAAAATATTTTTCTCAAATTTTTCCGAACCCTTTTTGCCCTTAAACTCTAACTCGGTGTGCTTGATTTTCTATGGACGTTTTACGGCTTATTCTTGCTATCTAGTTCACAAAACTCATTCTCGGAACTCGTTCCGCGCTGAACTCGAAAAATCTCGAAAAGTCAAAGAGTTGACTTTTTATCGATCAAACTTTGACTTTTTCGGTCAAAGTTGACTTTCGTAAAATTTTGTACCGTTTCGACCGTTTCAACTTGAAAGGTCCATTTCCGAGTTTAGAAATAAATTTTGAGTCTTCTCGACCCATCAGAATTCATAAAATCGATCAAAAGCTCGAAATTAAGCTTTTTCACGATTGTGAACATATTGTGAATTTAATTCCTTAAGAGAAAATATGGACATAGAAAATTCGGATATCACAATGTCAACCCTGACACCAATCAATTTGGAGAACCATCGAAATGTAGATTCTGCCATAGCTCCTCAACAATCTTGGGGCATTCCTCATTTTTCGCCCATAATGACTCAAACCGAAAACCACCATATTTTCTTTTGTTATCCTTCTTCCTATTTAGCACTATTTGAAGTAAAAGAGCTCTATGATCAAACTCCCAAAAATCCAAAACAGCCACATTAGCTCTCCGATATTTGAGTCGCCAACTAGTGTTAGCCACAGATCTATCAAGGCGGACTTGAATATTTGCACTACCACTTCTCCGATTATCCCACGTTAATTTGGGTCCAACATAACCCATATCTATTAGATTACACCAATCCAACGTCTCCCTAAATAACAATATCTCATTAAGAGAGCGCTCACCTCCATTGTCAACTTCCGACAGAGTCAGAACCTCATTAAAATCACCACCACAAATCCATGGCACATCCGGGTTTGTGCACAGACGCTTCAGCAATTCTCATGCATGACATCGAGCCCTTTTTTTCGTCGGACCATAGAACCCCGTAAACTGCGAAGCATCACCTTGATTAGAAATGACGTCTACATCAATATGGGAACCTGATGAGCTTTGTAAACGAACTTGCCAAGGATCCCTCCAAAGTAATGTAAGACCGCCACTTCAACCCACACAATCAACATAAATCACATCATCAAAACCTAACCTCCTCTTGATATTAGCCGCTTTTTGTTCAAACAATCTAGTCTCCGAAAGAAAGACCATACCTGAAAAAGTGCTTCGGATTAATTTCCGAAGCCTTTTGAATGCTCGGGGATTCCCCAACCCCCGAACGTTCCAACATAGGACACTCATTGGCCCTAGCGGGACTGTACCACAGCCTCCACCAATTCGTAACTTCGAATAAAAGACCATCTGTTCTTCGAACTTTAACATTGTCACCCATTGACAATTCCACCTCCATTTTCCTCTTCACATTTTTAAGTTTCATTGAAGAGGAAGAAGCCAAGCCATTGACACCTTTGAGCCGTGCTTCTTTTTTCCATTTACCAACGCTACTCTTAATTGGAACCATAACACCAGCTAAAAAAACAGGCCCATCGTCTTCCTCCCTCTCTACGTGAACGGTACCATGCATACCCTTTGATTTGTATAGTAAAGAATCTGACCTTGAGGAAGGAACTTTCTCATTAGACCCAACTACTATTGGCCTTTTTCCTAAACACACCGTTTTATTAAAAGGAGGCATGCTTCCCACATGACTAAAAGAATTAGTTCCACCCACCAATTGAATGTTCCTAGGAATTAACGGAATACGATCCTTCTCAGCAATAATCACCACATTCCAAATCATGCCTATCAGTAGGAGCCACCCCCAAATCACCCGCAAATACAACTTTATTATCATTATTATTATTATAGGCGTAGGAGCCACCCCCAAATCACCCCCAAATACAACTTTATTATCATTATTATTATTATTATTATTGTTGTTATTTATTTATTTTTGGAATCAATAGGTTGCTTACTTTTATTGATAATTCAAACATGACTTTTTAGTACAGCATTAGAGACACATGAATATATACATACATATATATATATATTTAATCCAAGGTAACTTAAACACCTTCTCCATCTCTCCATTTTAAATACCACATAGCGTCTACCTTTTTCGCAAACACCTTTCCTAACACAAACACATTTACTCATTCATTCCAATCCTCTTTTTCTCCCATCACCTCTCTCAAAAACCACCATGTCAACTTACGAGAAGTACACCGTGCCGCCGGAACCAGCAGCGGCGATGGACTACCCCGCCACCGGCATCCCGGTGAACTCCACCAACCAACACTACACCAACAACAAAGACCTCCAGCCGGCCCCGCTTCTCCAAGCTCCGGTCGCGGCCTGGTCGACCGGCCTCTTCGGCTGCTTCTCCGATGTAAAAAATTGTAGGCTTCAATTCCCTGCTTAGATTTTTAGCCAGAATTAAACAAACAAACAAATTAGAAATGCGCCTTGTGCCAGGAGTACCGCGAGCTCCAGAACCGCGGATTCAACATGCAAATTGGTAATCTCACACACATACCCATATCTTCGATATAAATATATATATATATATATATATATATATCTCCCTCCGGGTTTTGTTTTGTTGGTCAAATTTTGGTCTCTTGTTTTCTGGTCAGTCCAACAACTTCAAATTAGAAAATTACAACTTCTGTGTAACCCATCAGAACTCTGCGATTCAGCGTGTTTGAACTAAAAATTAGATTATTTCGGATGAAAAATTAGATTTTTTTTTTTTTTTTTTTTTCAGGCGGGTTTGAAAATACACTATATTTTTTGAAGGAGAATTTTCCAAAATTTTCGAAAATGTTTTTTAAATAAATGACTAAAATTTTGTAAAATTAAGAAAAAAGTCATTTTAAAAAAAATGTTCAATCAAATGTTAGTATGCATTTTTCATTAAGTGATTGTAGTTAATCACTTATTAATTATGATCAATGATTGATTGACTATGATCAATCCCCGATGATTATTTTGCTAAATAAAAAAATTCGGCCTTTTATTCAAAAATGTTTTTAAAAATTGTTTATTTACCTAATTTTTTTTTATACAATAATGGGACTCTTTGTGGATTCTTGTATTTTCTCACTAATTTTGATATTTGACAGTGAGAACCTTGTAAAATCGCAAACATCTGAAAACTCTTTTGGGTAAATGAAAAGGGCATGACTTTTTTAGTAGTGTATGATAGTACAAAAATGAAATGGTTTACAGGCATACTCTATCCTCAAAAATCTATTTTACACATGATAGGGAGTACGTTAAAAAAAAAAAAAAAAAAGTCTTTTTATTCGGTAGGATCATTTATTAAAATGCACAATTTTCATTTTTCTTTTCATTTTTTTTTTCTTCTGAAATTGAAAGTGCGGAGATTCAAATCCTACGATATGTAATGGAATCAGATATGAAATTAATATTAAATTTTACTACAATCATAATAAATTTTATAGAATAGAAGACTTTGTTGTGGGGATGGTTTTTATTTATTAATTTTTTTCCGGACTCAAAATAAAACATTAATGTGGTGGCTAAACAGGATGGCATGGAAACCTAGCGGAAAAGAATCCTGGAGTGGCGATGGCGCCTCCAGTCGTGGAAGGACGCATGAGTCGTTGATATAGACACACATGTATGTATATATATAATACATATGTATACACATATTTATGTAATACATAAAGAAAGAGATCAACATCTTTATACTAGCTCTGCTAAGTTTTAATTTAATTAATATTGTCAGTGTGCTTGTACTTATCTTTGAGGGTATATCTAAACTGTTTGGTTTCAATAGTTACTGTGATATTTATCCGTAGGTGATTATCGATGTTTTAACCGTAAGTTAAAAATCATAGGTTCTAATGAATTGGATAGTTGACTAAAAAAATTTATGACAAATATTAAGTATTGAAGTTAGAGAACTCATTAAGTTTGATTCTTGACTTGCACAAATAACTTTTTAAATACATTTTTTTTGTTTTTATTTAAATGAAATCTAAATTAAAGATTATTTTATGATTTTTGAATCTTAGTCCTTATTTCATTTCATTATCAATTCCGTTTACTTAATTTTTAAATATCATTTCCATCGGACTCCACTTATTCCCAATTTTTGTTGACCGTTCTTTTCTTTTTATTTTTTTTAAGGATTTTTTTTTCTAAAGTAGTTTTTTGTTTTATATAAAACAGTTCATTTCAGATTTTTCCTTGATTATTTTACTCCTTTTTATTTCATTAACGTTTATATAGGCAGAACGATTCCAAAAAAAGGGAAACAAAAAAAAAAAAAAAAGGCACTATTTAGATTTCCGTAGCCAACCAAGCCTCCACTCTCTCCACAACCATCACTTCTTCGTACTTCCAATTTGTTAATAATCTTTACACATAATTTATATATTAAAAAGTTTTCAGGTGATTCCATATATTAATGGCTCATTATCAAAATTATTTAATTAATAATTAAGGTTAACAGATCACTTAACCTTGCTATAATAATTAAGGTTAACATGTTATGTAACCTGCTATAGCAAGTAATATAAAATAACACATCATCATATATATATAATTAATGTATGCATTTCTTTTTGTAATTCTGTCTATAACTAGATGGTTACACAAAAAAAAAAAAAAAAAAAAAGAATAATCACTGAAGATTCTTCCATATACAATATAATAATAATAATTATAATGTTGCGGTCGTTAAATAGCCTTTTTATTTTACTTGGTCTAAGCATTAATCAAGATTTAAAATCTGTATAATGATAATTCATCAAAAAATCTGTGTAATGATTCCTAGCCCAACTATTAAATTAATTGATTAATTATTTTCCCTTTCAAACGCTTATTACAAGTACAGCTCATGATGAGAATTAAGCTATGTTAGAATGTATTGGAGCTGTAATAATAATAATAAACAAATCATCAAGTATACGAATAAATTTCAAATCCATTTATATCGTCACCTTCTATTATTTTTTTATTTTTTTATTTTTGGACTCAAAACCACTAACAGTAACCAGGTTTCAAATAATAAAAAATCTTATCTGAAAATAAAACAATAGGAAATTATGTCCCGTGATTTCACGTATAATCTAATAGTAATTTCACACTTGATTCTAACATTAGATATAGAGTTTAAATCCTTCACTTACAAATTTAATATGTATATAGATATACATGTCTCATCAATTAGCATGTGCAGGATTTTAGGGGAATGATTTTTTAAAAAAATTTATAATAATTTGGACTATATAAATATTCTTATAATTTGAACTATATACTCAAGTTTTTATTTTTTTTATTTTTTTATTTTTTCAATGACTCAAGTTGGTTGTTTACGCGTTGTACCACACCTTACAGGGCTAAAATTGTAATTTCAACTTGTTTTGAGAGGTATGTGATAGGTTTTGACTTGCTGAATTGTCTCCATATGGCTTCAAGTTTCACAGCCACTTAGAATACCTGGTTAGGGGTGGCAATTTGTGTCACATGTCGGGTTCGTGTCGTGTTAGAGCCGTGTCGATTTTTTTCTTCTCCGACTCGAACACGACCCGCGACACGAACATGAAACGAAACCGTGACACGAACACGACACGAATCTGTCACGGGTTGACACGACACGAATCGAAATTGACCCGTGACACGAAATTGACCCGCGACACGAAATTAACACGAAATTGACATGAAATTTGACCCGAAATTGACACGAAATTGACCCACAACACGAACTTGACCCGAAATTGATACGAAAAAACGGGTTCAACCCGAACACGACACTTTTTTTTTTTTTTTTTTTTTTTTTTTTTTTTTTCGTGTCAATTTTTCCCAACCCGAACATGACCCGCCCCCTATTTTTCCCAACCCGAACCCGCAAAATTCGTGTCGTTTTCAAGTCGTGTCGTCGTGTCGCGACCCGTATTGCCACCCCTATACCTGGTGATTGATCCATCTGAGTTAAATTTTTAGACTTATTTTAATTGGAGTTTAATTGAGTTTTAAAATTATGTGTTTAGTTGAAAATAAATTGTTTAGAGTTAAAAAATATAAAAACTTGAAAAATGTTCAGGAAAAAATATCAATATAGTTCTTGTTTCGTTACTCTCTAAATTCTATTTACTAAAAAAAAAAAATCAACTCGTTTCGACTTGAAATAACAATATTATTATTAGGTATATGACTCAAATTAGTTTTGGGTAAATTTCTATCTTGTGAGTTTGGGAAAGTGTTAATTTTATGTCCTATTGAGAGCCTACAAATAAGTGTATTGTGTTGTCAGAGAAATAGAGAGTGTGAGCCTTCTTTTAAGATAAAGTGAGAAGAGAAATAAGCAAATGATATAAGGGGTTTTGAGTAGAGAGATGTTGAGAGAGTTTTAAGAGTGTGTAATTCTAAAGGTGTTACCGACTTTATTCTTCCTCTTCCGTGAACGTAGGCAATTTTACTGAACTATGAAAGTCTTGTCTTCTCTTATACTTTTTGTTTGAGTTTTTTTTTTTTTTTTTTTTTTTTTTTTTTTTTGGCATAGGAGGATTTTCCCAACAGTTATCTACTTTTAAATTTTAATAATTTAAATAGAGTTGAAGATGTATATAATGAAACTGAATTTATTTTTAAATAAAAGAAAAACAAAAAAAAATTGAATTATTTGATTGGAGTGAATATGTCACACCCCCGTAAGAATATCTGGTGAAGCAGCCCCCGATGTCTTCTACCGGCAATTTTATGCTTTTTTTTTTAATTTAAAATAACTAATTTCGAATTTTATACTTTTCTGAAAACAAATAATTTTATGCTAAATATAAACAATGGTCGCATTCAATAGACCCATTCAAAAGAGAGAGAGAAAAATCAAAGTTGTGATATTCTTGAGCTCTCTTATGAGGTTTGGCCAAGTGAATTTGACTCCATCTGCACACGCAACCCCATGTGTGGCATCAAAGCAAATTGGGGACATAAATTGACAACCACATGTGAACATGGAAGTTCTTGGCATTTTTCTCATTACTAGTTGAAATGATTGCACCAAAATACATGCACCTTGGACGGTTGGAATTGATAAATTAAATAAAGTAAAACAAAAATTTTTTAAAAATAATTTAGAATTTTTTAATTTTTAAAATTTTATTTTTTTATTTATAATTGTCACATCATAAGTTTAGGATCCATACGAAATAGACAACAAAGTAAAACAAAATTTAACCAAAAAAACTAAAAAAATTAATTTTTATAATTTTTAAAAATTAATTTTTTTAACACATAGTGAGTCCGCCACATGGCGGGAGGGAAGGTAACTACAAAAGACACTATTTTAGTTCCTTCCGTCATTTTAAATAAGATAATAGATGCCATGGAAAAAAAGGATTTGAGAATTGAGAGTCATAAAACAAAAATTAACTATCATACATTTGAGATAATTTTTTAGAGAGGGAATTTCTTAAATAGGATAAATAAAACGAAAAACAAATAGCCAAAAAAAAAAAAAAAAAAGAGGGAAAGGAAAAAGGAAAATAAAAGAAAGCCAAGTAAGGGGGGGGGGGGGAATTGAAAGGAAAAAAAAGGAGGGAGTGACATATTGTGAAAATATTAAGTAATTTTTAACACTTTTATATATGTTAAAATTAAACGATTATCCAAACTGAAAATAATAATAATACGCATCTTCCGGCAAAAGAAAAAACAATGCGAACATTTTTATCTAGAGGTTTCTTAGGATTTTGTGTTTTGTTTTGTTTTTTTGGATTTTTCACGGCAAGATAATTATAATATAACGTAAAGATAAAAAAATATGTATACAAAATTCACATAACCCCCTTTAGTTTTAAAAAAAAAAAAAACATAATCTAATACAAATCTTATCATATAAAACAAAATTCTTTTGTTTTGTTTTGTTTTGTTTTTTTTTTCACTTTTAATTTAGAATGAGGTATTATCTCTCTTTTTTCTGGACAAGGTATTGATGTCCGATCCTTTCTTCGTCTCCATTTGGTTTGTTAATTGGAGATGAAAATGTTAAATAAAAATTGATTGATTTTTTAAAAACTAATTATAATTTTTATTGACTTTTCAGAAAAAAAAAAAATATAAAAATTAAGATTAAAAATTTAAGTTTTAATTAAAACACCAAAAAACATTTCGTCTTTTTCCAATAATTGAGTTGTAACTTCATAAGTCATAAATCCATCCTTTTCTTGAATTTTTCTACCTGTTTGTCCAATTTGAAATAGGGGATTAGATATAATTTCTCAATGATGATATTAAGAGATATACTCTGAAAAACTAACAAGAAAAAGGTGCTAAACAAAAAATAAGTGAGGTTTACGTCTGAACTTCCTCTCTGTTTCTATATCATGATTTTTAAACTCTTCTTTTCTACGCCCCGTCAAAACGCAGTGTCGTACGTCTTCCATTTCCCTTAATACACACGTGCCCAAAACGACATGTCATCTGGCAAACGGCTGATCTTGATTCATATCTTCCACTCAACTTGTCCCAAAACAAGGTGTTTTATTGTTCGAAACATAGTCTAGCAGTAATATCACTTTACTAAAAGGTACAAATTTAAATTCCTCCATCTTCAAATTAAAAAAAAAAAAAAAAAAAAAAAAAAAAAAAAAAAAAACGCGAGGTGTTTTGCCCACGTCCTTTGTTGAACCCAAAAAACCGCATTTGGTTTGCCACCTTCAATACGCTTTGTACATTTCAGCTATTTGAAGCAACGCCCTCATGTTTGATATAATGGGATTACTGCACTTTCGAAATTCATGCAGATTCTTAGACGGTACTTGGTATTGTTTTCATTTGTTTTTAGTTTTGTTATTTTCAAAGTTTTTTCTTTTGATATTTGAGTCTCTAGGCATGAACAGCAGATAAACTCATTTTTATAATTAAAAGAAAATAGATTATATTACATCGGATGGTTTTATTGGTTGATTAGATCTAAGTACACCTTTAGTAGGAATAAGTTTAGCATCTAATGGAAAATATTTTTTTTTTTTTGTGAGTAAAATTAAATAACCTTATTTTAGCATCAAATGCAAGTAAATATTAAATTAAGGAATTATTCCATGGAATAAAGTTTCTATCAGAAAACCTGAAAAATGGGAAAGGTGGTCTCCAATTTACATGAACAGGCTTGACCAGATCCTTGTTGGGTTTGGCTTGGAAATCACAATCGCTTTAAAAGCCCAATAGGGGGTGGAGTGGGTCAAGAACTCTGTAGCACGATATATTAGAAACATCAGATATTTTGTAATATATATAAATAATAATTTTTAAATGAAAAGTGGACACTTAGAAATAATGCGTGAAAATCCTAAACATACAAAGGCTACATTAAATTTATAAGAAGAAGAGAGTAATTGTGGGGAACTAGATATAATACAAATAAAATTTTACAAATATCTATTTAACTTCGAATTTTACAAAAAACAACATGTGAGGTGTAAAATGTTCTAGAGGGCGTTGAGCAACTTTGAAGAGGATATTTTTACTATCATATGGTTGTTTCTATAAAATCTTTCATGCTAACAGAATATGATTTTATTGGTTGATTTTTAAAAAATATATTATCATCATTTTGTGACTATGGACCAAGATGGCCAAGAATAAATAAATAAATAAATTTAGAGAATAATCAATTAAAAGAAAAGTTTGGAGACCAAACTATCACGATACTGATAACATAGGAACGGCAATATCATTTTTTTTTTTTTTCAACTTCTTAGATCAATAGGGAAAAAAAATTTTCTCCATTTTTTTAGGAGAACTTCAATATTCATTTTGTGGCTATCTTGAGAAGATAAATTCTTCAGTCAACCGGATTCTAAGGCAAATTTGGAAAATTGCCAAGTGTAAACTAATTTTTCAAGGGGAAAAAAAAGTATATACTACTTTGTTTGCATTCTCAAAACCATATTTCCTTGCCTTTAAAATTTAAAAAAAAAAAAAAAAAAAAAAAAAAAAAAAAAAGAAAGGGAAAAAAAAAAGATTTCTCAGAACTATTAATATAGGTCGGATTAGCCCATATCGTGTGATTGGGACCAGTGCGTAAGGCTTGACTCAACCTAAATACCCAAACCAGACTGGGTTGAAGTTTTAGGCCTGAGGACTAGTAATTTTTTTGAATTATTTATTGGACCCGTTTAGTGAACGAGTTTGAGTTGAAATTTTTAAGTTTAAATATTAATTTTTGTTAATTTTTTAGAAAAGACAAAAAACTTTTTCAGAAAAAGATAAAAATTTAAATTTAAACCTTAAGTTTAAACTTGAGCTTCAAACGGAGCCTTATTGAAAAGAAAGGGACAACCCCGCCCCTATTTGACATGTCGAGCCATGCCTCCCTTTTTTTCTACAACCCAACCATCTCCCTTTTGTTGATAAGGCGGTCCATATTTACAGTTCTATTTCTGTATGGTGTCTCCCCTCTCCCTCTCTCATTTCCCCCTTTAGCTGTTTATCAACCGTTTGAGCACTCCATTAACAAAATTAACCTAATATTAAAAGTGCTTCTCTTTCTCCTTCAACTGTGTCATAAGTAGGAAATGAAAATCAATTTATCCAGATTACGGTGGTACCCACAATTCATTGGACTAAACTTTAGTCAAAGTCAAAGTCAAAGGTAAGGTTTGTGGCTCTTGGAAACCTTAAAAGATTCTCTCTTTAGAAGGTGAAGAGAGGTAGAAGACAACAACACCCAGCTCTTTTCTCCGCAATTACCGGTTGCTTGTCTCAGAAGTCCAGTCCCACACTGATTTCTGTGGTCCTAGACCAGGCCTTTTGCTTTATTGCAATTTTCCGCTACCTTTTCTCTTTCCCTTTACCTTTTTCTGTGTCTGCAAAGTTGCAAAATTAAGCAAAGCCTTGTTAGGGTCACATATATTACCATCCTGTAAATGACCTTGCTGTCCTTGCGAGCCAATTGGTAGGACCCTTTTTTTCATATATAATTTATCGTATACTATATTGAGAAAATCGATTTGGCGCATTGAAATTCAAACTATACTATTGAGAAATCTACTACAGATCATAAGTTGTTTAAAAAAAAAAAAAACAAGATGTTTCTTTTATCATTTTCAGATGATCATAAGATAATAAAATAATCACTATATTTAATATAATAACGCATTTATAAAATACCATCTTAATTCATCGTATTTCATCAAATTTTGGATGTCATATGATTTCGAAGATAAACTGGATCTATATAATTGTTATAAGATTATTCTTGAATAAAAATCCTAATACCTTTTCTCCATAGACTAAGTTGCTAACTTAAGCAAAGCCTTGTCAGGGTCAATAGCACTGTCATGTAAATGACCATAAAAGACTAATTGTAGGACTATTTTTTTATATATACAATTTATAATACATTACAGGTGAGAAAATCGATTTAGAACACTGAAATAAAGCAAATGCCAACTTTAAAGTATGTCTGGATAATTGATAAAATGGTGTTCGATATGGGGTATGATTTGGGTGAGCCCAACTATAATGGATAGAGCTAGAAGAGTCCCTACTCAAATCAATGCCTTTGTTTCCACCCCAAAAAAGGAAAAAGAAAAAAAAAAGAAAAAGAAAAAAGAGTAGTAATAATAAAATCAATTCCTTTGTCAAGCGTGAATGTTGTTGTACGTCCTCTTTAAAGCAACATGAAATACACCAAGGTATATAGCTTGCATATTTATGTGATGGGATATTTAAAAAATAAAAACTTTATAATATATAATTAAGTTAATTTAACAGAATTTGATGAATAATATTTAGGCCTTATTTGGTGAATGAGTTTAAACTGTACTTTTTCATATCAATTTTTATCTTTTTTGGAAAAAAAATTTTGACTTTTCTGAAAAGTTAATAAAAATTTTCATCTGTATTTTTTCAATTCAAACTCATTCATTACACTGATATAATTGTACCACATTAGTCACTTTTTGTCCAAATGAGATATAATGAGAAACAATATACGCAAGGTTAGTTTCTTGATGGCACGTGGGCAAGGTAGCTCTGTGGATTTCCCACTTCTAGCTTACCTATGATGATGTCCCCTAGACTAGATTAACTAGAAGAAGGTTGCTTCGTTTGTTTAATTGTTTTCTTTTTTTCATCTTTAATTTGTCTCATATGATATGCTTTAATATTTTATATATGATTAGTTTATAATTTAACCATCTACTTTTAAGTCTTTTTAAGATTACTAGTTATGAAATACGCACGTATGACTGTAATTGTAGTTTTTATAATGTGTAATATAAACAACATTATGAAAAATAAATAAATAAAAAATTAATTCAAAAATAAAATATAATAATAATTATCTAAATTCAAAAATTACATTTCATCTTAAAATCATGATGACTTAATATTTATTACATAAAACACATAATAATATTAATTATTTTGTTCTTTCACAATATTTATAGTATCCATTATGTTTTCTAAAATCAAATTTTATATCATTCTATTACAAATGATTATTTAAAATAACAATAATCAATAATATTATTTTTGAAGACTAACCACAATCAATTAAGGATGTTAGAGTTACTAATGAGAAAACTGATATAATACAGACTTTAAGAGAGAAAATTTGGGACGTTTAGCTTCTAATAAGGAGACAAAAAAAAAAAAAAAGAAAGAAATTTAAAAAGTTACAAGAAGAAGTATAAAAAAAAAAAATTTGAAAAAAGACAAGCCAGAAATTTAAGAAAATTGATGAAATATAAGTAAAACAATGTAAAAGAGAATAAAAAAGTTAACGACAGAAAAGCAAAATATGGAAAAATGATATGAAGAACCAAAATAATTTCATAAAGGAAAAAAGAAAAAAAA
The DNA here is from genome assembly GCA_025413485.1 of Ficus microcarpa. Lineage (NCBI taxonomy): Eukaryota > Viridiplantae > Streptophyta > Magnoliopsida > Rosales > Moraceae > Ficus > Ficus microcarpa. The sequence continues at coordinate 11,740,325 of CM046385.1, read as the reverse complement.
AAAAAAAAACAACAACAACAACTAAACAGTTTCCAAAAAAAAAAAAAAAACTCACTAATAAGGTACATTTTACAAAAATTTATTATTCTATTAAATGTTAAGGAAATATAATGAAATGGAAATTAATTTTGATGATGCCAAAAAAAGTAAAATAATCACATAATTATTATCCAAAGTAATAAAGTAAAAAGTTGAGAACCTTCTTTAATCCATTGTGAAAACTCTTTAAAAAAAAAAAACATAAGTTTGACCATGTAGCGAAGAAAAAAAATTATCATAATTAGGTTTGATTATAGTTAAGAAAACTAAAATTTCGAATGAAAAAGTTGAGATAGTGATTAGAAAAGAATATGTAAGAGAGAAAGTGATAAAATATTGAGCTTTCAATAAATAAATTAAAGGAAAAACAAAGTTATACTGAAAATGTATCAGCACAATTTAGGAAAAACAAGTAAAAATTTGAAAAAATTAATAACACAACATATATAATGATAATATAATGATAATGATGTAATGATACTGATGATGATGAAGATAACCAAAGTAGAAGTAGATTGCAAGAAAAAAAAACTTGAAAAGAAAAAATAAAATAAAAAGAAAACATAAACACTAAAAGTTTTTTTAAAAAGAAGAAAAACTACGTAAAGGAAAAAAAATAATAAAGATATACGGTTTTCCATGAAAAAGCAAAAATGAAAGGAAGAAGAAGAAGAAGAAGAAGAGGAGAGGAGGAAAAAAAAAAAAAAAAAACACAAACGGTGCGTTTTTGACGACCATGGATGAACAGTGCAAGGATATGCACTCTTTTATATACGTAGGATATATATATATATATATATATATATAAGTTTGGGCACGTATGTTATACGTGTTAAATCGTAATGAAAATTTTCATAACATTTAATATGAAGAAATATTTTCTAGAGATTATAAAAAAATACACATTAATAAACAAAGTTGAATAGTTAAACTTCATGATATAATCATAAAATACAAAATAATAATAAAATCAAACATTCTAATAAATAAGATAATAACACAAAACTCATTTGTTTTTTTTTTTTCAAAACAAATAGAGTTGCATTTCGTTATCTCAAAAAAAGGTTTTAATCCCATTATTGGCTATATAAAAAAATAAAACATTGCAATAGGAAAAAAAAACAATTGGAAAAAGAAAACTAAAAACGTTTTGAAAATATGATAATGAAGTAAAAGTAAATAATAAATAAAAAAATCAATATGAATATTTTACACATATTTTAATTCATATATGAGTCACATACACACATGCATCTGTAAACAAAGTTTAAAAAAAGCAAAACAGTTTATTTTTATAAATATTTTTAGCTGTAGAACAATATGCTAGCGACAACATTTATACTTACTTGTTTAAAGTTTTGCAGTAAAAATAAGTATAGATGAAATGCTAATATATTCCTAAACCTGAGTTTTTACATGGCAAATTATAGTAGGCGTTATCCTAAGCAATATTGGATATATGTCTGTTTCCTACATAATGAGCTACTACAACTACAATAGAACGGATGATCATTCTAAAAGTAGATAAAAATATGAAAATTCTAAACAAAAAAACTTGATCCAAACACAAATTTAACATGAATATGCCCGAAAATAATGATAAAATGATACAAAAGTAAAAATGAAATTTCAAAATGGGCGGCTGTGAGGAAGGAAAGCCAAAAAAAAAAAAAAGCACATAAACGTTGTTGTGAGGAAAGAAGGAGGGAAAAAAAGAAAAAAAGGAAAAAGCACCTAAACTAAACGTTGCTGTGGCCTGTGAGGAAGGGGAAAAAAAATTTAAAAAGCACCTAAACGCACCGTTTTTGACTACGAAAATGAACAGTGGACCTGATATCCACTCTTTTATATATGTAGGAGATGGTATCTACAAATTGGATTAACAGAATACATATATATATATATATATATATTTTTTTTTTGGGAGATAAAACAGAATATAATATTTGTGAATCAAAAAGTGAGTTTGTATCTGCTAGCCTACTCATTTGTGCCTACATGCATACTAAACATCATCCTTCTTTTAAAAACAAAAAAGAAAATTGTATAGAGAAGTTGTGGTACTTTTTAAAATTTTTTTTAAAATTTTTCTATAGAGTAATTCTATTTTATTCACAGAATAGTGTCATTCATAATTTACCAAACAGTTAATGTTTTCTAATCTCCATAACAACTTTGAAAAAAAAAAAAAAAAGTTTGTCAAAACATCTATATTTTTCGAGCCAACACCTCTCCATTTCTTATTGCACTTTTAACCGACCAAAAAAAAAATTTTTTTTCTAACGGAACACGGTAATATTAATCTCCAAAATTTAGATGGTCCAGAATCTTATACTAATCTATGTTTTTCATAGGATAACGAATTCAAATTACATGACAACTTTTTAGGGTCATTCTACAGTCCTTCACTACACAAATATGAAGAATGAAAACTTCACCATCTTTAAGCCGTCAGATCTCATCGGAATGGTTCATTTTAATCCAAGGGTATAGAAAATGAGGTGACCGGTTTCAGAAGTTCAGCCAGTTATACCTGGCAAATCCTTTTTTTTTTTTTTTTTTTTTTTTTTTTTTTTTTTTGACATCTGAGAATAAATTACACGACAAGGGAGGTGGATCAAAACGGCTCGTCGTATTAATGTACGTGGAAGAAACAAAAACGCTGCCGCATCGAGGTGCCTCTGTCATTTGAATTGGGAAAAACTTGAGAGAAGCGCAAGATGTTCATCCTTGCTGGCTATTGAAACCTCCAACCTAAGAAATAATCAGTTTGTGTGGGAGGCTGGAATTCGCGATAACCTTGATTGTTGATGGCAAGTGGTAATTGATGGTGTTATTTGATTTTATTATTATTAATTTTTTTATTTTTTTATTTTTGTCTTGGAAAAAAGGATTGTGTGGTATGCTGCATGTTACCGTTGGTTGTTGAACTCCTCTGGCTTTGGTGACATTCCTTTTTATGGGTTGTTTGTGGTTTATCCGTTAACGGTTACTAAAAGAAGCAGATTTTTTTTTTTTTTTTTTTTTGGGTAGTGAAGAAGTAATGTTGTGAGAGTCTATTGATTCACGAAGAAGTATTGTTGGCATTATCTCCTTATGTTTGAGGTGGAAACCAATTGTGGAGTAAATTAACCATGCATGAACGTCTGATCATCCACATGGGCTATGTGTGTGACAGGTCATCACCCGAAATTGTATGGAAATTAAATAGGAAAAGAATAAATGAGAGAGGGAATATGAGAGAACAAGAACAATAGAGGCAAAGAAAACTGAAAATAAAGATGGGTTTGAAACGTATTAAAAATATTTTATTTTAAGATTTTATTTGTCCTCATTACAAAGTTTGTTAACGAGTTCAACGGTAAATTATCCTCAAGATACAATAAACCCTTAAACACGATATCTAATAATAATATTGTGTTCCAGAATAAGATATTAAATCTATAAATTCTTGAAATTTTTAAAAGCACAGAGGTGTCTTTTTCATAAACTATTATAACCATAATAATCCATGTAACTTTCTCCAATAGGCACCTCTTCGTTGCAAAGACATATCTTTTAATATCTATTCAATTATCATAATTGATATATCAATTATTGATAATAATTCAGTTTTGTATGAAAATATATAATCAATAAACACAACGGTTCGAAACAACTCAAAAGACACATTCTGAACATCTCATAATAGGACGTATTGAGCGGCCGCGTGGCCCAAAGAGAGCACGCTGGCGTGGCCGCATCGCTCTCTCGACCCACTAGGTGGGCTGCCAGGAGCGCGCCTGCACGCTTGCGAGTTTGTGTGGCGCTGCCGTATGCCTTATTTGCCCACTGGGCAGGCTACAGGGAGAGTGCCCGCATGGTCGTGGCACTCTCTCGGCCCTCTTGTGTCTTTTGATCTTATTTCAAATGAGACATATTACAATCTCTCTTATAAAAAGAGAACATATATATTTAATGTGAATGTGCTTATATTATAGACAATTAACAAAGTTAAGAATTCATTAATAAGATGCACTAGAAAAGAATGCGCCTTCTTATTAAACCTTATGCATGTTCTGAGTTCTTCTCCTCACCCATAAATTATGGTTGTGATATAGTTTATTTTCATTTTCAAGTTCCAAATTCAAACAACCATTAAACTAATACAACATTTTAATTTATATTACTTAATTCGATATACTAAAGTTTAAAAATGGTTACTTAATATTATTTAACTGAAAATTATGTGCCTATTTCAACCGTATATTTATTTTGAATATGAAATAATATAATACTGTTTGTTTGGGATACTTAAATCTCAAACGAGCAAAAATTTCCTTAAAAGTGTTTCGCTATTCTTCCCTCCACTTCAAAATGAAACCCTTCATTTTTCAAAATGCAATACATCATTTCAGAATCTTTTTCATTTCCAATGGTAATTATTTTACATTTCCAAACACTATCTCATTCTCCATATGAAATGTTCTCTAATTTCATGCGACACAATAGCCATATTGGGATACTAATTTACCAAATAAACTCAATTTTGCCAAATACTTATTCTAATATTCTTCTCTCAACTTAAAAATAAAACTTTTTAATTTTTCAAATTCGCGACTACATAATCAAACATCATTTCAAAATTTTTTTCATTTTTCAAATAATAATATTTATATATTGATCAAACACTAGCTTATTCTCAATATGAAATTATTTTTTATATCAATATATTCTCCCTTTTTTTATTTTTAATTTGAGCATTATATCCGACTTCAAAAATTCTCATGTTTTAAATGAGAAATTTATTTCATTTCTATGGTACAATGATATTTAGATGTGTTAATTAATTTTCCTACAAAGATACAAAGACATCCCAATTTTTTTTAAAGTCATCTCATTTTCAATATTATAAACAAATATGTTGGCAATATTGCAATTGGGGGAAAGACTTTTAGATTGTTACAATTTGGTTCTTAAAGATTACTGTATAACTTGAGAATTTTTTTCAAATAGCGAATAATGATGGAATAAGCTGAGCAAAAATACCTTCTATCCATTTTTCCACCCATTCCGAAAATGGATATACTAGAGATCAAGACCCTTCATACAATACCTCTTTATAATATTTTTTCACATTGTCTATATCTTCCCCGAGTGGACCAATCCTAATACAATTTCTTCCCGTCTTGAAATTAATATGACTTTCCAAACAATTTTTGACTCTTCCTTTTTTGTTTTTTTTTTTTTTTTGAATATCTAAAAACCGTCTAATTCTCATAATGAAAGAACTTTTTCATTTCAAACAAAAAAACTTTACATTGTCATACTTATGGTACGTTTGGTGCACCAGTTGTAAATGAAAATTTTTTATTGACATTTGTTTGCTTTTTAAAAATTAATTATAATTATTGTTAACTTCTCTACAAATGACAAAAAATTTTATTAATATTTTAGTCCGGCCAATCAAACAAAATCTTAATGTTTGATCTATACATGCTCATAAGTTTTATTTTGATATTAAATAACATGTATTACTTATAGAATTTGATTGGGGTAACTTACTGATTAATTTACCTCATAGTGGCAGAATTGTAAGGCTAAGTTATTTTTCTGAACTATTAAATATTTAATTCTTTCTCCTTCCATCGTATCTGCTTACGCAATCCAAACAATTTTTACTTCATCCATTGCTAAATATGCACACTTTGCCCTCCAACCAACAATGTGTTACTATCACTATCATTGGACTTACTATGACGTTTCCGTTCCTTTTTTTACCCACTTTCCTACCTCCTTTTTTTTTTTTTTTTTTAAATATGCCCACATATTTATGATTTTGACCTTATAATCATACCTATTTACTAAATGCCACCGGTGAAACTCCTCCCCACCTCCTATACCCGGTTCCCCCTTTATTTTTACATTTTTACTTGTCTCCTCCGTATACAGCTAACCGCCAGCCCATTCTTCAACCAAAAAAATAAAAAATAAAAAATAAAAAATAAAAAAGCCACGCTATGCCGACCTTCGGCCACGTTGCTGGTTTGTGTACTCCTGAAGGACCATAGCCTCCGTATACATCAACGTTTTTTACCTTACAATTCTGCTGAGCCAACTCAAGAAAAGTACTTTAGCCCAAAAAAAAAAAAAAAAAAAGCTCAAGAAAAGTAAAAAGTAACAAAACAACATAAACACTTATGACAATTTTATTTATCTTTAAAATATTAGAAATTTGAATTTTATACATTAGAAATCATTACAAAATCAAATCACCGTTTTTTTAATTAGTAAGCACTTACCATCCCATTATAGTATCTAAACTACACAATTTTCTAATCACCGGTAATTTTATTTGTAATTACTATTTATCTCGAGTGTTAAGGAGTCTAAATCTCTTATCAAATAAAAAAAAAAAAAAAGGGCTTTATAGTACACACAACAAGTAATGTGACAATTTACTTGTAAATATAATTTCTCAATTGGTCAAACAAACCAGCATTACCGGAATTCCTCAAAGTTGACAGTGATTTTGGTCGGTAGATCTCAAAGAATTTGATGTAATCCATTCCTTGTCCCGCCTTCACTTGCATAACTAAATAAATAAATTAATAGACTCATTAAATTTTTCGTATTTTTTTTATTTTTGAATATTTTGGTTCAACGACCTCGTCCATACGGAACACAAAACAGACACACCGAAAAGAAAAAAGAAAACACAAAAAAGGAGGAAAGAAAACAACTTCACCCAATGACACACAACAAAAACATTTTTACATTACGATCGAGACTCTTGTCTCTCACCCTACAGTTTTTCTTTTCTCTTCTTTTCGCATCACTCTCTCTCTCTCTCTCTGTTTTTTTTTTTTCCCTTTTTTTTCCCTCTCTCTTTCTGCTCGGACTTTCATCGAACAGATGGAGGACACAATTCGTATGGCAGGTTTGTAGTGATGAAGAAGGCGAGAACGTGAAGCAGAGGAAAAAAAGAAAAAAAGAAAAAAAGGAAGCGAAGAATGGAAGGGGCAGAGGAGGAGCTGGAGAGAAGAAGCAAGTTTCTGCACAGTTTGATTGAAAGGAAGAAGGCGACGGAGCAGCAGGAGCAGAGCGAGAGACTCAACGTACGAGTCAGGGCTTCCGACATGCCTATCCCTCTGCAGAGCCGCGCCTTCCGCTGCGCCCGCGACCACCTCGACTCCATGCCCGGCAAGCTCGACAGTAAACGCCTCGCTCTGGCGCTTAAAAAGGTACTAATTAAAAAAAAAAAAAAAGAAATAAATAAACAAATAAACCAATGTGTTTGTTTTTTGGTCTTTTGCCTTTTTGGGTCTTTTTGTTTTTTGGATTGTCGAATGAAGGTGAATGTTTGATGGGTGTGTTTTGGAATTGAAAATAGAGTGTTGGGTGATACGGTTTCAGCCTGTTATATATTTTATATACATATAATAGATTTCGACTTTTGTATATGAGAAAGCTTTTTTTTTTTTTTTTTTTTTTTCCTTTTCTTTTTTGGTATTTACAGAAAGTGGTCGAAATTGATCATTTGTTATCTTGTTTCCAAATGCAACAATTTTTACTTTTTTTTTTTTTTTGGAAGTTTTTTCAGTGATTGTATTTAATGGAAGCTTCTATTTTTTTTTTTTTTGAAGTTTCGTCAGGTCGAGTTTCTATTTATTTGTTCACTGATTTTTTTTTCTTTTTTCTTTTTCTTTTTTAATGTCAACAAATTTATTTATAGTTTTTTTTCCCTCTTAAATGTGGTGATGATACTTTTGTTTTGATCTTCTTGCTAATTACTTTCCTAGTATTGATTGTTTTCAATTATGAGCATTAACTATATTTAACAGGTTTGTCGTTTTACTTGACTGGGACATGAGTTTTCTCATATTAAATATATTCTAGTTCGAAGAATGCTGGTTATTGATTTGATGACGTTTACCTATTTAAGGCGTTTTAAGCTTAAATTGATCTAAAATTTTCGTTTGAGTGTGAAATTCTATCCAGGATTCTCATGTGTTTCAGTGATGATTTACGTCACTTTTTAAGAAACTTGAAAAGAAAAGAAAAGTGGCCAATTAGATTTCATGTTCAAAAGAAAGGGAAGCAAAAGTGGTAAGTGCTTAATCTTCAATACCAAAGGCACTTAACCAAACTTGATAAACGATTTACGGAAATTGTAGTAAATAGCATTCTTACGAAACTAAACGGAGCAAATAGTATGATTTTAAAATACTCGGAACTTATCTAACCTGCTTGTATGGATCACTAGGCACATCTATCTAACAGATGCAGTTTATACGATTAAAATTCGTGGGTCTAATGAACGTTTTTGGAACAGTTTATTGACTCTTCCTTTGATTAATTAATGTTGGTATCGACATCGTCGTTTAAAGGGGTGGATGGAAAAGCAAATGCGAATTTAATTTGAAGTTAACATGTCTATCATTTACACCCATCATTATTTGTAACAACACGATTTTTTTTTTTTTTTTTGATGCATTTTGATTGGCCCGTGTATGGTACAACGGTGAACAAGATATCGAATTTCTAGCTAGTGTATAACATCTTGATGCCTGTTCTAAGAAAGTATTGTTTACTAGAATTGGTACAGAGAAAGAGGTTGTAAAAGATAGTTGTGTCATCTCTACCCTGGTTTTGAGGTTTTCTAAAAATCGCACGTTAAGTTGCTTGATTGGGCTAGTTTGGTGTTGTTGTGCTTCTTGAATGATTTCGGGTTGTACTTCTGCAGCAGAAGCTCAAAGCTAGAATTTTTTTTTAGTTTCTCAAAATTACTGTGAAAAGTGGTTAGATTCTGTGTCGGTAATTGTTGAATGTTTTTACTTAACAGACTACTTCTTAAAGTTGTTTTTATATCCAAAAGGAGGTTTACTGAACGTTGTTACTGAAATTCTCTGATAATCACTCTCAGGATCTGCATAAACAACCATATTGAACAACATGTAGACTTAATTAACTTAAATCATTCTACGTTATTAGGAGACTCACAGTGAGATCGTTTTTTGCTTGACAGGAATTTGATGCATCATATGGTCCAGCTTGGCACTGCATTGTCGGAACAAGCTTCGGTTCATATGTAACGCATTCCCTCGGAGGATTCTTGTATTTTTCAATGACAAGGTCTACATCCTGCTTTTCAAAACTGCAGTCGAGCCTTTGGATCATAACTGATAGTGTTCACAAAAATAAATGTGAGGTTCTGTGTTTGTCTGTTTGATGTTCGTTACAGATCTCGAATACCATTTTATATATGTAAGAAGATCATAAACTGAAAACTGTTTGTAAACATCTGTTTCTCATGTCAAGAGTTTCTCGTGGGCTATTATTCACGAGGACTTTTCTTTGCTTCGAAAGAAAAGAAATGTTTTATTAAACAATGGTTGTTTCTTACCCGCAACGTTTATCATATTTTCTATAACGATAACGGTAGGTAATGGCCTCATGATCATTGGTTTTTTTTTTTTTTTTTTTTGGTCAATACTATCTATTTTTGTCCAATCACATTTACATATTAACTTTGAGACTCGCAGATTATTGTATTCGAACCCACAATGTTACAAATTTTGAACCGAAAACAATGATGGTTTAGTTTTTGACATTTAGATGTCAAAATAATGATATAGTAATTTTTACTTTTCACATAACGTCCTATAACAATGCTCTATCATGAGCAGTAATATATATTTCACAATTATTTTCTTTGTAACAAATGTAAGAGACGTTGGTAAATTAATTTTTTTTAAAGAAATTTTTTAACAAATGACTGAAGTTTTATAATATAAAAAATGGTCGTTTTTTGAAAAATTAATTATGGTCACTCACCGATTGATGACCATTTTTCTATATTAAAAAAAATTTATCATTTACTTTAATAAGTGTTTAAAATTGTATATTTATCTAAAAAATTTTTAATATAAATTTACAAATCAATAATGATAATCACCACTATTTGGCATTTTTTGTTATAGTACTTGGCACGTTTATCGCTGAATTTTTCATGATTGGTAAATTAGCTCTTAAATTTTAGTTTTGATAAATTATCCTTTTATTTTTGAAGCGATAAATTACCTTTTAATTTAACGAATTATTGCAAAATGTCCCCAAATCAATGGTTACTGTTTAACTTAGCGTGGAAATTCCCACAATACATTACGCTAAGCTCGTTTGAAGAAAGTGATCAAAATTTTGATTGACATTTGTATCACATGTATGAGGATGTTTTCTTTTAAATCTTAAAATCATTCATCGATTTGGTTGAACTCCACAACATTTATTAAATTGGGAGAAAGAAATAAATAGTAGTTTTCAAAAAATAATTGAAATAAATAACATGTTTTCTAAATATTTGTAGTAAATAACTGATTTATCAGATCAATAAAAATTTTACTAGATAAATGAATCATTTACTTGGAAAAATTTGACATTAATGGATTATTTACTTGGTAAATTGGATATTTATTAGAAATATTTTTAAAAATTATTATTTACTTCAATTTTATTTTTGTAAAATTGCTATTTACTGCATTTCCCTCTTAAATTCAAGTTAATATGTCATAGAGATGTCAAAATGGGTCAGGCTTAGTAGGTCGGCACGAGTATATGTCACGATTATTCCATGGGCCTAGCCTGATACATTTAATTACATGGGTTGGACTTGATGTGATTTTTAGGCGCGAAACACACTAAAGGCATGAGCGAGCATGGCACGAGCATGATAAGGGGCACGAAAATGGCACAACTAACTTTACTCTTTTTCTATGATATTTTTAATAATTTTCATGTAAGACTTATGGTGTTTTTTATTTTTTCGGAAGATTTCATCTTTTCTGAGTTTTTACTTGATAAGGTTTTAAATATTGTAGTTTCTTTTTAATAATATGCTTTGTTTTTGTTAAAAAATAATTTTTTCTATGATATTCAAAAGTTACTTTTCTTATTTGTTTAAAAATTTTTATTGTTAGGCACGATTAAAGCACAAGCATGGCACGTTTATATATGGGCCGTGGGCTAGACTTGGCGCTATAAATTTTTAGACTATTTACATATATGGCTGATTTGGAACCATGGTCTTAAAATATGTCCCTAAATAAACTTATTTGCAAAAATAAACAAAAGCTATAACTGATTATGTATATATTGACAAAATTACCCCTATGACAAAATGGTGGGAAAATGAAAATCCAATCAGCCCCTAATTTTTAAGAACTAGTCAATATTTTCAAAATTTGGAAATCCCAAAATTAGTGAATTTAAATTTTCATTTTTTCACTAAAACCAATCCATATCTCATAATAATCGAAAAACTAGTCTATCCCTTTTTCCTTCCGTTTCCACCGAAAAACTCTAATGCTTTTCATTGTCATCCTTTTCTCTGGCCGCTGCTGAACCAACCACCATCTCATATGGTTAAGGAAAAACCCCAGCGCTCCACTTGCCCAAAAATATTGAAAACCCCATTGAAGTTGGGTCAACGTCCTCCATACCAAGCGATCTGGGTATCTGGGTGTCTTGCTTCGACGTCCAACTATGCTTTTTCATCTTGTGGGATGGGAATCAGCAAGTATGTATGATTTGGGTCATTTTATATGGATTACGGATATAAGATCATTTTGATGTGGTGATCCACCGAAAATTTACGATTCTAGACTTCTATCATTTTCATATTGCCTACGTCTCAATAGGTTTATTTTATTTATTTATTTATTTATTTTTAAACAAAAGGTTTTGGTCATAATTTTAATACGTAAATTTGAAGAATAGTTTTGTTGATATTTTTTTTGTTAGGTTTTTTTTTTTCATTAGTTTTGTTGACATATTGTCTAAAGGGATTCAACTGGTGAAGGAATGGTTGAGTCATTGTTATATTGTCTCATTGTTTATGGACTCTCAAGCAGCTCCTTTTTTTTTTTTTTTTTTTTTTTCATGAAAATTTTATCATCATATCCTTTTAGTCCATGGCTATGTGATTTGGGTACTTATTTGGTTTTTTTTTTTTTTTTTTTAAATATTTTAGTCATTACATTCATTCAGTAATTTATAGACTATGTATATTGATAATTATTTGTTCTGTCATTGAAATATAAACTAAATGTTTATGGACTTGAAATTATATTTTTTTTATTGTAATTGTTGACTGGTTTTAAGTAATTACATTTGAAGATAATTTTGCACAGACTCAGCCATTATACAATGTAGACAACTCTTCTGTGTTTGCATCCATTTAATATTGAAAATATTGTAATTGGTCATTTAATCAGGATTGGGTTATTTTTGAAATGGCTAAGTCATTTTCTCAGCGTCAACAATACCGATGACCCCAGTACGATCTTCAACAATGAAGCCTTCATTTTCTACGTCATCAACGTTTCGGATATAATCCTCATTAACGTCATACTCCATCACTACAAGAACAGGAAGAAAACATTTGCTAACGTTAAATCATTATTATAATAACTGACCACATCAACGAGAAAAAACATACTCAGGGTTCGTTTGGTATTTGAGTTGAGTTTGAATGAGATAAAATTTAAGTTGAGTTAACTTTTTAAAAAGTAGTTATAAATTTTATTGATTGTTCAAAAAAAGATAAAAATTGATATGAAAATTTGAGTTGAGTTTGAGTTATACTCATTCACTAAAAATAGATTCAGTATGAATAATGGTAAATAATATAAAATGGTTGTTCCACTAAACCAATTTGGTCCATCTAATAATGACACAGGTCATAAAGATCCTATTTTAAAGAACAAAGTCCTTAAAAAAATACAGCTAGTCATAATAAGTTTTTATGAATGTTTCATCTTGTAAGGGACTTGATTGAAACCATATATAAATCTTGCAAATGCCTTGTTAACGTACTAATAAACCTGGTCGTTATTCAAACCTCTGGTCCATAATGAAGATGCTTAAAGTTGCAAATACATTGACAACAGTCCAACGAAATGATATTAAAAACATAAACGAAAACCCAATAATTGAGATCAAGGAATGTAGATTTTTTAAACTACAGATGATTGAAAATAAGAAGAGAAACAAATTATTCAAAACAAAACAACACAAAAATGAATTGTTTCCAATAACAAACGTGTGTCTTGTAAATTGACGGTGATTAGATGAATTAAAAATGGATAGATGAATTGGAGGATGACAAATTTTGCGAGGATTTAAGAGAAAATAGGGGGGGGGGGGGGAGGATGAACCGCATAACAAATAACCTAACCCAAATGAAGCTTCGGAATCTAAACGATGCTTTGAACGCGCTCAAATGAAGTCGCCAGTGAATTTGAAAAACGAAATACATGAAATAAGGGATTGAATTTTGTTTCCTAAAACATAAGTCAAAATTTGATAATTAAGGGTGCATTCAATTCAGTGATTAAATAATTAAAAAAAAATCTGCACACGCAAGTTTATGGAGAGGGCAGAGCAAATCGTGGAAGGGCAGATGTGGAAAGAAAATTCACAGAAATTCAAAATCCATTCAAATCTACAAATAAGTTAGTAGACATATTTTGAAAGGGGTTAAAAAATGGTAATTATATGTAAATACTTCTAAATTTTTTATGAGCATGACACGAGTTTATTAAATGGACCCATATGAGTATTGGACGAAGTATTAATAGATTCAAAATAAATGGACCAAAGTGACCGGCTGTTTGACATATCTAATCTTGTCATAATTAAAACTTCAAGAGACAAACTACTAATTCAATCAGAAATTAGGGGCAAAAGCGCAAAACAACCCTTTCTTCTCGTCCTCTTCTTGGAGGGTGTCGCAGGTTTTTTTTTTTTTTTTTTTTTTTTTTTTTTTGGGCTATTAGCTACTGCCCAGCCGTTTAACAATCTCTAATTCTGTCATAATTAAAACTTCAAGGAGACAATTCTATTAATTCAATCAAAAATTAGGGGTAAAAGCGCAAAATAGCCCTTTCTTCGCGTCCTCTTCTTGGAGAGTGTGTCCTTTTTTTTTTTTTTTGGGGCTATTAGCGACTCAGTTGCGTGCAATTTAAGAAACCAAAAATGCTTAGAAAATAAAAATAAAAATAACATTTCTCCGGTCGACGTAGCTAGAACTTGCTTTCATATCCACAAAATCATCTCACAATTCACACTCAGCTTCCCATCTCTCTCTCTCTCTCTCTCTCTCTCTCTTTCTCTCTCTCTAGAATTCATGGAGATTTCAGAAGCCGAAAGAGAACAAAGAACCACAGCAGGACCTCCCCACGAGGCTCTGTTCCTGGCCTTGGCTTACCTTCCGGTGCTGGAGCTTCTAGCCATGAGCGAGGTCTGCTCGTCGCTGAGAGATTCAGTGAAAAACAACGACGTTATTCCATGGCTGAACATCGTTGTCGAAAGGCCTCTCAACAAGCGCCTCTGCGATCGGACTTTGATGCAAATCGCCGCCATGGCCAAAGGCAAGCTCAAAACTCTCTCTCTCTTGCACTGCTCCAAGATTACCGACCATGGCCTTCAATGGGTTGCAGACCATAACCCTCTCCTCAACAAGGTTTCGATTTTTTTCAATTTAATCCTATTGTTATTGTTATCATTTTGCATGGAATGTGCCTTTTCTTTTAAGAACATATATGTTAGGATTTTTATTTTATTATTATTATTTTTTATTTTTATTTTTGAATTTCTTTGGAACTAAAATTCATTGGTGTTGCTGTAGGATGTAAATGGATAAGATATGACTGGTTGGGTGCTGGCTTAGAAAAGAAAATAAAAGAAATTTGTGGGTAAATGGTCTTTTTCAAAGGAGCTTCTTTTTTTTTTTTTTTTTTTTTTTTTTCATCATAAATGACCAAAGTTTTGTAAAAGTAGAAAAATGATAGTTTTTTTTCAAATAATAGTCGACCGGTCAAATTTAGTCCCTAGTTTGAGTTGGGTAGCTCAGAAAAGACAAAAAACTTTTTAAGAAAAAAACAAAAACTTTTTAAGAAAAAGACAAAAAAAGTACAGTTTGAGTTGAAATGAGATGATAAGACAAACACCCCTTAAATCTCGGTATCCAGTTGTAACTAGATGCGCTCGTAGCAATATCGAAACCCGAGCATCTCGGATGACTTGTTTCAGATATTTGAATATCAAATATTGATCAAGATGATCAGATTTTCCTACCCAGATCTACTATTTTAAAGATTATCCGTAAGTTTAAATTGAAACATGTAATTTATTTGTATTTTAAAAGTTGCCGAGGGTTATTTCTTAGGAGGCTATAAAAACATAGTAAAGTGGCCTATAGAAACTCTATCTCATAACTTGGCAGATTACACCACTTAGAATTCTGAAAATATAGTAAGCCCCAAGTGAAAAGATAACATAACTAGTTTTTAGGCGGTGAACCTCTATAAATCTCTGTATTCACTACTTTCATGCACTTTACTTTTTTCCGTTTTTGTGTATTCTTACGGCCATGATAGTTCTGAAGGACCCCCAACATTGTGGGATTTGTTAGGTGAGTTTTTCCCATCAAAATAGTCAATCACTATGTTAATATGTATTTTTCACTTGATTAATGGTCATGTTGCTAAATAAAAAAATTTAGTCATTTATTCAAATAGCTCCTGTTTGGATCACATATCCACTTTCGAAAACAAAAAATTTCTTGTTTTAAATTAGAAAAAATTTTCATTCCGAGAAGAAAATTGTGTTTGGATGTGTAAAAAATTTTCTTTTTGAAAACAAGTTGTTTGAAATGAGAAAAAATGGTGTTGAAAATAAGTGCATTATAATAATATTTCAACAAGATTCATTTTCCTTTTTCAAAATAGTACTGTACAAAATAAGTTTGAAAATGAGATATTTTCTCTTTCAAAATAAGATAATGATGGAAAACGTTAGGAAAATTCACTGTTTTACAAAAATATTCTAATTTCCGAAATTGGACCCTTCATCCAAACAAGGGTAAACGTTTTCTAAAAACTGTTTATTTACTAAATTTAATATATAAATATATATTTTTAAAGAATACTATAAAGGAGCACTCTAGGAATTCTGTGTAGTGTGAGCAAAAAAAGAGGGAAAAAAAAAAGTGTTTGATATGCAGGAAACAAGGTAATTTACGAGTCAAAAGAAAGATGAGTGCTAATTTCGTGGGGGAAAAAAAAAAGTATCCGAGGGAAAAGAAGAATGCAAGGGTAATATCTGTGACGATACCGCCTAATAATAACCATTGAAAGGAAATAAATGTCTTTGTAAAGAACAATAAACATGCTGTGGACAAAAGTTTACGTAATTAGATATGATACAATGAATTTTAAGGAAAGAAAAATTAGCTTAGATGACAGTTTTCAGACACTTAATTTAAAATATTGACCATTTTTTTTTTTTTTTTAAGAAATTGATCGGTTGTCATTAAAATATTGATTGCCCATAATCAATCAGATCCATTCACTGTGACGCTCTTCGGTTACATAACTTTGTCTTTGTTTCTTGGGTCCAGCTCTTAATACCAGGATGCACAGGCTTGACGCCAGAGGGAGTCATAAGAGCTGTGAAGACATTATCCAAAAATGGCCACACCTTGAAGAGCCTACGGATTAATGGCATCTACAACATTCAGAAACACCACCTTGAAACACTTCACTCTTATCTTCAAATTCCCACTTCGCAACAAAGGCTCAAGCACCACGTAGACGAGCCGCTGATAGATTTACAAATCTGCCCGAGATGCGATCAACCGAGAGTGGTCTTCGATTGCCCGATAAAGAGCTGTGAGATTAAGAAAGAGAAGTCAACTGTGACGGATTGTAGAGGCTGCAGTTTCTGCATTCCAAGGTGCACAGAGTGTGGGGTGTGTTTTAATGAATCTGAAGAGGTTGAAGAAGCTGTTTGCGGAGATGATTTGTGCTCTAATTGCTGGCTTCACCTTCCCAAGTGTAGCTTCTGTAACAAGCCATATTGCACGAGGCACGCCAACGAGAAATCACGTTACTCTTCGGGATCCACTCAATTTGTCTGTGATGCTTGTAATGCATTGTTCGTTGAAAGATTGTACTACAGTGATGAAGAATGACGGCTTTAGCAAAAACCATTGTGTAGGAATGAACCTCTTTTTTACGTGGATCTTTATCAAAACATTTTACGGTGCAGAGCACCGCAGAACAATAACATACAAAAATCTGAGAGTTCGCATGTTGTAATTTATCTCTAATAAGTGCGAGCCATAACACTATGGCTGAAGAATTGAAGAAAAAAATAAACATACTAGTTTCGAATGTTCTGCAATATGAAGCTGAAGAATAGAAGGAAACAGGAAACTTTCAGGTCAGACACAAGAATGAGATCAATTTCGAGAAGAAAAAGGCATTACAGTTCAGTTCAAAGAATACACCTGTTGAAATCAAATCTCTCCCTAAGGAGATAGTTACAGAATTAAACCGAAATAATTGCTTCGCTCTTTTTGTACACACTCCAACGGACAAATACCTCACAACTGCACGCTGGCCGACTGTATATGTCCTTCTCAAGCCTGCCACCCCTCAACTCCCCACCGGCGGGGGGTACACAAAATCGGGTTATGAATGCAAGTTTACAACAGCTGATAAACGGAATTTTCCTAAAGATTCCTACTGCGGCCAAAAGAGTCGCATGATTACGAGTACACGTAGTTTCACAAGAAAATCACACTCAGAACTAAAGCACCTATAATCACAGAGCTTGTGAATGTGAATGAATCGCCACGGTGGATATATCGTGAGTGGCAGCCAGAAACTGTAGAATTTGAAGATGGAGCTAGTAATGTGCCATTCACGATAGTCCTGTTTCTTCCAGCACTACAAGTACAAAATGAGCGGACAAAAGAAAATTATGTTATTCATGGCCATCAAGACGGTGACGGGAAAAGAAATGAATAAAAGTGAAGAAAGATCCAGAAATAACATCATAATCCAATCTATGAAACTATTGGTCATAGACAGCAAAGACAATCAAGTGTCGATTTTAAAGATTGGACACGTACCTTCCTGGAAAAATACAAGAACTATGACCTGAAAGAATCAAAACAAAGAACATTAGTAATTTCATTAGTTAGAATCAAAAACTAAGCAAATACACGTCTGATTGATCTGAAAATAATGAATAAATAAATTCAGAAAGCAAGACGATTTCTGTCAACTTAATACTTGCAAAGTTTAATCAATCTATTTGAAATATGATAATAAAAAATAATTGCGTGGTGGTGACATACTTGGGTCTGTGGTAGTGAT
>CM046385.1:11596983-11721983 GCA_025413485.1 Ficus microcarpa | reverse complement strand
TTATCTGATTTTGTATCTGAATTTATTGAAAAATGGGTAAAGCTGATAAGACTCTTATCTGAATTTATTCCAAAATGGGTAAAGCTAATAAGATTCTTATTAGCTGAATTTATTCCTTATTTATATTCATAAAATATATAAGTTTTGCTATAAATAACATCCATTGATCGAATTCAAAATGCACCCTCTGATTTTCTTTCACCATTGCACTTCTCCAACCATCAACTTGTGAAAAAAATGTCCACCTGAACTACTAGATACAGTGCTGAGGAAGACATGCTCCTATGTCAAGTTTATTTACAAATTTCTCAAGACCCCATTGCGGGTGTGCACCAGCCTTCGGATCAATTTTGGTCTAGTGTGGAAGACACGTACAACAATGCAAAAAAAAAAAAAAAAAAAAAAGAGTTGTAGGAGTATCGTAACAAAAGATCTATGTAGGATCGAATTCAAACTATAGAGAAAGCTACAAGGAAATTGAATGCTTGCCTCAAACAAGTTGAAAATGTGCATCCAAGTGGTGCTTCATAGCAAGATATTGTGAGTATTTATTAAACTTATTTTTGTATAATTTCTATCGGTCTAAGTACTTATTACGTCCTTTCATAATAATTTGTAGTTAGTATGAGCAAAAATGTTATTAATGCAAGATTCCAACTGCAAAAAAGGTTTCAAGTTTGATCATGTGTGAAATATAGTTAAGGATTTTGAAAATTTTAAAGACAATGCCACCAATGGAAGACAAGCTTCTTGAAGGCAAACTTTGAATTACGCCTCATCAGAGTTGGTTAATCCAACGCCAGGGACTTCTATGCCAACATCTCCTAGGTTGTCATCATTTTCTCTCAATTTGGTTGATGACGATGTGGTGGTTCTTCATCCCAACGCCTTGTTGGGACGAAGAAAGCCAAATTGAAAAGAAAAAATGATGAACAACTTTCATCTGTTATCAATAGCCTTAAAGAAGAAAATCGACTGCTTCTAGAGATGTTGAAAAATACAAGCTCGGATAGGTTGCAACAATTGGAAATCCAAAACAAGAATTTGGCCTCGAAAGAATTTAAAGAAGAAAACAAAATTTTGTTGTGAGACTTGAATTTGATCAATGATCTAAACATTCACACGTATTTTCAAGCTGAGCAAGCACGGATCTACAAAAAAGAGCTGAACAACAACAACCTTAACAGCTTTCTTCTACATCTAATGCTTTTGACCAATATTATAATGATATTAGAGCAACTCTAACCAATCTACCAGAATACTAAATTGTTGGTCTAGAAGATGCCTAATTTCATTACTCTATGTTACGAATTTTCAAATATTTTTTTATTATTATGTAATTTTAATTATTGTTGGTTTGAATGTATGATTTTTTTTTTTTTTCTAAATTATGTTATTGCATTTCGTATTATTTACATATTAATTTTTCATTATATTAAATTGCCTATAAACAAAATTAACAATGTGGGACACACAAAAAAAAAGTCCTTTCTTTTTTGGTAGCAAAAAAGAAACAAATTTGTTAAGTAATATGAAATTGGGGTAATAATAGAAAAACAAAATATATTTTGAGCTCTTTGTGGAAAAAAAAAAACCAAAGAAAAAAATTGGGGGGGGGGGGGAGGGGGGATGATGTTGAGTGAACATGCGTTTCCACTGTTCACAGCAGCAAATTTCACACCAAAACGGAGTGAAAATTGCTGTTGGATTGGAGCACACCCTACACCATTTCCGGCTGAAATGGTGTGGTTGGGGATGCCCTTATTGATTGTCCGACAATCACTACTCTCACTAATAATCTATTCCAAATGATTGCCCTCCGCTAATTTCAAGGCCGCCAATAAAGCCAATGCCTTGCCCTCTATTCGGAGAAAGCATCCTAATAACATAAATTTAAAAACTTTTATAACATTAGATCAACATGATACGAAAATAAAACTAAAATTTATGTCATATTGGTAGATGAATAAAAAAAAAAAAAAGGCTATTTGGGTTATTTTCTCCTCATAATTTTTTTTTTAATTTTGTTACAAAATTAGGAAGAAAAATAGGCAACAAGAAACTGGAAAACCACCAAGATTTACTTGGAAAACCTTAAACGGAAAAAAAAAAAACCATAGGCAAAGGAGAAGAAAATCCACTAAATCAAATATCAGTACAAGAGGAGCGGCTATAACAAAAATGCATGATAATGAAACCCTAAATTACATCATATATATATACCCAAAATCGTAAACCGAAACCGGGTGTAAATTGGGTCGGGTCCATACTACGGGGACGGAGCTCCGCACCCCCAATGGCCCTATCCCCGTGACCTACCACTGAGCCCTAAAAAAAAATCTCATAGTTAAAGCTTTATGAAAAATGTCGCACCGAGAGTTTTTTAGGTCGGGATAAAGAGATTTCGGATAACTAAACTCTAACATATTCATATGTGCATGATAGTTCCAATTTTTGTCCCCAGCCACCACAGTCAAGGCCACAACTTTATCACCAAAAATTAAGTCAGATGGGATGGAAGAAGGGATAAGCCAAATCTAACTATATATTTATTGTCCAATAGGCCGATATAGCAGAGAAGAGACATTTCTTGTTGAGAATCCATACAATTCTATCTTGTACTAACGAGTTACAACAGTGAATATTGCTGATTGCAGCAACGTAATCCTCCTCGGACAACTCATAAAAAAGGTCTCCATACAAAAAAGAAGCATCAGAGAGCTTAAGATCAGAGATACGCAAGTCCGGATCAACCAACACCCCCGCCTTTGGTTTCGGAGTGAAGCCTCGTCCGCTCAGAATCCATGGATGAGACCAAAATTTGATCTGATAAGGATGTTATGGTTGTTAATTATTTTTTATTTTTTATTATTATTATTTTTTTTTACAGCAGTATAGACACTGCTATACTTAAAAAATTATATTCAAGGATGTATTTTTCTGGTACATATGTCCAGAGGATGAATTATTGACATCCAAACATACATAAATTAAAGTACTTATATTTTGTTTTGTGTAATAAATAGAGTTTAACGATGATATAATATCTGAATCTATATATATCTTAAATTCAATATATATATATATTTAGTGATACAAAAGAAAAAAAAAAAAGAAAAAAGAAAAAAGATATCCTTGAAATCCTTAGTAGCGAAAACAAATAACTAGGAATTACTTGATAAAGCTAAATCGTTTGGAGGCTAATCTGGAATCACAATAACTAGGAATTACGAAAACAAATAATAATAATAATAATAATAATAATAATAATAATAATAATAAGCGAAAAGAACAGAGAAAAAAAATCCTACCAAAAGAACATTACAATAGCTGGAAAAGTGGAAACCCCATTTCCTACTGACCCATACCAAATGATTCCTTGGATTTTGACCTAACAAAATACCAAATAATTCCATGGATTTTGGCGTAACAAAATAAAATAAAAATAATTATAACGATACTAAACAGGACAAGTTGTGGGGATGGTTTAAAAAAATTAGAGCAACAGCAAAGTTTTCTTTTTCTTTTTAACGTCGTTCTAAATATCATTTGTAGTGATTACTAATAACAAATTATCGTATAAATGCAATAAAATTTCAAACTGGCAAATGAATATATAATAATAAACATACGAGCTCAATATGAAACAAGTCTGCCAGCTAAAACTTTGAACTTTGAACTTCCAATTGATTAAAGACTTTGGGTTCAATTTAATAGTGCTTTCTTTCTAGAAGCTACATTTGACTTAATAAGTTTAAAAAAATCTGCTTTTGAAACCATTTGTAAATGATCTGTCAAAAATCTTTACAGTTAATATACTCTAAAATTTGTACCACAATTTTAATTACACATGACAAGCTTTATCATGGCATTTCTATTGTTTATTAAAAAAAAATTAAAATCTTTTTATCCTATTAAGTTTCTTAAATATATAGTTCCAAACAAAAAAGTCACTGTATTTATTTATTTTTTTTATTGATTGATTAAGCGTCCGTATGGATAGTTAGTCCGAGTTAAAATATTTAAATTAGAGTTGGTTGACCTTTTAAAAATTAGTTATAATTTTTGTTGACTTTTCAGAAAAAAAAAAAAAAACCCAAATCCAATCAAAGAAATATAGTTTAATTGGAGTTAAACTAATATATTAAATAAAGTATAAATAAAAATAAAAACTCTGTCAAACCATCAAGCACCGAGTCAAAATGGTAGACTAATGTGTGTCCCTTGAGAAGGCATGGTTACACCCACTTGTTTCAAGACTGAACCAGGGACGCTCTTTTTTGGTGGGCAGCGGACGACCAAGTGCTACCAAGTACCAACTACATATTTTCTTGGTCAAATTTATTATTTATTAATTCAATTATTTTCTATGTTTCTGGTTCAACTAAATATTCTAGAAATGGAATCTTCCGAGCCCATATGGACTTAGTATTATTTACAGGATTTATTAAACTGGATTTTGAAAGCAAAGCTGGCAATTTGCAGGAAAAAAGCAACAACATTGGAACATTACTTAATTATTATGCAATTGCACGTGCGCCTTTATCCTAATGTGATATCAGTCATTCATTAACTTATTATTATTATTTTTTCCATTTGATTTTTCTTGAGAAAACTCTGTTTATATCCATGCTTATATGATTATTATTTGAGAGTATTCTGTGATAGGTGTGGAAAAAATAACCAGTCGATAGGGTTTTACTTCAAAGGATTATATATATATATATATATATATATATATATCTGAAAATTGTTAGTTTTATGATTTTTTACGTTTTAATATGATTTTAATCATATTATCGAGAAGCAGAATTTACGTAGAAAGATCTTGAGAGAAAAATTTTAATCGGATGATTTTATTATTTTTTTAGTAAACAAGTGTGACTACAATAATGGGTGATCATCACTTTGGATTTCCCGTTGCAAGAATATCTTAAAAAGGAAAAAAACAATCACTTTAATTAGTAAAGAGTTTCCTACATATTAAATAGATGCAAGAAATACATAAAAATTGTACAGAATATGGTAATCCAATGGTGATGCATAAGCACCATTCCAAAATGGCATCATATTAATTAGAATTGAAAGTTGCAACCATATCTTATAATAAATGCAGATGTGAATTCACATAATAACAAAATGTTATCTCCTTATATATTATTCGGAAGAATCAAACTTTAAAATGTGTAATTATTCTTCAAATTGTTAAGCCATAGTTGGAACTTCTGTATAGAAAACATATGGTCAATAAAGAAACATTAATAGTAATAATATGTTATGAAATTCTTTTTTCTTAAAAAAAAATGATGGTATTCATAAAAACCAAACGAGTTATTATTATTATTATTATTATTATTATTATTTTTTGAGGGAAAAACCAAACGAGTTGTGATAGCTCATAATTGGTACACCTTTTTTTTTTTTTTTTTTTAAATTCTCTTTCAGTAACCACCACAAAAATCTTACAATAATTAGATTCAAACACAAAATTTCAATTTTATAGATAGGAAATGACCTAAGCATTGCCATATTTTCCCATTTGGGGTTATACGAAAGCGATAGTTTGTAACATGCTGAATCTACTGATTGGAAATTTAAATTAAAAAAAAAAAAAACACACACACACACACGCGCACGCACGCACACTAGATCAACTATCATTTTGTAAGTTATTTCCAAAAAAAGAAAAAAAGAAAAAAAAATCATTTGGAAGAAGAATTTGTGTGCAAAGACAACATTTTGCCTTTGTTTGATTCGGTGGCTTTGGGGGATTTTTCTTCATTGTTTTTTCCTTTTGGATTATTTTACAAACCTCTAATTTTACATCAATTATATATGATATTTTCAGTCATCAGATTGAATTTTAATAGTTTGATTTATTAGTGTACATGTGAAAAATTTATAATGCAGAATATAAAACCGCTCCAAATCGTAAATTAAATTGTCAAAAAATTAATCAACATTTAAACAAGCGTTTCTATCAATAATATAATATAAAATGTCATATCATACAAATTCCATTTTCTTTACTAGTTTAAAACAATGTTCTTAATATGAACAATTTTTCATGAATACTATGTTTGAAATACATGTTGAGTTTGAGCTCAACTATACTTTATAGATAGTTTTTTTTTTAATCTTTTTTTACAAAAGTAAAAAAAAATTATCTAATTTTTGAAAAGTCAACAAACTTTAATATGAAAATTTCATTCCATCTGAAACTCAATCCAAACACTAATCAACCCTAAAAATTAACAATTTTTCATGATAATTTTTCATGATAATTTTATTTTTAGGAATCATTACTCTTAATTTTTGTTTAGAATAAGTAATTATTATTATTCTTTGCTTAAAATGGAGCCTACAGCATAACAACAGTGTGAAACAATAATGATGACGCCATACATCAAGTACATAGAACCGCAAGCCAACCAACAAGATTGGGAATTATTCCTCATTTACCCAAAAAAAAAAAAAAAAAAAAGAAAGAAAGAAAGATTGGAATTATTCTCTTGCCAAAAAAAAAAAAAAAAACTTAATAATAATTATTAAATATTATTAATAATTAATAAATTAAAAAAGAGAAAAAAATAATAATAAAAAAGAATTGCAATTACGCCGTCCATCAGCAATAGCAAAGAAGACCCCAAAATCTCTCACACCCTTTTTACTTTTTGCTTCGGAGTCTCTCTCTCTTTCTATCTCTATTTACTAATTTCCATCAAATTCCTTTCTTTCTCTATCTTCCCAGCGATCGGAGAGCCAGTGAGCGAGCGAGAGAGAGGAATTCAAGGCCTGAAACCCACGTATCTCCATTTTTCTAGAGAGAGAAAGAGGAGAGAGAAAGGAGGATCAGAAGGTGGATTAGAAGTGGGCGGTGGTGCTTAGAAAATGGGCACGCTTCAGACATGGCGAAAAGCCTACGGCGCTCTCAAGGACTCCACCAAAGTCGGTCTCGCCCACGTCAACAGCGATTATGCGGTACCCATTTCTTCATTTCTTGGATTAAATTATTTGTCCAAGGTTTTTTATAATTTCGTTGCAATCTTTTTCTGGATCCGATTTCGATTCATCTCTTGTAGCGGTTTATTTATTTATTTAATTTATGTGAGTTTTAATTTTGTGGGGGGTTTTTTTTTTTATTTGTGTTTGCTAAGAATAGGATTTGGATGTCGCCATAGTCAAAGCCACGAACCATGTTGAATGCCCGCCCAAAGAGAGACATCTCAGAAGTGAGTCCCTTTTTTTTTTTTTTTTTTTTTTTCGATTTCAAATTCTTTTCTTCGATCCATTTTCTCCTGGGTCGGTGACTTTAGGGCAGAAAATATGAAATTTGGGGGTTTTTTTGTTTTGGGTTGCAGAAATTCTGATCGCTACCTCGGCAATTAGGCCAAGAGCAGATGTTGCTTATTGCATTCGTGCGCTTTCCAGAAGATTGGCCAAGACCCACAATTGGACGGTATGCTTGGAATCTTCTATTCGGTTATCTATGCAGATAATTCCAATTTTTGAGTTTATAGTGATGAGGAATAGTTTTTCTTTTTTCCATTTGTTTTGGATCTTCTGTTTGGAGCTTGGTGGTGATGCTTTTTTAACGTGTGATTGTTTGGAAATGGATATGGGTTTGTTTCTATTTTTTGGATTTTATTCGTTGATCACTTGTCATTGTCAATGCCAATCATATCATGTTTACATAGAGAGTGATGGAGTCACTTCGGGATTTTGGATCTGTGTGTGTTTTGTTTGGAGGAGTAGGTTATTTCTTGCTTCATGTGGAGTTTAAGGTCCTGATTCTGCTTCGTAAACGCTTTGCTACAGTCTCTGATGAAACTTTAAAATCATGGAATGAAAAATGATAGTGAGATGGAGTTGGAGCTATTTATTTTTGTTGATCTTTCTTCATCTTTGTCATTGGATCGTGTTGGGGTGGATTGTAGATGCTACAAAGGTTTTTTGTGCTGTGGGGTAGTAGAAGTTGGGGAACCATTGGCTTGTAAAGCCAGAGTTTTTGAATTGGCTGTGGTCCTCTGGTGATATTTCACTCGCTTTTCTATGTGGAAGTTGGTCGTTTAGGAGTGGTTATTGGCCCTTTCCCTTAATTTTGTCTTTTCATGAAAAGGTTTGGTTCTGCTTTTATTGCAGTTGATGTTTCTTAAGATTATAATCGTAGATGCCACTTGTTGGTTTATATATTCATTGCATTTTATTGTGTTTGTATATGTTATGTTTTTCTTCTTTCACCAACATAAAGAAATCGCATAGTATGTATTTGAACTTCTGTTTGATGGCTTGCTCAACTGTTTTTTTTACTACACTCATCTTATATATATATAGTTTCTGATTCTTTGCTTGCTAAACTTGTATTGAAATGTCTCCTAATATCTGGCAGGTGGCTTTGAAAACTTTAATAGTCATTCATAGGACATTGAGGGAGGGTGACCCTACTTTCAGAGAGGAATTTCTAAACTACTCACAGAAAGGAAGAATTCTTCAGCTTTCCAATTTCAAGGATGATTCAAGCCCTATAGGTTAATTTTGACATCCTGAATCCGATATATATTCTGTTATTCTCCTTTTATCATGTTAAGTATATTTTTAAAAAGAAATATTGCAGAAAATAATTTTGTTTGTTCACACAAGTTTTATCTACATGGAAACATACTCTATGGAAATTGCTCCACTTGGGTAGCAAGTAGTTTTTAATTGTGGTCATTTCCTTTATCCCCTTTTCAGCTTGGGATTGCTCCGCTTGGGTGCGTACTTATGCATTGTTTTTGGAGGAACGGCTGGAGTGCTTTAGGATTCTGAAGTATGACATTGAAGCTGAGCGTCTACCAAGGCCTGCTCAAGGGCCGGATAAGGTATAATGGCCAATTATGTCCAATTCTTGTACTTTTACTTGCAAATGCTAAATAGCATCACTTTTAAGATGGACAAGAAATGGATGTTTAGTGCATGAAAAAGGAAGATACTTACTAGTTGCTCCTATCCCACCAAAGTGGGGCTTGAAAAGCTACATTGATGTGGTTCTACTCTTCAGCTTCTATGGATAAACGGGCTGTTTATTAATTTGGCTCTGAGTTATGTGCTAAGCATCTTGTGTCGGTACACACATCTAAAATTATATTTGGAGCCATGGGCGGATGTATAAGATTTTCTCTTGACGCTGCGAGCCTCAGCCACTTGGCAGAAATATTGATATATTTGCCACGTGGTTTATATATGTATATGGAAATGGTTGTCTGCTGTCATTAACTAAAGCAATTTTAGCTTTCATTAAGATGCATTAGATGAATCATAGGTTTTAAAATTTGATTTGGATTTGTACATTTGAATTTGATCTATTTGTTGGATTCAGCTGGCTATTGTGCTGAGGTTTCAAAATTTGTTATTTTTTCTTTAACTAGCAGGGATACAGTAGAACTAGAGAGTTGGACAGTGAAGAACTGTTGGAGCAGTTACCTGCCTTGCAGCAACTGCTGTATCGTCTCATTGGTTGCCGGGTAAAATTTGAACTTTGGGGTCCTCATTTTTCACCTAAACACTCGATGTAATTTATCTTAAGAGTCGATAGTTCATCTGCTACTTAGTATTAAGTGGTGGTTCGAAAGTAGTTGATGTCGCATTTTTGACTATACAGCCAGAAGGAGCAGCTGTCGGCAATTACGTGATACAATATGCCCTTGCTCTGGTACTTTCCAAATCTCCTTTTTGGTTTATTTACTTTTTAACTCACCGAGAGATTTCTTTTCAAAATTAGTGTCACAGCTTTTCTTATTGGAAACCACGAAAAAAGAAGATGAATGTGTGTAGGTTTTAGTTTTATAAGAATATTTGTCTGTGTTTTAAACTTGTAATGCTTCTTTATTACTGTATGAAATATTGTAAAACAACTGAGGGAAGAATCTTTTTAACATATGATTGTTGAATTTTAAGGGACTTGTTTAAACTTATTTGTGACTCTGTGGTTTATTTTTCAGGTACTTAAAGAGAGCTTTAAAATTTATTGTGCTGTAAATGATGGAATAATCAATCTTGTTGACAAGGTAAATAATTATTACAGGCTTTATTCTTTTGGTCCCTTTTTTTTCCCCCCCTTCCCCTTTGCTGAAAGTAATTTGTTCTGTTTGCAGTTTTTTGAGATGCCAAGACATGAAGCTATCAAAGCCCTTGATATCTATAAACGAGCTGGCCAGCAGGTGATGAAATAAAATCAATACTCTCTGTTTTAGTTTGATATTCACTTGAGTACTTTTTTCCAAAACGTGAAAAATCTTTGATTTTTTTTCATTTACATGGTTGGGGAGGCATTTAAAGACAAGACAGTTATCCATTATTGTTGCTTTGTTGAAGAAACCTTGAACCTTTACTGCAGGCTGCAAGCTTATCCGATTTCTATGAAGTTTGCAAGGGTTTGGAACTTGCCAGGAATTTCCAGTTTCCTGTTTTAAGAGAGGTACTACACTTCATTCAATGTTTTGATTTGTTTTTTGCGATTCTCTTTTTTGTGAATAATCTAACCGAGCAAACTAAGCGCATTGTCTTCGTTTATCCAGCCTCCACAATCTTTTCTTAATACGATGGAAGAATATATTAGAGAGGCACCTCGGGTGGTTACTGTTCCAACTGAACCATTGGTCAGTCTCTCTCGCATTTATAGAGAAATTTCTAATACTTTCTTGACTTCAAATCTCTATTGACTTTTGTTTTGTCCACTTGCCCTGAAAATCAATTGCTACTCAACATATATACAAATATATTGATTTTCGAAAGTACAGAGTAATTAAGATGTGGTCATTTTGAACAGCTTCAATTGACGTACAGACCGGATGAAGGTTCTTCTGAAGAAACTCAGTTACCCAGTGAAGAACCTGCAGCACCACCTTCAGAAAATGTATCCAATGTTGAAACTGAAACACCACCGCCACCACCGCCTCCGCCTCCTCAACGCAACATAGATACTGGAGATTTACTGGTAAACTAACAGTTTAGAGAGCTACTACTGGTTTTTATTGCCTTCTCCCATTTATTCTGCTACTTCTCCTCTTTCTTATTTTATCCCTCTTGATGAACTTTTCCCTTTTGTGGGATCAGGGTTTAAGTTTTGATGCTCCTGAGGTATCTGCAATCGAGGAAAGAAACGCGTTGGCTCTGGCTATCGTACCATCTGAAACCAGTAACTTTCTTATACCTTTAACGTTTCCAGTTATGCTACATTTATTTTTTATATGGTGGCTTAAAATGGCATTTCATATTTTGCAGACACCGCTCCTACATTCAATTCTAGTGCACTCGGAGCAAAAGATTTTGATCCCACTGGATGGGAACTTGCTCTAGTTTCCACTCCAAGTACCAACATCTCCACACCTACTGATAGACAACTGGTAAGCCCTTTCTGTGCTTATTTTAAGTTTTATTGTTTTATAATATATTATTTATATCGTATTTGTGTATCCTAAGCTAATTATAATTTCCCCATGTGTGGTATGAAGTTGGACGATATTAATTCAATAACTATGTAAGAACTGTATCATGATTCATGGTATAACGAAGCTGCATATTAAAAATAAATAAATAAATAAAGGCATATGATGTGTAGGGGAATCATGTTTTCCCTCTAAATAATAGCTTAACTTACAACTTCCTCTTTGCTAGCAGGCCGGTGGATTGGACTCGCTCACTCTGAATAGTTTGTATGATGAAGGAGCATACAGAGCTTCGCAGCAGCCAGTTTATGGGGCACCAGCCCCAAATCCATTTGAGGTGCAAGATCCATTTGCTATGTCGAATGGAGTTGCTCCTCCTCCATCAGTACAAATGGCAGCATTTGCCCAACAGCAGGCCAATCCCTTTGGTCCTTACCAACCTGCCTTCCATCAGCAGCCTCAGCTGCAGCCACAGCAGCATTTGCTGGTGGGCGCTGCAAATCCTTTTGGCGATGCGGGATTTGGGACATATCCTGCAAATCCTGTTCCTCACCCACAAAACAACAACCCGTTTGGAAGCACGGGCCTGCTGTAATGTCAGTGTTTGAACATGTGGAAAAAGGCAGTGTAATCTACGCAGTGAAATTGGTTTGGAGTGCAGTTGGTGGTGTTAGTATAGAAGGGGGTGGATTTTAGAATTTGGCCATGAGAGAGTTTTTGAGTGAGAACATAAATGTTTGGTGTAAAAGCAATTGAGCAGATACTAGTTCATATTCAATTTTTTTTTATTATTATTATACTGTAATTTCTTTTCTCGCCTTCTCTTTGTATCTGTCTCACTTGCACACCAAAAAAATAACATTTACTTGCGGATGTAAAGGCATTCTTATTCTAGGACTTTTACACTTTTTACCTTAAAAGCTTGTTTTCCTACTTTGTGTAACAATTCATCTATAAGTAGTTAATAAATAAAAAGCTCTGCTATAGGGTGTGCAAAAGGATACTCTTTCTTGTAGTTCATGCTTTTCAACTGGCAAAATTTCATAGAAGTTTTTTTTATTTTTTTTAATTTATTTTTTTTGTGAATAAAAATATTCATCAAAGTTTGTTTATTGTTTAATTTTGATGCAATTTTAATGAAACTCGACGCTGATATATTTTATTCTACAAACTTTGTTTATTGTTTTCACATTTGTATCTATGCGCCACACCCCAGATAAACATAATTGTTCAAAACAAAAGAATAAATATCTCTGTAAGAGTTTGTCAGCGTATAGATTGCATTGAAAGGTTCAACCAAGAAATAAATTGTTGCCTGCTGCTCTTTAAGTCTGAGTTTGCGCGTGGTTGTACGATCATGATCGCTGTTATTCTATATATATCGATATCGCAATATTCAATTATTTGACAGAACAACTAATACAACTTTATACTCATAGGTGGTACAATTATATGTCGTTTCTTCAGGCCAGAGTAATTGTCGGATAAACGTCTCAATAAACGTCCTTTCTTTTTCTTCCTTGCACTCAACCGATCTCTGATTCAAGTGTACCTTGAGCAGGATTTGAAATTGTGTGAAGATTGAAATGAACATAGAAATTGCTCAATGGATACAAGACACTCTGCCTGATTGACTTGTGCCACAACAACGATTTGACTCGAGGGGTCGGAAATGCCTTGAGTGAGTGGTATCTTTGGGGTGGAACTTCTACGCTAATATACGTGAACATGACTAGCGGTGGTGGTGGTATAGTGATCAAAGACGACTAACCAAGACTTTTCATATCTAGCACCGAAGGATCAAATCCCGTTGTCCCTAACATGCTAGAAATCAAAAGCTTGTGCCTGATTCCTTTCTGTTTCACTTCATGTTGCACTATTTTGTTTGGGTTAGTACTCTTGCACCTCAATTTTCACCGGTCAAAGTCAAGCCTCCACGCCATCAAAACAGAAGCTGAAGAGTCTAAACAGAAGCTCAATGGCAATACAAGCATCCTCAGCTCAACGGCAAAGGACGCCGTCCAACCCCAAAGCGCCTCCGTGGCCGCAGAGCCAGATCCTAAACAACTTACCCTGGTAGAAACCAAGAGAGATTGAGGTAGGGAAAGAAGGAGATTCTCTATGAGTGAGTGGGGTGATCCAGGGGAATAGTAGTTCCTTCCTCGCTACAACTTAATGTATGCAGGGTTGTCGCATCCCATCAGTTGTGAACAAAGAAATAGGATATAGGGATGACCTTCTCTATACAAAAACAAATTACTTCCCGCTATTCCTAAACAAAGAATAGGATAAAGAGACGACCTTATTTATAGATATAAAACATGATAGTTGTTGTTACCTTAGATCGAGTCAGTGACGGATTTAGATGGGGGATAGTGGGGGCTACACATTGAAATTTTTTGTTCTTTTAACGAGACCTCAAAGTTTTTATGATTTTTCCATTTTACCTCATTAAAAATTAAAAAAAAATTCTTATGTAATCCTTACTTTGTCCTCAATGAAAGTTAAAATAATCTCACATAGCTCCTACTAAAGTTAATTCTATCAAAAAGCTTTATGGCTTTTTTTTTTTTTTTTTTTTTTTTTTTTTTACTTTGTCCCATTAAAAATAAAAAATTATCATATCAATCCACTAAAATTAGAAATTCTTATACAGTCTCCGCTAAAATTTGTTTTGTTTTGTTTTTTTTTTTCTAAAAAAATAAAATATAAAAAATAAAAATTGATATATACACCCACTGAAACTTATTTTTTGGCTCCGCTCCTGGATAGATTGTACTAATCTAAGGATAGTTGATTGTTATGATCAATATAAGAATAGTAGTAGTAGGAGTCATGTAATTTTAGATTGCTTGTAATAGTCAATCTAAGGATAGTAGTGGCATCCCCATCTAAAGTAGTTATTCCATAGTAGTTGTAGTTGTTGTGTCTTGTACTAGAAGTTATACCACATGTAAGGGAGGGAAAGCATATCCTCTTCTCGAGATTACATAGCTATAATGAAGGCGGACTCTTTCTTTTATCTCACTATCTGTGTTAAACAAACACATACATTTTTACTAATGTTTGAAATTTTAAGTGCAACTATCCCTGTAATCAGAGGCGAAGTCACCCATGATTGAGTGAGGTTTCTGTTCCAATAAATTTTTCTTTTTTTTAAGTTTTACCTTTATTATCCCTCTAAAAGTTCCACTAAAATTTAATCTTTCATTGTACATCTCTATTGAAATAATAAACTGGTTCTACTATTATATGTGATCACGATCACATGTAGCTGCAAATAACCGCACCATTCCCATGATCTACGAACGAAGAGGAGATCGTGAGTTATGCGTTCAAAGATGGAGGACGTGGTTCTCCTTACCTCGAGCGGTTTTTATTAAGTAGGGATCCTATAAATTGGAGAGGGAGGGGACTAGGGGGAGTTTGGTGGAGTAGTTTGAGTTGAGATTTTTAAGTTTGAATAGTAAATTTTTTTGAATTTTCAGAAAAGACAAAAAACTTTTTGGGAAAAAGACAAAAAAAAGTTTGAGTTGAGTTGGTTGAAATGGTGTGTCAAATAAGGATCCGAATTTTAGAATCATCTAACACTTGCTCGATCATAGTACTTCTTTAAGAGAAATAGAAAGGTGGGTTTCGGTATGTATTCTAAAAGACATTAAGTAAAAGCAAAACAACTACGGTGGATGTAACCCTTTTGTACCAAACCACTATAAATACTTGATGTGCATTTTTTATTTTGAGTAAGATTTGAGTGTTTGTTACTTTTTGATCTCTCTTTATCCAATTTCAATCAAGATATCTAGTTTCTTCAAGATTGACGGATTTTTACTGTCAACAAGTGAATTGTACATTAATTTCGAGTGTTACAAGTCAGTTTCATGCTATATACGCAGTATATGTAGACGTTTTTTTTCACCTCTTTTTTCCCTTTGGTTGGTTGGTTGGTTTTTTTTTTTTTTTAATTATAATTTTTTGTTTGTTTGTTTCTGTAGCTAAAATCAGCTCTAACCGTTTTCGATAAGCAATATGAGCATAATTAATTTGTTCCTTGTTTGGATTTTTGCCCTTCATTTTTTTTTTAATTTTATTTTCAAATACGATCGAGTTCAAATGATACCTCCTTTTTTGAGGAGTAGATCCTATTTATGTGTCACAATAATTAGGGATTTATTCTTCTCCAAGATTTTTAGTTCTAGCTTTGTTTGTTCTTTTTGTTTCTTCTACCATAGGGTTGACTATTTTGCAATAGATTTTTTCTACTTTTTTTTTTTTTATATAATTAATAACATTATGGTGGGAGTGGTGTGAGATCGGATGCTTAAGGGGCTATTCAAATTATCCCATTCAAGTGAAGATCATGACAGTTTCTTTTATTTTTTTTAAGAGAAGATTTGAAGGTTTAAAATTACATAACATGGATAATGTGTGTATACATTTTTTTTTTTTTTTTACATTGATGAATATGATCCTATTAAGTTAATAATTTATTTGAAGATTAAGCCTCCGTTTGGTTCACTAATTTGAGTTGGAAATTTTAAGTTTTAATAATAATTTTTATTGATTTTTCAGAAAAGACAAAAATTTTTTTTAAAAAAAATAAAAATTTTTTTAAAAAAATGATAAAAAAATCAGTTCAAACTAATAGTTTGAACCGACGAACAAAACATGCACTAAACTCCGCAATTATTAAAGTAGATCACGAAAGTGATTTGATAGGATATATATAAATATTATTCTACAAGTCAAAATCCAATGACACTGTAGCAAATGCCCCTAGATTTCTTTTCTTCTCTCTCTCTCTCTCTCTTTCTATCTCTCTCTCTCTCTTATTTTAATGTAAAGACAAATGTCCCTCAATTGGAGCAGTGAAAGTGCAGAATATATATATATATATATATCTTGTACAAAAAAAAAAAAAGTTCCTAGGGCCATTTTTCACTCTCTTCATTTGAATTAATATTATTATTATTATTTGTAACACAATTATCGGGTCGTAATTTGTAAATGCATTTTCCTTTCTTTTGTGATTGTCTAGGGGACAGCTTGGTCCCACATTCGTGATATCATAAGATCAAAATTGGTTTTCTACACTCATCTTTCAATAAGAGGTTGTGATCACACACAATTTTCAGTAGTACGATTCCCATTCCCTTACATAGAGAAGAGAATATCCAACAACAAAAAACAAATTAAAAAAAGGAGGGGGAAAAAACAAAAAAAAAAAAAAGAGAGGTCAAACAATAGCAACAGCTAGGGCATTGCCATGGAAACTTTTTGAACTTTCGAAAGCACTACTCAGCGAAATATCCTTCTCGGTATTAATTCATGTCTCTCCCTACACATTCTACAGTAAGGTATTCATACCAGTAATGCATACTTTTGTTTAGACAAAATCATAATCAAATGAAAAAGTTTAAAAAAATAATATGATTTTATAAAAAATATGATGGTTTAAAACAGTACATCTTAAAATAGATAGAGCATTCTCATCATATTTTTGTTGGTGTTGACAGTGAAAATCGTCAACCTCAAGAGAATCCAAAATCCTCAATATCACTCAAGATGCAATTTTGGTAGAGTAATGCTAAGTATCTAAAGAATCCTTCCTCCTTATGCTTTCTTCTCTTCTATTTATAGGGCTTGTTAAAAATAACTGTCCCACGTGCCTTGAACTCACATGCCATCTTTTTCGGACTAATTTTCCAATCATCTCTTGTTATTTTGAGATCATAAGTCTCTCTTCTCTCCCTTCGAAGAGCGTGTGAGTGGGCGGTTATTTGAGTGGTTTCCCGGCTTCTTCAGAGGTCATGGATAGCCACTAAGTGACAGCGGTTTTGGTGAATAGAGTCACGACCTTTTCTTTTTTATGACCGGGAGCTAGGTCCCGTCTCCATGTAAGCGAGATGTTAGGTCTTGCTCTATATCGACCAAAGTTAAATCATGCTTTATATCTACCAGAGTTTGATGCTTGGGTGGGGTAATAGCTCTACACACTCACCTTGACACCCCCACCCTTGCATCAAACTCTGATAGATATAGAGCAGGATTTAACTTTGGTCGATATGAAACAGGTCCTAACATTCCACTTACATGGAGATGTGACCTAGCTTCCGGTCATAAAATAGAAAAGGTCGTGACTTTACTCGCCAAAACCATTGTAACTTAGTGGCTATCCATGACCTTCGAAGAAGCTAGGCAACCGCTCAAATAACCACCCACTCACACGCTCTTTGAAGGGAGAGAAGAGAGACCCATGATCTCAAAATAACAAGAGATGATTAGAAAATAAGTCTAAAAAAGATGGGACGTGAATTCAAGACACGTGGGACGGTTAGTTTCAACAAGCCCTATAAATAGAAGAGAAGAAAGCGAAAGCGGGGAGGATTCTTAAGATACTTGGCACTATTCTGCCAAAATTGTATCTTGAGCAATAGTAAGGATTTTGGATTCTCTTGAGGTTGACGATTTTCACCCTCAACAGTTGGTAATTTGATTATTGATTAATATCTTCACGTTTCACTATTTAAGGACATTAATCATGATGTGGTTGGTAGTGTCGTTGACTATAAAACAACCTTAATCAAAACCGCCATAACAGAACATTTGAACAACGTGCCAGATAAATATATTCTCAACATTCACCTACTATATGTTAACATTATTACTGAACAATGAGCATTGAAAATCACTCAGTTTAACCGCTGTATCTGCTTATTAGTTTCTAAGCAGAGGTGCAGGGAGGGGTACAGCCCCACTCAAAATTTTAATCTTTAATTTTGTCCTAAAATTTTATAATTTTTATAATTTATCCTTATTGAAAATAAAATATTCTTGTATAGTCCTTATTTTATCCTTACTAAAACTAAAAAAAATTCTCATATAATCCTCACTAATATTAATTCCGATAAAAAAAAAAGTTTATACTTTTATTATTTTGTCCCCACTAAAATTAAAAATTATCACATAAACCTATTAAAATAAAAAAATTCTCATATTATTCCCACTAAAATTTGTTTTATCTTAAAAAAAAAAATTAGTGTACACCACCATTAAATAAAATTCCTAACTTCGCCCCTGGTTGTAAGATTATAAACTTTGAAAGATTTTTATCCCCTCATTGCATAAGCATTTGGTTATATAAAAAAATAAATTTATTTATTTATTTATTTGTTTATTTATTTTAATAAGTCTTTGATCAACTAGCAATTACATGAACGAACTCGCTTATAGCTTTGCCACGTTGAAATTGTATATGTGCGCTTGTAAACTGAAGAGACACACACACACACAATATATATATATATATATATATATATATATGTATATTATTTTCCTATTGGCTTTGATATAAATAAATGAAAAATCAACGCAAACTGATCTACAAATTAGATATTAACTTAAGCTTTCAATTTGTCACATAATATATTTAGTGTGCTCTATACATAACATGTAACAATATAACACAAACATGTGTATTTATATGGGGATCTGACTCCACCAGTATCCCTTCATTCTTATCTCTTATATTTTACAATAATATTATGACATATCAATTAAAATATCATGTCATATTAATTAAAAGATCATGTTAACTAAATTATTTTAACTAATATGACATTATGTTATTTAGATGAGTACAAAAAGGAGATATATGAGCTATATTACGTGATAATAGATGTGTAATTGGTGAAATAGGAAAAAAAAAATTATATGGTTCAACATTGGTTGCATTCTTTATATTGTTTTTTCTTACTTAGCGTACATGGATTTGTATATGCCTACTCTAATATCATTAGTTGTGCAAGTGAAGGAGCACGTGCAAGTCTCAAAGATCACGTGAGCTTTTCGTGTTCTTGATTTGTTCGTGAAGCATAAAGAAACTCATTTGAATTTGATAGGTGATAAGAACCTGTTCAAACTACAGAATCTTCCACCGATTGAAAGTGAAAACTCAAGGCTATTGTTGAACCATTCATTGAAGATTTGAGAGCTGAGATACAAAGAATGTGGTTATTATTTAGTGCTAGATATACAGGCTGGAGCTATAAGGGGCTTCAAGGCCATAGAACAAAAACGACATAAAAATATAGATATTAATATATATATATATATATATATATGTATACATACATATATTTTCATTCAATAATGCAAAAAATGTTGTGTGTCAAGGTTAATCGTGCGCGCGTGTGAAGAGAAGGGGGAGGCAAGAAAAGCAAAAGGAGTGAGGATGAAGATGTAAAAAGAGGAGGCAAGAAAGCAAAAGGAGCGAGGGGTCACTGTCCCACTTCTTCAAATGCTCTCAACTAGCCATCATTACATTCACAAACAACCCTCCAAGAAATACATATGCGTGTGTGTGTAAATATTTATATATGTATACATACACTTATGTATAGAATACTAGGTAGGATAAGGGGAAAAACAAACCTTACTGATTTCAACCATATATTCATATTAAAAGCTCAACATGTTAAGTGAAGTGATCAAATTCTCTTATATATATTTGTTGCATTTTTATGATGTGAGACTTGAATTTTTTCTTTCCCCTTAACATGCCTCTGTAGATGGTACTCTTTTTAGAATCACTAATCTTGTATCGAGCTGCTCCTTTGAGCTTGTTAGACTTAGATGCCATGTGAAAATCAGAGAGAACGAGAGAAATTTTAAACTTTTAAAGGATTGAGTTTTCATCTTAAAAGGTCAATACGTTAAACGGAGTAGTTGAATACCCTTATATATATGTGTGTGTATTATATTCTTGTTGTATTTTTAGATGTGAAACTTGGTCTTCATTTTATCCTTAACATGTTATACTTTCTAGATACCTTATGTGTTATTATATTCTTAAGGAATTTAAGTTATATATCCTACATATTTCAAATGCCATGCCCAACAAAGCTCTAGTACAATCACACAAGTGGATTCTCTTTCTTTTATGTTGATCTCATTTTCTTTTCTTTCTACTGTTTTCACTTTTATTCCAATTCTATGAGCTGGTTTACATTAAGTTAATTACTTGGGTTATGCTGTTAATCATGGAATCCAAAGTCCTGGCAAATCTAAATTGATTATTAATCCTATCGTACTAGCTTTATGGTTGTCAAAAGGACGAAGAGCACAGAAGAGTCTGGAATCTTGGCAGAAAAACCTAAGACTATGTAGGGTTTACCTTTTCCTTGTGTGAATTGAAGATGCACTGAAGCTGCTCTCTTCTTTTATGAGTTCAACAACTAAAAAAAAAAAAAAAGTAGAATTATTTGTATCTATATGTTTCATAATAATACTTCTGAAAATTTTTATTTCAAAATATATAATTACGACTGACTATAAATAAATGAATTACTATACTTCTAAATATTCATATATTTTATTACGCTGTGGGATTTATATATCAGGGAATTTTCAGATATGACAGAACTGTTGCACAAAAAAGTCCTAAAAAAAACGATGTTGCATTTGATTTTTTTTTTTTTTCAAGAGCGCTATTATAGAAATCATATATTAAGTGCCTCCGACAAATAATGGGCATATCAATAAACTGAAAATGTTATCACTTGGTCAACGTTATACATATATATATATATATATATGCATGTATAAATATATTTGTAAATATATAATTAAGATTTAATACAGAATTGTCCAGTTACAAAGCTTCATTTTTCAATAATATTCTTTCTAATTTCTTCTTTGTTGCATAAATTGTATAAATTAGTTTAACAAAATGTCCTCAAACCAAAATAATATTCCGCAAATATTCAAGAGAAATTAATGCGTGAAAATATCTATTATTTATAAATTTGAGCCAAAAAAAACTATTTATTTATGTATGGGTGTATATATCCATAGCTATCCTCCATTATTAATTATTGGGTTGCATGTTCATTGAATTATTCTTTGCATTTAAAGAATGTGTCGATCTTGAGGAATCACAGCTTTTGTTGTGTTCCTAATAATCAAGTATATATTTTATAAGGACACCCCCTTTGATCAATTATTGTTTGATGTTGAGTTCATTGTAAATATTAGTACACTAGCTCTCAAATTCTATATATGCATGTTGGTCACTAGATGGAAAAATGCTTGCACTTATTATAGACAATAGAAAAGTACATAATAAATTCTATCTCATGATCTTGAGTTAAATATATGTGGATGTGCTCATGATTGTTGTTTGTGTACCCATATTACACACACACACATATATACATATATATATATATATATATTTGAAATTGAACATCATAGTGTAATTCCTACTTAAAGTATGTTTGAAGTTGAATTTCATATATAGTAGAGTAGAATTATTAAGGTTTGGTATGTACAGCTCATCACTCACATGATTTTATCTTCAAAGTACGTGGATAATTGGACAGAAAACACCCACTAACGGTTTCTCAATGAGTGAAGAGCTAGCTACCAAACAAACGTTACTAAACCTACTTGCGAGAGTTCTTACAAGTCCTACTCAAATACCAACGTTTTTGTTTTCCTCTGAAATTAATTAGTACAATTATCTATAAATTTTCTTAAACTATAAATCATGACGTTCTTTATAATTATTTTTTTGTTGTTGTAAGAATGAATAAAGAGTGGAGAAATATAATTCAATTCTCACAAGATTATGATACACATGCAGTATTATTGTTATTAGAATCTGACAAAATAAAAAGCGAGCCTAGTCCCACATTAGTTCGGAAGAAAAGTTAGAGAGGGTTTGAAGTCTTTATAAGAATTTTAGAGCCTTCATTTCAAATCGCTCCAATCAAAAGCATTTCAAGTTTTCATTCTAGTTACAAGAGTTTTGGCACCAAACCTCTGATCGAGTTTTTTTTTTTTTTTTTTTCCTTCATGCTTGACCATCACCTAGGATTTCTAAATGTGCGAACTTTAAATGTATCTAAGACAATGTTACACTATCAAATGTCAATTTTGCATATTTATACTTAGTACTCTTTTTTTGTACTACCGTGACATAATTCTGTCTAAACTTGTGCTCATTTTTATATAATTCTTTTTTATAATTTACTTCTATTTCATTTTTTATTTTGTTTTCTTTATTTTTATGATTAGAGTCATATTGACATCCAACACCCGGAAATTAAAACTCAACAACTCTGACTTTGTCTGGTTTTGTTCATGAAATTTCTTAGTTTTGGCCTTAATATTTGGACAGTTCAACCATCACAAGCTTATCTCAACTTGAAATATAAATTAATATCTAAATTTGTTCTGTTCCCCTAACCTAGTTGAAAATTTGCAATTACTTTTCCTGGGGCTATTCTCATTTCTCAGCCACCTAAAAACCTTTTTGATCAAGGTCGACCTATTACCTTACTCAATGATAAATTAAAAAAACAAAAGAAATAAAGCAAAATATCCAAAATTTTCGAAGGCATGACTGACCCAGTAATTTGTACAAAGGCCCCCCTTATCTTCTCATTAAATTTCAATCGAAGCTTAATTAACATTTTTAAGAGTAATCATTAGAAATGAGCGCATCGTGTCCATTAGAATGTTATTATTATTATTATTATTGTAAAAGATTAAGCAAAAATAATTTTTCAAATTATATGTTGGGATGATTCTTTGTAACCACGCAAGTGATCGTGTAGATGATGCCCACGGGGTCCCCATTGAAAAATAAAGTTGTAGGGTACTTTTATGTTTTAAATTTAGTCGTCAAATTTTGAAAAATTTTCAATCAAATTTGGGGGCTAAAATGAAACGTAATCTTAGACCATTGGAGGAGATTGGGGCCTCTTTGCAGAAATTAAAATCATCATGAGGCATAAAGTCATTTCTTTTCTTAATTAATTAAATTAAACTTGAACAAATTAATACTGTTCTAGACATTGATATGGTCCTATGTTTGATTTTCAAATTTAAAGGAACTATCATAATTCATAAATCTAGTGCCTCTTTTCTTTGTGCGTCGTAGTTTGCCTTTTTTAAAGAGTTGTTTGGCCAACTTTCGATAAAATATATATATATATATATATATATATGTATGCATATATATATTAAACCAAAGATTTGAGGAGTAAAAAAAAAGGAAAAGGGACACTTGTAATCAACTTTTCCAAATAGAATTTGGTTCTAAAGTTTCGTCCAAGAAACAAAAGCTTTATATTATAATTCTAAATTGATTAAATATTTTGTGAGACTTTTGTTGTAAAAATATTTCTATAACTAATTGGTTCTTTTTTGGCTAACCAACTAACTTATGTCATCCATTATTTGCCCCCTTTTTCTTTGTCGAGCCTCGATTTTGTGGTTGTTCTTTCTTTTCAATATAATCCAATAACTTTCTTGATCATACAGCATATCATAAGCTAGTGACGTTGGGAAAATCAAAGCATAAATAACAGAAACATATTTGTAAGTTGGTGATCTTTCAATTGGTTGAAATGTAAATATATATATATATATATATATATATCTATATCTCAATTACCATAATCAATGAACTTAATAAAAATATAAATGAGAGTCTATGACAGAATATGAAGAATATAATAGCGATAGGATTTTA
The DNA here is from genome assembly GCA_025413485.1 of Ficus microcarpa. Classification (NCBI taxonomy): domain Eukaryota; kingdom Viridiplantae; phylum Streptophyta; class Magnoliopsida; order Rosales; family Moraceae; genus Ficus; species Ficus microcarpa. The sequence goes on along the minus strand of CM046385.1, from coordinate 11,698,016 downwards.
TCTTAAAATGATTTTGATCAGATCTAACGTTCAGAAATATGCATTGTCAATAGAGTATCCCTATCATAAAAAGCTAAAAAAAGCTAAACACCCTGCAAAATGTGTGAAAACAACAAATTTTAGTTTGATGCATGCATGTGATCGGGATTCATGTCTATGTCCACTGACAGGAGGGGAAAGATTAAGTTTCACAAAAGATAAGAGAAATTAAACACCCAAGAAATTAACATTAATTGTTCAAACTTTAAAGAAAAGGGACAAAGCATTATAGTAAGTGGGTGAAAGTGAAATTTTATAACCATGCTTTTTAAATTCCTCATGAGTGGCAGCAAAAGCAATAGGGATAACATAAATAAATTAAAAAAAAAAAAAAAAAAAACTTGATTATTAATTTTTCTTGCTGGATGCCTAAGTAGAGAAAACAACAAAAATCCTCTTTAGTGGCTAAAATGAAGCTTCTACTTCGATGAAAATCTGAAGTTTAATGTATCCACTATAAGAAATTCACCAAGGAAATAAAATAGGAAAAGAAAATATTAATAGAAGCTAGGGTGAAAGATGAAACATTGTGAATAAAATACAAAACATTTGACTAAAGCAAAAGCAATTAGGAGGAGCCAAAGTAGAAAAGCTAGAATAGATTCCTCTCAAAAAGAAGATACGACAAATATATATATATATATATATATGAAGATAAAAATATATATTTTTTAAAGTAAATATAGTAGAGAAATATTTGATAAAAGGCATATGAAAATTGGGGAAATGGCATTATGGAATTGAAGATTCGAGAAGCTAAAACGAAAGAAATTCTCAGGGGTGGAAATTTGGAAAATGGTCGGTGAGAGGCGGTGCAGACGACCCAGCCTGACGCAACCTACTTGGAGGCTAACAACAAATCACTTGTTAGGCATTTTCTGCTTTCTTTGTTGTCTTTTTTTTTGGAGGCTAAAATAGTGCCTCTTTTGTTTGGTACTCGTCTTGACTTGGTGACTAAATATTAAAACAATTCTAGTGAATAAACAAAAAACAAAAAAACAAAAGACAAAATGTAAACATGAGAACAACAGAGAAAAAACTTAAAAAAAAAAAAAGTGAAAGTGAATAAATAAAAAAGTAGGTTATTTAGGTTGATTACGGACATAACTTAATAATAATTTCACACTTAACTGCATTAAAATGAGAAGAGTTTGAATTCCTCCTCCCAAAATTTTTTTAAAAAAATTATTTAGTATTCTTAGAGGAAAAAAAAATTTTCAAATCAGAAACCAACCCTCCATATTTTATTTTATTTTGATCAAAGAATTAAGATAGTTGAATAATATTTTTTTCGGTCTTTTTTTTTTTTTTTTTAATTAGTTTTGAAAGAGAAGCTGCACACATTTGTTGTCTATGTCTTAGAGTCATCTCTATTGAAAAAAAACGGAGGTTCTACTAAGCCATCATAAAATCTTTGCCTACCGGTTGACTTTGGCCAATTCATAACTTGTTTGGTCTCCGGCTGAAAAGAATTTGAAAAAAAAAAAAAAAATTAAAAGACAAAAATTAAAAAATAAAATAAAAATCTTTTGGTAAACATATTTGAAACAAAGATTCATTCAAGAAAATGTGATTCAATTGTCAAGAAGTACTGCATTGTGCGCTGGTAAAGTTGATCACCTGGTGGAAGGGTAGATGAAGGAAAAAATAATAATAATAAAAATAAAAAATAAAAAAGGAGCTCCATTTGGTGAAATAATTACACAGATTAAAGCCAAAAGAAAGAAAAAGGTCGGCCGAGCCAGGTCTTGTTGAGGGTATCATGGCCCCAGCAACACATATAAATAAACATTTACGTTAATATATGTATATACATATCAATATATATATATATATCTATGTTTGTGTGTGTACATGAAATCCTTCTTCATACGTATCATGGCCCCAACTTGTTTATTGACAAAATCGGATAGATGCTGATTGATCTACCTACAATACATATCTCATGCTATATACAAATATATATATATATATATATATGTTTTCATATATTAAGGCCTTTAATACAAAATTCAATATTTGTTTTTCTTTTTGATGAAACTGGAAATTGGACCCTCTTTTTTTTGTTGCCCTGTACTTATTGCGTAGTAATACACACCATATTATTTCTTCGCTCCACAATAGAAGAGTTTTTATTGTGGCATGTGTTAGACATAAATTTGGCTCATCCAAAAGTAATCAATAAGCCTTTAATCCCACTCCGGATTTTTTTTTTTTTTTGGGCTTAAAAAAAAGAGGTTACAGAAATAGAGGACGCTATAGTTAGATAATCTTAAAAACAATGACTTTTGCGTGATTTATTAATAATTTATAAAGTAGATTGTTTATATATTTTTCCTCGGAATTAAAATCTTATATTAAAAAGACACCGTCTTATCACCTTAATAAATAATTTCTGGTTCTAAAATATTTTCATGAAGTATTTCTAACATTGCGGTTCAAGTTAAATTGTGTTTCTATTTTGAGTAATGCTAGGGTTAGAACAAAAAACTACTAAAATAATTACTTTGACATATCCCTGCCACTTAATTGAACTCTTGTAAAGGGGAAGGGGAAAAAGGATTTAATATGTCCTCTGATTTGTGTCCTCGTTCTTATCCCTTCAATGATAATATGACATATGTGATATGTGTTACTAACATAATTTTTAAATTGATTTGATATGATATTATAATTAAATATATATATATTTTTAATTGAAGTATCGTGATATTATTGGAAGAACACAAAAGGGACACATGAATTGGATCCAGAGAAAAATGACATTCTTCTTCAGCTTCTTACCTTATTTTTTTTCTTGGAAAAATTAATTAAAAAAAGGGATTAGTTTCAATTTTGGTTCCAAAACTATCCGTACAATCCTATTTTAATTCCTGAATTTCAAAACATGTCACGATCAATTTTTGAATAATCAATTTGTCCCACAGTAATTCTTATATCCAAATGCTATTGAAAATTAAATGGTAATTATCATGTGAAGATCGTGTGTGTAGAGTCAATTTTTTTTTTTTTCCTATATTTTTTTGTCCCATATGAAAATTTCGTGATGCAAAAAAGAAACCCAAAAAAAAAAAAAAAACCTGACTTACACACATGATCGCATCCAACTTTTAATAATATAAGACAAATTGATATTTTGAGAACTAATTATATGATGTTTTATAAGTTATAAAGTAAAATAAGATTGAATCTGAACCAAAGGATAAAAAATAAAACTCTTCGCATTCTTCTTGTTGTACTTACATATATTTGCGAAAAGAATATAAGCAATAAATGTGACATATCATGTAAGTGATTGTACACACATCTTTACACAGCAAATTATGGAAACAACTCCTTATATAAACATGTTTATATTTTGTGCCATTTTATTTGAATTTTTATCCTTCATACTTATTTAGTTAGATGTCAAAGAAGCTGATACTATTATAATTAAGACAATAATTCAGAGATATACCTTTAAATAGACAATCTTACAAATCACCTCACTTCATGGGGTTGGCTTGGTAAGTGAAAACACAAATCCTTGATTTTTGTCAAAATTCTCAACTTTTTTTTTTTTTTGTGGGGGCTGAACAAATTCTCAACCGTTTGGAAGCATAGAGTGAAATATGTGGGGGAAAAAAAAAACACGAAATGGTTTCCTATACATGGAGTAAACAAGAAATAAATGTATCAACTTACAGGCCATCAACTATTTAGACCAGTTCCCATCACAATATTATATATTTAAATTAGGCAAAAACAATATAAAAGGTTTCTCTTTCTCTTAAGAGAACATTAAAAGAAAGAAAAAGCTTCATGGGAAAATAGACTACCATAATGAACTTGGAACATCTGGATCCCATATGGGCCCACCCCCTTACTTTGATTGTGGCCCACCAAACCCCCACCCACACCACCACACCCCACACTCCGCCCCTCTCCCCCTCCCCAAAACAAAAAAATCAAAACTCAAAAAAAAAAAAATAAAATAAAATTATGTAGTGGAAGAGCTGGCAAGACTGACCTAAAAATATGGCTATGCTTGATTCATGTTTCCTTACTTTCGTCAGCCATGGGGTTTTACTCGAAAACCGAGTAAAACCATTCACTGCATATATGTATATGACGCCACTTTAATCCGTCACTTACACTGTTATTTACGTCAAGCGATTTAGATATAATATTTTATTATAATACTTGAATTTTTTACTATATGTAAATAGTATTACGTGATACTATTTTAAATAAAAAATTATATTTAAATCAAATATTGATAGAAGTTTGTAAATAAAAAATTACAAACACCATATGATAGACGGTATCATGGCATTGGAGATATGATACTTACATATACATTTGATTTTTTATCCATTAACTTTTGTACAGTTCCATAACAATATAGTCCAGTCCATTATACTTTTTTTTTTTTCCTTATCAATCTAATGTAATGTCTTAATTGTGAAATGGTTAGTAAATATACATAAACAAACATCTTATGTATGAAACTTCAAAAAACATTCTTTAATTTTCTCCGACTCCATTTTTCTTTTTCCTCCTTTCAACTCTTCTTTCGCTGTCATTCCCCTCAAGCCACCTTTATCTGTTTACATAAAAACCATTTCTTCATCTACCTCCTCTCTCTCTCTCTGTCCCCTCTCTCTCCTCATTCTCTTTCTGGGATTTTTCCTCTGAACACTCTTCCCTTTAAAATCCTGATCTCTCCAACTTAGTATCTACTCTAAACAAATCGCCAAATCAAATTCCCTAGAAAATAGCCTCTTTCTCTCCTTGTACATATCAGAAAAACAGAGCATCATCAATGGCGGCCAACAAGTTTGCAACCATGTTACATAGGAACACCAACAAGATCACTCTAATTCTTGTGTATGCAGTTCTAGAGTGGATCCTGATCCTTCTTCTTCTGCTAAATTCTCTGTTTTCTTACCTGATCGTCAAATTCGCCGATTTCTTCGGCCTCAAAAGGCCGTGCCTATGGTGTTCAAGGCTTGATCACATTTTTGAGCCACAAAACAGCAAGAATTTCCATAGAGATCTCATCTGTGAAGCTCACGCCAAAGAGATTTCCAAGCTCGGGTACTGCCTCAACCACCGGAGACTGGCGGAATCGCGGGACATGTGTGAGGATTGCTCGTCCTCTTTGGATTGCCACGAGTGGTCTAACAAGTTTGCCTTCTTTCCTTGGATGAAGCAGATTGGTATGGTCAAGGAGGGTGGTGATAATGACAAGGTTGTCGACGAAAATGGAGGAGGAGGTGAAGAGAATTCCAAGTGTTCGTGTTGCGGTGAGAGCTTGACCACCCGATTCTACCCTCCTTATATTCTGATCAACCCACCTTGGGGTGTTTTGGATTATGCCCAGAAAAAGGATTTTATTGAAGAAGAAGAAGAACAAGAAGAAGAAGGGAATATCGATGCTCATACTTACGAAGGCGATCACTCCGATCATAGCAGATCGGATTTTGTGGCTGATCATCATGAAGAGGACGAGCAGGGGATTGAAGAAAATACGGGAATTGAGACGGTTTTCGCAGCCGACGAACGCTCGGAAGAAAGAAGAGAAGTGGAAGAAGTGAAAGAGACTGGTTCATTTTCTGAAACTAACTTTTTCTGCAGGGAAATTGAAGCTGGAGAAGATGAAGAGACGGATATGGTCATAGAAAAGGAGCAAGAAGAAGACGAAAAGCCGATTCAAGCGGAAAACTTGGAGGTGTCCATGGATGAACAAGAAAATATTAGCAAAGACACATCTTCTGAGACTCCGGTTCATCAACATTTGGAGTTCTTCATCGGCCAGGAGGGTTGTACGCTAATTCCGATCGAATTGGTAGAATCCGCCGCCAATGAGAACCGAATTCGGCAAAAGTACAAGGTGGAAGACGAAAGAAGTTCCACTAATCAAGATGTTATATTGGACTTTGATATGAATGTTGTGACAGAATCCGAACAAGTTACGGAGACTTGGCATAGCTCGGGAGAGATGTTGGAGTTACTTTCGGCGAATAAGAATGCAGAGGAGACCAAACTTGTAGAAATAGTTGAATCAAAGGACTTGGGTGATGAGAGCAGAAACTCCTTTGAATTTCTTGCAGAGGAAAGAGATTTGGAGATGAGGCAATTTCAGCAACTAACCGTCACTCGGGCAACTCAAATCGCCTCCGATGATGAAGACAGCGACAATGACGACAATGGTCAAGCAATGGCAGGAGGAGAAAGTGATTTAGATGTTCATCCAGGTAGATATTTTTGGTACCCTCTTTTTATTTCAACTTTTATTTAGTTTGGTGCCTTTTTCTTTTCTTTTTTTTTTTTTTCTTGGTTATGGTTTTGTAATGTTCAATATTTTGATAATGTTTATAGGAAGCGAGGATGATATTCATATGCAAAGTGATGAAATTGATGGAGAGATCTCAATAGGGACAGAGATTCCTGATCAAGAACCAATCGACGAGATTGACAGTCGAGAAATCCCAGTGAACGTACAAGAAGACCCTTCTTCAAGTTCTATCAACTTGCATATTGATGATAGTCATGGTAAAATTTATTTCTTCATCTTATTAACTACATTTCTACATTGACATTTTTACTCTCTTAGTTTGATAATTGAGTTCTCTATTCGGTATTAGATTTCGAGAGAGCTGAGGAGGAACTAGTGGAATTCAAGACCTCGTCAGTCGAAACAAATCAGAAAGAGATTAACAATCATTTAGTATTTTGCTCAGAACTCAGTGACATTGAGGAAGACAGAGTTCCCGACACGCCTAGTTCTATAGACAGTCTTCACCAACTGCACAAGAAGCTGCTATTACTTGAGAGAAGAGAATCGGGAGCGGAAGAATCCTTGGACGGAAGTGTCATAAGTGATATCGAAGGTGGTGATGGAATCCCTGTTGTTGAGAAGCTAAAGTCGGCGCTGAAAGCCGAGCGCAAGGCCTTAGGCGCATTGTATGCGGAATTGGAAGAAGAGAGGAGTGCTTCTGCAGAGGCAGCGAGCCAGACAATGGCGATGATCAACAGGCTACAAGAAGAGAAAGCGGCGATGCAAATGGAAGCTTTGCAGTATCAGAGAATGATGGAAGAGCAGTCTGAGTATGATCAGGAAGCTTTGCAGCTCTTGAATGAGCTCATGATGAAGAGGGAGAGAGAGAAGCAAGAGCTCGAAAAGGAGCTCGAGATGTACCGAAAGAGGGTCCAAGAATATGAGGCCAAGGAGCGAATGGCGGTGAAGAGAATGAAAGATGGCAGCACAAGAAGCATGACATCCTCAATCTCTTGCAGCAATGCTGAAGACAGTGATGGACTTTCGATTGATCTGAACAACGAAGCAAAGGAGGAAGACATGAACGACGGGCACGAGGAAAATGGAAATCAAAACACCCCGGCCGATGCAGTTCTATACTTGGAGGAATCGTTGGCTGGCTTCGAGGAAGAGAGGCTATCGATATTGGATCAGCTCAGAGTGTTGGAAGAGAAGCTCTTCACACTAAGTGACGGAGAGGACCAACATTTCGAGGACATAAAATCGATCGAACATCTCTATAAAGAGAATGGAAATGGCTACCATGAGGATCTAGATATCGTCAACGGTGAGGTAAATGGGGTGGTCACAAATGGCCATTCGAAGGAAATGAACGGAAAGCATCATCACCAAGAGAGGCGAATCATGGGAGCCAAGGCCAAGAGGCTTCTTCCATACTTCGATGCCGCGGAGGCGGAAGCTGAAGACGGCATGTTGAACGGAAACGTGGAGGTGTTTGATTACGTTTCGATGCAAAACTCCACGGTGATCGAGTTCGAGCAAGATGGCAAGAGGCATGCTGTTGAGGAGGAGGTGGACCATGTGTACGAGAGACTACAAGCTCTAGAAGCGGATAGAGAGTTCCTCAAGCATTGCATAAGTTCGTTGAGGAAAGGAGACAAGGGTTTGTATCTTCTTCAAGAGATTTTGCAGCATCTTCGCGATCTAAGAAGCGTCGAGCATCGAGTGAAGAACTTGGGGGATGTTACTTTGTAATGACACGTTGAATTTTGAGCTTCACTTCACTCAAGAACTTGGTTGGTAACTTATTTCCTCCCATTGTACTAATTTTTGTCTAGTCTCATATGAAATCTTACTATTGCTTCTTTTTTTTGTCCTTGTGAAAATTTTTTGCAGAAAATGGCTGCAAATTTAGAAGAGGGAGGCTCCTGAGTAAATCTGTTGGCTGATTCTACAAAATCAGTCTGTCTTTTTTTTTTTCTTTTTTCTTTTTGGGGTTATTTTTATTTTTGTTTTTGGAGTCCAAGTAAGCCCAAATATTTGTGGGTTGTGCCCAAAACCACCTTTTGCAGGGAAAGGGTGATGATGAGCTTGTGTCTGTGTATGTTAGTAGAAAGGAGAAGAAAATTAAGCCACTCTGTCCTTTGTATTTTCTTTGGAGGGAGGGAAAAAAAAAGAGGCAAAAAAGAAAAAGAAGGGGAAAAAAAAAAAAAAAAGGCATGGCTTTGCTAAGCTGGAGAGATCCAACAAAGATCCCAGTGCCAAGTCCCTAATGCTAGTTTAATTAGACAGTTTTAGAGCTAGACAGTCCTTTTTTTTTTTTTTTGGGTTTAATTTTTTATTTTTTTATTTTCTTTTGGGAAGGGAAAGGGGTAAGTAACTCCTCTTTTTTTCTCACGTCTTTGCATCATTTCATCATATGGGGTTTGTTTATTATTTTACTTGTATACTAGATCATGTATCCATTTGTAAAGTACATAAAAGTGAGGGTTTGTTTATATACATACATACATATATATATATATCTATGCTTTGTTGTAGTTACTTATATATTTACTTGTGAATTTTTTATTGATTTGGTTGAGGTTTAATAACTAAATTGGGTGTCTAGAAGCGTATTAGAAAATGTATATAACGATTAGAAGCCAAGGCTGCTTTCGGAATGGATTTTGCTTTAAGCACAAAACATGGCATGTTAGGTGCGAACCAACATATTTTATATATATATATATATAATAACAATATATATATATATAATAAGTTAAAACAATATGATTGCCGAAAACAAAAGTTGTTCTGACAGCTAAGATAGTGAAGAAGCAAAGCTTGCAAAATTCGTTGACAGAAATGATTCAGAGAGGCACTTCTTCCAGTGGCAGAGCAATAATATTTTATATCCTCAACCAAAAAAAAAAAGACAAAGCAATCATATCTTGATCAGCTTTGGATCTGAGGTGTGTAATGTTATAAATTTCACGCACACACACACACACATACATGCGAATATGTATTGTTATTTTCATTTCTGAGTTGGTACATAAAGTCAATAATCATGTGGCCAATTAAGTAACATGGTATTTCTGCTTTTTCAAACCATGTCAATTTTATTAAAAAAATATATATTAAAAATAAAAAAGAAAGAAAAAACATGCCAAGTGGCAAGTAATACCGACGGAAGCAGACTGAAGAAATGTTGCGTTTTGTTTTTCTTCATTGAGAGTGGAGAAACGAACACAGACATAGCTTTATAGATCCATATAAAGATGTTCTACTACTTTCTCTAAACTTTTCGAATTAATAATCTTTAAACCATTTTTCTTTACACCCCTTGAATTTATAATTGTTGACATCTATAATCTTTTTGCTAGCATCGAAAAATTTTGAAATTTTTTTTTTCACATAATAACCTAAAATGGATATTATTGACAATTTTTACTTGATTTTAATTTTTTTTTTTGGGTAAAAGTTTAGGTTTAAATTTTCAAATTCATATGAATTTTGATTATAGATATTATATATATATTTTATGCAAGTGATTGATTAAGTGCACCATCTTGGCCAAAACAGTAAAAGAAAAGATGTTGAAAGTGTCCCTTGCACCAAACCAAGATACCACATAACCACTTAATCCATGGAAGTAGATATTTGTTCTTTTCCTATGTTCCGATAATAAGACGTTAGAATTTTTTATGTATTATTTTTGCTCGAATATTGGAGTTGATATTTGCTCCAAGAACAGTATTTCTATCGTTATCTGTCCTTTTACTCCAAAAGGAGATTTCTCCTTACCAAACCTTTGTTAAAAACAGTCAACCTTTTTATTTAAAAAAAAAAAAAAACACTTAAAGCTATTTATTCTTAAAATGAGAATAATTTAGTTGCTCTTCAAAGTTTTTCATGTGATTTTTATAGCCCGTTTGGATCACTGATTTGAAAGATAGATTTGAAAAACAAATTCAAGTTTTTTTTTTTTTAAAAACACTGTTAAAAAACTTTTTAAACAATATATAGAAGGGTAAGACTATAGTAGAAACTCTTTGAGAGTCACTACCGGTAGAGCTATTTTTCGGGTCACTAAGATTTTATCAGATGACATAGAAATCTGGAATGCATATGAGTTATTGTATGTACTATCACATAGTATTCTAGAGTAAGTGAAAAAAAAAAAAAAAAAAAAACCTGGAGAACGAAAAAGAAACCCACCCCTACCGACCTTCCACCATTGTCCCCATCCCCCCTAGCAGATCTATGTGGCCCAAACCCCCCGTGACATCGATTTCCCTCCCCTTGCGCCCAGACCTCGGCAGCACCCCCACACCACCCGCTACTGACCTTGGTGATGAGCCCCCCCACCCTGCGCTAGATCCGTGCACCCCCCGACCCTCGACAACCCTTCCCCAACAATGAAACCCCCCTCCACCCTGACCGCCCGCATGCTAGCCTAGAAACAGGCGACAAGTCCCCCCTTTTCGATGTCGAGTCTACAAGTTGATTTTTGTTTGTCAATTTCTTTTTTTTATATATATATTATTTTTGAATATCTTGGTTTATATATTATGAGATAAGATAAGTTGCACTATAGTTATCATACACAAATAACATTTTAACCGTTCAATTGTACTTTAACGTTTTAAAATGAACTCTACTGATAGAGTATATAAAAAGGATTTTATCGTAAATTCTTTTTATATAAAAGCAATCTCTTGATAATGATTTAAACGGTCATTATTTTAACATATGTAGGTAGTAGGTGCAGAACAAACCACCAAAAAAAAAAAAAAAATCCTCGAGGAGATGGGAGCCACTAACCTAACTTATTCTGCACACGTGCATGATCAATGGTGTTAAGATTTTTTTTTTAGTGTGAAAAAGGAATAAAGGCCGCTTCTCTTTTGCTTATAATTTTATTTCATTTTATTTTATTTCTCCTCTTTTGTGTAAAGAATTAGCTAAACTGCAATTATTGCAAACACGAGCTAATTGACTTTCGGCGGTTTTCTTATTGAAAACAAATATTCATATTTCATGGTTAAAGCCAGCAGCGGTACTCATTAATTAGCACAACTGCTTTTGAGAGAATTCATATTCATATTCTTGAATCTTGCTCATCTTTTTTATATTCAAAATACGGTACAACCAATCATTCCCGATCGCATTGTGCCAATACAATTTCAGATGTTAGATGATGAAGTTATTTATTATTGAATTTGCTATTAGATTAAAAAAAAAAATTCAAATTTCAACGGTTTATATCAATGTATCCACCATCTAACAAAAGTTACAAACAGAATAAGTATGGTTTTTGTAAAATTGATATATTTAAAAACGTCAAAATGCAATTTTCAGCGGCGATAATTCTTGTTTTCTATTAATTTTGAATTTAAAGGTGGAGGAATCTGAGCATATGTTTGCCTCATCGTCTCATTTCAACTCAAACTGTACTTTTTTTTGTCTTTTTCCCAAAAAAATTTTGTCTTTTTCTTAAAAAGTTTTTTGTCTTTTCTGAAAATTCAAAAAAATTTACTATTACAACTAAAATATTTCAACTCAAACTAACCAACCAAACAAACCCTGATTTTCTGCACCTATATATTGAAGGTGTAGGATATATGTAAAATTTCTATGGCATTTGGTGGTATTTATATATATATATATATATATATATATATTGTCTGAGTATTTTACATTTATTTATTTTTTTTTTTTGACCATCTTGTTTCTAACTTCGTTTGGGTACATTACAGAAGAAAAAAATAGTAGGCGTGTATTGTAGAGAGAGAGGGGGAAAAAAAAAAAAAGATGAACTGATTGTCTGATTAACCAAATCAAATTCAATTATTCAAACACCAAGGCTTACGTGAGGAGGAATCTAGTTGGAAGGACAAGGTGCAAAGAGAGCCAAAAAAAAAAAAAAAAAAAGGGAGGGGGGGGGGGGGGGGCTCAGAAAGCAAAGTGTTAAAGAAAGGGAATTGAAAAAAGCTCTCTCCTGTAAATGAGAATAAAAACGACAACTGTATGAAAATCAACATGTTGCAAACGACAACAACGCCCAAAGACAACAAAATTACTACAGAAACGACAATCTATGTAGCAACGACGATATTCGCAAACGACAAATTATATAAATAGATAGATAACATGGAAACCCCAAGACTGACATGGCAAGAACAATATAATGCAATAAACAACTTACAAACTATCATAAAAGGAGAATATCTCCAAGTGAAGAGAGACCAAATCGACAATGTTGTTCAAAAGACAAATTTCTAAAACGACATCATCTCTAATAAACTACAAACTTCTCTATAGGGGACGATGACGCTGAAGTAGACAACATGTTAGGAAAACGACAACTTATAAAACAAATGTCAATACATGACAAAAAGACAATATATGGAATAAATTACGTAATTTATAAAACGACAATACTAGATTGTCAATCCGTGAGAAACCTCATGCGCCCCAATCAGGATCGCATAATCTATATAAATTGAACAATTAATTGAAGATCTATTTTGGGGAGGGGGAAGACAGCATCAATAATAATTGGAGAGAAGAAAAGTTATTAAAAAAACAAAAAACAAAAAACAAAAAACAAAAGATATCAGGTGTAAAATACCAAATCCATTATTCTCTTACAACTTCTATAATATATATATATATATATATATATATATATATTCACAAAACAACACTACAGGAGGTAATGGAATAGAAACTCAGAAAGAAGAGAAACATAAGATAACAAAAATGTTACTGACGTTGCGGAAGCGTTAAAAATTTATAAAAATGATATAGTGGAAGACACAGATAATAGAGGTATAAGGATAGAAAATAATATGTACACAAAAATTAAAAGAAATAGATCTATTCTGATAATGTTTTAAAAATCCGCTGATTCTTTTTCTAATATAGATTTATTCTGTGGTCTATTTTCTTACTAGATGACTAGCTTTGTCTTTCTCTAATTCTTGTATTTGGCTTGATGTATTACCTAAATTTTTGGGTCCCTTTGTAAAAGCGGATGTTTACAATTTGGAATAAAAGATTACCAGACTTTCATTTTAAAAAAATTCCGTTGATTCACCTAAAATGTTAGATTCTAAAACTTCCATTAACAAATGTCTTCAAGCTGAAAATATGATTCTCAATCGCCGGTGATTTCTTTCCAACATGGGCTGCATCTGTTACTCACTAAGACTCTCGTCTCCTGAACCTGTAGATGAATCTGCAATACCATTTTAGAAAAAAAGTATACATAAATAAATATTGAACTGATTAAAAACACAAAACACCTAATGGACGTTAGTGAACAAAGGCTCTGTTCTCGTCCGGGCCGAAAGGAAAATATTGCCCGGCCCATTTAAAGAAACTAGTAGATCGGTCCGGGATAGTTAGGGGGGAATGCCCCGAAAAGGAAGTGTGGATTTTTTTTTTTTTTTTTTTTTAAGTATATGGAAGTATGGATTTTGATATTTGCCATTACCACAAAAAGTGTAAAAATTAAGGGTGACAATACGGATCACGACACGACGACACGATTCGAAAACGACACGTATTTCACGGGTTCGGGTTAAGGAAAATAGGGGTCCGGTTAATTTCGGGTTATCTGAAATTGACACGGAAAAGAACGGTTCGTGTTCGGGTTGGACCTGTAGAACCCGAACACGACACGTTTTTTTTGTGTCAATTTCAGGTCAATGTTTGTGTCAATTTTTAATTTCAGGTCAATTTCGGGTTGATTTTGGGTTGATTTCGTGTCGCGTGTCAATTTTGTATCGCGGGTCAAGTTCGATTCGTGTCGTGTCAACCGTTACCGGTTCGTGTTGTATTCGTGTCACGGTTTCGAGTCATTTTCGGGTCGCGGGTCGTGTTCGGGTCCGGAGAAAAAAATTTCGACACGACTATAATATGACACGAACCCGACACGAATTGCCACCTCTAGTAAAAATTACCATTATTACAGTATTTAAAATATTAAATTTAAAAAACTAAAATATCATTTTTTTTCCTCCACCCACTCTCCCTCTTTTCTCTCTCTCCTCTCTCTTCCGCCCATAACTCTGACCCAACCTAGCCCAAGTAGTAGGATCCGGTGGAGTCGGCCGGGGTGTGCATGCGGGTCGGGCTAATGAGGCAGGCCATAGGCTAACAAGTATAATCCAACCCATATTTACAACTCTAAATTATTACGAGATCTAACAGATTTTGAGGAAGACAGAGAGTAAAAATGAACAAATTAAGCAAGCAAGCATCCGAAGGAGAGGAAAAAAAACAGTAGACGCGACAGAATGAAACAAAAAAGAATTTACCGGTGTCAAGTAGATTTAGGAACACAAGCGAAGGCACATGTTGGACTTTATAGAAATCCTCTCCTCCTTCTATTCTTTCTTGAAACTCCCAAGGCATCATTTTGATCTTCACTTCCTTAAGAGTAGTAAGATATCGTAAACCGTCGGGAAGTGTCTTCAACTGAAAGCAACCGTTAATCTTCAAACGGCGAAGACTAGTTAAGGCGCCTTCTTCTATCCTCCACTCTTTCAAGTTTGTTAGAAGCTGAAAGCAAAGAGATTCGAGTCGAGGGAAACCGCCCTTTGAGCACACCATCTCATTCCCCATGTAGCCATGAATGAAAAAGGAAAGGACCTTTAAATTAGGTAACTTTCCTAATGTCCCCATCGGGTCATCCTTAAGACAAGTATGTTCTAACGTTAACTTCATAAGATTAGGGGAGAATTGGTAGTCTTCTGGTAACTTTGTTATCGGTGTATCCAGCAGAAGCTTGTAAATACAAGGATAGCATGATATCACGGGTGTAATATCTATGGCATTGGCATCATCTTCCCTGTTGTACAACGCTAGAGACCGAAGGCGATTAAATGTGACAACTCTAGATCTATGGTAGATTCTCCCCAAATCTTTATCGACGAAGAGTACAAGTTTCCTCAGATTCGTCTGCTGTAGAAAATCGTTCACATCAAGGTACTTTGTTGGAATACCGTACAGTGTTTGTAAATTACTTACATTACTGAATCGCAGATAGTTTCCACGGGCAAGATCGAAAGACGGTAAGTATAAATGCCGCAATTGCTCCAACCTCCAGATTACATTTGGCATTTTCCCACCATTTATTGTCTTCCTCAAATCTAAAGTCTGCAGGCATCTCAATTTGCGAATAGAAGATGGAATCTTGTCCACTTTCAAATTACGAAGACTTAATAGCCTTAAGTGGATAAGCTTTCCAATTCCTCTCGGCAACTTCCCAGAAGTTCCATCTCTCCTAGTGTAATTCTCAAGTCTCAAAACTCTGAGCAACTGAAAGTGATTGAACAAAGGTTTCAATACCTTTTTCGAAGGCTTATCAGAGTCACGATTTATAAAGATGAGAGACCTGAGAGAGCCATTTCCATTATTGATAAAAGGAGGCAAATCGCCAAAACCATCATCAGTATAAATGGCTAGTCTTCGTGCCCTTTTTCTTGGCCCTACATTTGTTCCTGCAGCACAAGACAGAGAATCTGCTACTGCCGGGTCTCTATCCCTCAAATCGATAAATTGCAAGAAGTTTTCCTCTTGAGCCTTTAACAAGCTCAGATCACGCATGAGATCATGAAGGCGGCATGATTTCATTTTTCCAGTTAAACCCAATGCTGCTACTTGAATCATATTTCTGTCCACCAACTCGTTCAAGTAATCATATGCTACATCCTCGACAGTTACCGTTGAACTTTGTGCTTGTTGATCCAACGATACGAAACCTTCTGCTATCCATGTATAACACAATTGCTTGACATTTATCGGATAATCCTCAAGGGAGTGGGCTAAGTGCAAAAAGCATGGCTTCAAGTGATACGGCAACTCATCATAGCTCAAACTTAACACGGACGAAACACCCTTGTATTCCTGCTCATCATGGCCTCCTTTGCCTTTGTTTATATATCTCTTAACGTTCTTACGCATCATCTCCCACTCATCAATTGTGTATTTCGTCGATAGAAGGCCACCAAGGACAACTATGGCTAATGGTAAACCAGCACAATATTTGAGCATCTCTTGTCCTAGCTCTTTCATCCTTTCATTATCTTTGAAGTCTGCAATATGACACAAAAAGCAAAGAATGTATAGTTTCTTAATTGACATTATTATACCGTGCATATATTTATATATTCTACTTTCTGTTGCAACCAAAAAAAAGAAACTAATTTTTATTTCCACTAGTGTCCATAGAAACAACAATAGGGGCCCGAATAATAAAATAAAATAACTGATACAAAGTGCTCGATATAAAATGGTATTCACATTCCTATACCAGAGGCAACAGATCACCTATCAAAAAAACCAGTTTGTCCAGTATATGGGGTGGTTTGTACTCAGTAACGGCACAATAACAACACTACCATCCGGTTTTCCATGGCCTGATTACAGGTGGTTCCCGGATCAAAAATATAGACTAGCAATTATTATGAAACATTTTGATCCTAACTACTCTGCATCTTTTAGTACAGATAAAGGATATATATATACACCTTGTATTTTTGGTATCATTTTGAATTTAAGTTTACATAAATTTTTTTTTACTAACAATCGAGAGAAAGAAAGTAGAAACTCAGGATTTAATCTGCAACAAAATAAAAAGAAAAAGATGAAAAATATAGGCAACAATCTAAAAAGAAAAAAAAGAAGAGTGGAATATTACTTGTCATCGCTCGATTTCCAAAGTTAGCCTTCTTCTCAAATAGCTCCCAACTCTCATTGTCATCAAGACATTGAGGTTCATGAAGCAGACCATTTTTATCTGCATGTAAAGCCACATCTTTATGACGAGTGGTGAGCAATATTTTGCTGTCTGTCTCATGTTCCGGAAATGCAGCCTTTAGACGATCCCACGCCGAAGTTGTCCAAATATCATCGAGGAGCACCAAACACTTGATGTGTATCAGAAAATTGTAGATCTCCTTGGCTATTTCACCGTCCATCATTCCTTTTATTTCACTTCTTCTCTCCGCGGTTGGAGAGGTAAGGTTTACAACGATTTCCTCCCACACTCGGCGACTTTCGCATTGTTGAGATATAGATGCCCAAGCAAAGCAATCAAAATGACTCCTCACTTGAGGATGATGATAAACTTTTCTCGCAAGAGTCGTCTTCCCCAAACCGCCCATCCCACATATAGAAACTACGCGTTGTGCCGGATCATCTTTTCTCGTCAACTCCGCCACCAACTTGTTGATATCCTATTCAAGTCCAACGACATCTTGTTCGGCAACATGAGAATAAGCTCGCCTCAACTCTCTTCGCTGCCGGTAATCTATTGAAGAACCTGCATAGTTTAATTCCCTTATGCCATACGTTTGCAAGGATGAGGCTAGAGTTACAAGGTCGTTTGAAATCCTCTTGATCTTCGACCCAACGTCTTTTCGGAGCTTAATGAATCCTTGATTCAAAATCCTTTTCAATCCACTCTTGACACAAACTTTTAGGACAAAAGTATCAATAACATCCTGTAGAGAATAAGCGGTTTCTTTTATCTGCAGAACCCAGAGTCGTACTCTCTCATCTCCGTCTCGCACAAAGGCATCTGCATCTTTCAAGAAACAGCGCATCCATTGTAGCTTGGCTTGAGCTTCCTCAACTTGGCCTTCAACTCCATACAAGGATTTCGCTTCAGCAATTAGCAAATCTCCCAGTCTTTCAATCACAAAGGAAACAGCAGCCTCAGCCATGTTCTTCTCTCTGAACAGCAAATCAAGTCAACAAATGAAGTCTACTCTAATTTTGACGGTTTTTTCCTGCCAACTTTACTAGGGAAGTGGTAGAGAACTCAATAATTTAAGTACTCTATTTGAAACATTGATTAATGCAAAGAAATATCGTCACCTTTTGTGCAAATGAGGCCAGCTTTTCAACGGCGGTGGGCTGGTCAACGGCGGTGGGCTGGACAAAGTCACATATATGACAGTTCAAGGAAAGTTGGGGTTTTATGTTTAACACAGAAAAATTCAATGAATAAATAAAACGGGATTTCTATAGCTAATATTAACCGTTGAATGCTGTTTGGTTGTATTTTTTAATAGCCTGCCAGAAATCAAACGGTTAAGGGCGGTGGAGACTTTTGAAAGGCAAAGGTTACGGGCGGACAGTTTATATCCGCTTTTTATTAAGACAATTTCGGATTATTGAATTTAACTTTATTTTATCACTTTCATCGTAATTTCAGTATCAAACAAATGTGAAAAGGTGAGTGAAAAGGTGAGTTAAGTAGAATCAGGTTATCCTTTTTGTTTGTTTTTAATAAAAACTTTAATAATATGGACATATTTAGTAAGATAATAAGTAAAGTGTGGGTTAAATTTAAAATTCAAGACATAGTTAGAGTATTATCTTTAAATATCATTTTGTCATCTACATTAAACTCTCTCTTTTCTATTTTCAAAAAACTTAAATTTTAAAAGTCCATAACTTTCTCATTTAAATCGGATGAGATAATTTTTATATTAAAAATAAGACAATATCTTTTTTTTTTTTTCGGAACAAATTTTAAATTTTTGCATTATTTTTTATATTACATAATTTTTTTAAAAGTTTTTCCCCAAAAACACTTTTCTAACTTATCCTCTAAAATATCATACTCTGATATTATCCCAAACAGATCCTCAATAAGTAAAATATGAGTTTTAACACCCTTTGAAGCATGTCACTTACTGTTTCTCTTGTCTCATTTGCTGCAAAGGAAATGTTGTCGTTGACAAATTACTTTCAACTCAAGCAATTCGTTTGGAAGCTTACCAGTGGTAGTCGTCCTCTTCGTATTTTTGTTCTTTATTGACTAGCAGAGTTATGTCAAAGCTCCTGACTTTCTTAGTATTAAAATTAAAATTAAAAAAATAAAGATCAAGAAAAATAAAGCTATAAAAAGAAAAATCAAAGCAAACAAAACAAAACAAATAAATTTAGAGATATCATAAAGATTTTTGTAATTTAAAACCCATCCTCACCAGCCATAAGCTTGTAAAAAGTCTTTTTCTCTTCAGCCTCGTTGTTCGATTTTTCCTCAAAGTATCTAGCTTTGTTAACTTTTTCCAACGAAACAATAATTTTCACCTCTTTCTGAGCAAATATGCGACTGTTCGATTCAATGTTCACTTCAGAAATTCAATTCGCTGAAAATCCCTCAACTGCTAAATCATTGGTTTTAGGGGGTGTTTGGTTTAACATCTCAACTCCAACTAAATTATACTTTTTCATCTTAATTTTTGTCATTTTTTTTAAAAGTCAACAAAATTTATAAATACTTTTTAAAAAGTTAATATTATTCAAACTTAAAAATTTCAACTCAATTCAAACTCAAATCATTCACCAAACACGCTATTAGTGTTATCATTGGTCTCAGTCATGTCATTTTTTTGAAATCTTTTTTTCCCGTGTTTTTTGTTAGACACTAGAGTATATGTTAGACACTAGAGTATACTCTCCATCATTCACTTGATTAGCCTAGCTCTTAATAACCATGCCCATTAGTATTGGATAGAGAAATTTAAAGTTTAAAAGAAAAATTAATGAGAGTCGGACCTGAAATATTATTACTCTGAGTTTTTTCAATTTTTAAAACAATTATGGTGCTTTTTGTATTTATCGTCTTGTGTAATACATTGCGTAAATTACACATCACATTAGCATGATTTGTTTAGAGTTTGCTTCTTTTTTTTTTTCCGTATATTATTTTCAAACCTTGCCTTCTCAAATACATAACCTCATTTTTTTATGTATTTATGTGCCTCTAATGTGACTAAATACTCATTAAAATTATGCATATAAAATAAAGCTTAATTTTTTTAGATTTTCCTGCTCTCTGAAAAATGTATTTTCATCATGGTGGCCTTGGTTTTGACCTAATTAGGGTTATTAATTACTTATATATATATATATATATATATATATATATCTTTTTCTCATATTTTAATCTTCTAATAACGGCCCTATATTTTGATACTTGAAAGAAAGAAAGAAAGAAAGAAAGGTTTATTTACTTTGTAGAAACAAGCAGCTAGTTAACGAATTTCCCAATGAGAGGTGGGAAATTAGTTATTACCATATTTGAGCGTTGGAATATATTGTTAATGGTAATGCTTGGTTTGGTGGGATTAATTGATGATGTTGGTTGTGGCCAGTACCACTGAAGACATATTCGGAGCTAAAATTATGAAAATATAAAAAATATTTTGCGAGGCAAACACATGAAACATCACATTTCTAGAGATGTAAGTTTTATTGCTCTAAGTCAAGAAGTTTGTACCCTTTATAACCAAAAGGATAACCAAGGAAAACCAAAGCACGGGCACAAAGAAAGAACTTTGTGCGTTGACTAGGGAGAGTTGAACCATAACACAAACATCCAAAGGTGCGAAGATGAGCATAAGTGGGTTTTTTATTATGCAATAGTTCAAACGGAGTTTTGTTGGAAAGCAATGGAAACAGTGTACGGTTAATCAAATAAACGGCTGTCAAGACACAATCACCCCAATAACAAAGAGGAACACATGATTGAAAAAGCAAAGCATGGGCCACATAAAAAATATGCTGATGTTTTTGTTCGACTACCGAATTTTGTTCAGGTGTGTCAACACAAGAATGATAAGGTATAATGCCTTTGGAACGAAAAAATTCAAGGAATGCTAACTCAGGTGCATTATCAGAACGAACAGATTTAATTCTAGTGCCATATTGGTTATAAATGAGAGTATAAAAATCTGGAAAAATGGTAAGAACATCTGATTTTGCACGTAAAAGATAAATCCAAGTAGCTCGCGTATAATCATCAATAATAGTAAGAAAATATTTGTGACCCGCGGGGGTGGTGACATGAAAAGCACCCCAAATATCAATATGTACCAAATCAAATGGCTTAGGAGGCAAATGATTATGTGAGATAAAAGGAAGTCGTTCCTGTTTAGCCAAATGACAAATGCGACAATGAGAAGACAAGGGAGATAAAGAGCTAGGGGTTGGTAATTCATTACGAAGAAGTTGAATTTTTATAGGAGATGGATGTCCAAGCCTAAAGTGCCAAACATCACTTTTAAACATTACAGAACAAGAAAACAAAGAATTACAAGCAGTAGTCCCTAATTCTAGAAAATAAAGGTTGCCTTGTCTTCTACCCTTCCCAATCGTCAAGCCCTGAGTGAGGTCCTGAATCATACATGAATCAGATAGAAAATCAACACGACAATGATGGCTGAGAGTAAGAGCACTAACGCTGAGAAGATTAAAGGAAAACATGGGAACAAACAACACATTGTGCAAAATCAGAGAATTAGACAATTTGACTGTCCCTACACGATTAATGGCAATGGAATGACCATTAGGAAGAGTGACTATGGTATTGTTAACAAGTGTGGAGTGAGCAAAAAGAGAAAGAGTACTACAGACATGGTGTGTAGCACCTATGTCGATGACCCAAACATTAGGAGGAATGGAAGGACGTGAAAGAGAAAGGGTCAAAAAAGGATTACCATAGATGTGAGAAACAGAAGGACCTGTTGCGGATTAAGGCTCAGGTGTGTCAGCGCCACGAAGATGGAGTTGCGAGCTTAGGTAGGTGATGAGCTGTTGAACTTGATCAGTGGAAAGCGGACCAGACGATGGAGAAGTTGCCATGGTAACAGCAACTGTGGAAATAAACGAATGGTTCTTGGGCTGTTCAAAGGAAGGGCCACGATGAGTTGTGGATTGAAAAGGGGCCGATTGGGCCTTGGGCTTGGGCTTGTACCCAGGTAGGTACCCATGTAACTTGTAGCAACGATCCACAGTATGTCTGGTGAGCCCACAGTGTGCACAGATGGGACAATCACGCTTAGGCTTACCTTGAGAAAAAGAAGGGGCAACAGAAGAAGCAACCGGAGTTGGGAGGATGGGCACTGAGGAAAAGGTGTTTAAGACTAAATAATCAGTTGGAGCAGAAGAACCAGACCCAATAGAGCGCTGCTACTCTTCCTGGATGACAAGATTAAACACGTTCGCAATAGAGGGTAATGGGTTAATCATCAAAATCTGTCCACGCATTCCAGCATAAGATTCATTTAAGCCCATCAAGAATTGCATGACATACTCCTGTTGTTGATAATCCATCCATGCTTGCACACCTCCACATTGACAGACCGGAACGGGGTTGAAAATTCTGGAGTTCATTCCAAACAATCTTCAAACGGGTGTAGTAAGTATTGATATCAAGAGATCCTTGAGAAAGCCCATGCAACTGTTGTTTTATTTGAAATATGCGTGGGGTGTTGCTCTGTTGAAATCGATCATACAAGTCTGTCCAAACGGCTAGAGCACTATCAAGGTAGAGGAGACTATCAGCTATCTCCTTGGAAATAGCATTGAGGAGCCAAGATGTAACCATACTATTACATCTAGACCAAACACCAATAGAGGAATCATCTAGGTGTGGCTTCTGCAGAGTGCCATCAACAAATCCAAGCTTATTTTTGGCATTTAGAGCCATAAGCATAGAACGACGCCAAGTATTGTAGTTGAGTCCAGTGAGAATGTGAGAAAAAAGGGCTGAGCCGGGATGGTCACCAGTGTGGAGAAAGAAAGGACTGTGAATGTTATCCATGGAAGAAGGGTCATGCTAAGACGTAATGGTAGAGGGAGACTGAGGGGTGAGTGGCTGAAAACGGTTGTTATTATTATTATTGTTCTGACCACTGCGGGCCATGTTCAGAGATGAAAAGAAGAAGAGGAAGAAGGGTGTTCAGCGAGAAGAAGAAGAAGAAGAAAGGAAGTGCTCTGATACCATATTAGAAAAAAGGAAATGGAAGAATAAAGGCCCCTTTTTCATTTCCGTATTGTGTGTAAGTACAACCAAATATATAACAAAATCTATTCTAAAAAGTGCTATATTGTCTAAATACAGCTGGCAGCAACAAATAATACGGCTGGCAACAACAAAAAAGAAAGGAAAATATTTTAATATGCTAATAGTTTAAGTTGAAAATTTATCAGAAAAGACAAAAAATTTTCAAAAAAAAATAAAAATTAAGATGAAAAAATACATTTTAGTTTGAAATGAGCTAATGAACCAAACATCCCCTGTATATGTCAACTATTGTCTGACTTTTGAGGTCGTGCTCTATACAGCTTGGCTTCTTTAATGAAAATGCATTCTCCCACATAAACTTATTAAAACAAAACTAAAAACATAAATAAAGGAAATTCAATATCCCACTTCAGAGGCAAACCAAACAAAAAATAAAAACAAGACGAAACAATCCTACAGGGAAGACTCATGAATCCAACCAAATATTTTAATCGGTTATAAATCTTGAAATCATTTCCCTTTCAAACACAAAGCTGCTTATAGACACTTTTTCTGTTTTCTTTTTTTATGTTTTTCCTTTAGAATCAACAATCGTGTCTCTTTTGCTTATTATTGAGCTCCATCAACTTATCTTAAGATTTTGAAACCACCGCCACTATTTCTTTTTGAGCAAGTGCATTACTATCACTTGGCATGACATTTTTGGAGTTTCGGAACTTTTCCAACATCGTTGGTCCTATTTGAAGAAGACGTAGGATTATGGTGGTGCTTATTGTTGTGTTCTTTTCTCGATTTGACGGTAGTAAAAGATAATTCTGCTTCCTCAATATGATCCACCCAAGAAAACCTTGGGACAACATTATTTACTTCAACAGCTTGAGACGATATATTCATGAAAAAATTGATGTGGTCGATAGCTCCTAGCCTCAAGTCAGACATTATTTTCTTTGGGAATAGTTTTGTAGAACTCAACACGCTATGGTTTATTGTCCTTGGAGTAGAAACTGTTAGATATTTTTCAATATCTTAGTGGCCCACGTGGCATATTTTAAATAATTATCTTTTATTTAATTAAAAGGTAATTGTGGTTTAATAGATTATGTGTTAAATTTCTATTGGTCAATATAGAGAGATATTTTCTAATAACAGCACATTATGATGAAACGTGTGAATAAAAACCCTAGTTAGGAATTGGTCCTCTCTCTACCTATATATCGATAGTTTCTCTCATCTAAAATGCCTGTTAAACCTTAAGGGGTGAAGAGAGAGAAATACAGTTTCTAAAAGATTTCTCATCTCTAATCAATTTTGTTGAAGGAAATCATCATGGATCGAGGTATATGTTCTCTTCTAATTATTCTATTGTGAAAATTATATTGTTCAAGGTCTTGGATATTGAGGTTTATGCAAAATTAGGGTTTGATTTGCATAATTAAGGAAATCCTAATAGAAACCCTCATCACTGATTTTCTGCACATTGTGTGATTGAGTTTCAATTTGGCGACCATTATGTACTATGGCAATTTAGCAAACTGTGTGTCCAATAGACTTGCAGTGATTTTAGAAATCTGGTTCATTTTCTCAATCAACTAAAGCAAAATATGTCGAAAAACCCTTTACTTTCAACAAGCACATCATCAGTTTCCAGCAAATCTTTGGATAGATCGACGTCAACCAAAATTCTCTCTTAGTGCCCGAAGATTCCGTTATCATTGTTGTCATCCAACCGTAGTGTTGTCACCTACACCTAATAGTAATCTCAAATATAATACCTGAGTATTCTCAGTCTTTTCCACGTAAGGATTGAAGTCTGAACTCCACTATTGAAGCCTCTTGATTCCCGGATTAAGAAAGTATGATCCAGTTGCCTAGACTCATTTTTTCTCCTCCATATACGAAAAAAAAAAAAAACCCTACCAAGTGAAAGAATTTTCCATTCACCCGAAATTCTCCAAATCTGCTGCAACTTTAATCTGAGATCTGCCGTTTTCCACGGTTTTTCACCCTCGTATGAAAAGATTCTTTCGATTAAGGCAGGTTTACATATTGTCATGTGGTCTTCATAAATGTCTTATAAAATAGTAACATCAACATAATCTCCTTTATTTCTAGGCGCCTTAGAACCTGAGAGAACAACTGCATAATTCCGACAACATAGGACTGCTTCCTCTTGTCAAACTGAATATGAACATTCTTTTTTACGTACAACAAACGACTGCTTAGTCTTACCTGAATGTGTCATTACATTTTGTCTTGCATTATGGTCTGAAACCTCCATTTGCATCACTATGCTTTTGTCTGGGACTGTAGACGGCGCCGTGGCCCGTCTTGAGAGAGTGCGCGAGTTCATGACGTGCACGATTCACAAAGAATCACATATGCCAAATCCCTAATCGTAGCACAAGGAGGCGTAGCATCTTCGCGAAGTATGTCCACAAAATTCTTATGTTTGAATCTTGCTTATAATATTTTACATTCGAAATACAGTACTGGTTGCATTGTGCAAGGCATTTTACGTTGTTGAATCCTAGCGGATGAAAAACAGTTCAAATTTAAAGTTCAAAAAAAAAAAAAGTTCAAATTTCAAGGATTTAGATCGATTTATCCACCGTCAAACAAAGTTATACAAACAGACAATTTATGGTTATTAATACGATATTTTTAAATTTCAGTGGTGAAGTATTTTGTTTTATTTTTTGAATTTTAAGGGGGAAGGATTTGAATTTATGTACGTATAGATTGAAGGTGGATATATAAAAAATTCCCATGGCATTTTCAATTTTTTGATATGCATATGGTGGTGCTTGTATTTTTTGTCGGAGTATTTTTCTTCTCTGTCTCTCCTTTTTTTTTTTTTACACAGTGGTATTTTTTTTAAGTACGGAAACTCTTTTTTTTTTTTTCCTTTACCATCTTGTAATTTATAACTTCCTCTGGGTACATTAAACAGGGAAAAAAAAAAGTTAGCGTCTAGAATTGAAAAGGTTGAAAAAAGATGAAATTATCAACACTAGCCAGTGTCAAATTAATTCAATTATCAATTTATTCATTTTGTGGGAAAGAAAAGGTGCTCAGAGAGCGAAGTGCACGTGTAAAAGAAAAGGAAGAGAGAGAAGAAATTATCTTCCTATAAAAAAGAATAAAAGCGATAGTCGTATGAAGATCACAAACGACAATAACCTAAAAGAACAAATCTATTCTATATCTTAGAAGTGGTGATGTGGGCCAAAAGACAAAAATTTTTGTTCCAATTTACTTGCTTGCTTTTTTTACTATTATTATTATTTAATTTTTTTAATCTCTATAATGGTTCATGTTCATTAACTTACTACTTACATAAGAAAGGAAAATAGATTTTGTACTTTAACTTTTTGTTGAATCCAATGGTTCAAACACGCATCGTTGCACTTAATCTATATCTAATGGTTTTTTTTTTTTTTTATCCACATGGCCTTTTCTTTCTCCTACGCCTTACACTTTTTTTTTTTTTGGTAATTAAATTCCTGCACCTCACACTCTTACACAATAAAACAATTTGTTTTTGTACTTTTTAACTCCTTGCATGCCTTAAACGTTTCTTACAAACCCATATACATGTATTAAATTGATTATAAGTAAGAATATATTTTTCTTTACATTCTTTCATCTTAATTTCATCCTCATTATTTCTTTTTCCTTTTTTTTTCTTCTCATCTCATTTGTATAATTTTATTTTTGTTATTATTATTACACATATATTATATTTTTTTTAACACAAAAAGTAAAGTACGTAAATCTTAAATTCTTGAACTCATTAAAAAAAAACAATTAAATTACTTATTGTATAGTATTGTAGGAATTCTTGATATACTCTCCGAATTATGTATAGTATGTTATTTTTAGGTGAATTAATTGTGTGTGTATATATATATATTCATTTTTTATAAAACAGTTGTAGAAAAATATTTAAAAGAAGTTGAAATTGATAGATACAATAAATGTAAGTAATATGGAGTTCTGTACTTCAATCCTTTGATTGAAGTAATCTAATAGTTGAAATTCATTATTCTCTTTTCACTTTAAATGTAATGGTTTAAATTTATTCATTTGACATTTGCCTTCTTTGCACCTCGTATTTTATTTTTTGCAGTTTATATCTTTTTATTCACAAAGATACACTTAATTGAAAATCTCTTCTTTTTATTAGATTGCTTCAATTTGTACTCTTTAATTCCAGTTCAACAAATAAATCCAACCGTAAATTTTAGGTAAAGGAGAGGAAAAATTAAAGGGATAAAAGAGAAAGAGTCACTTAACCTTTTTGTCTTTGGCTTTTAGATTCTTGGTCAAATTTTTCTTAACTTTGAATAAAGCAAAATATTCCTTAACGAGAAAATTTTAAAATTTAAAAAAAAAAAAAAAAGATAAGCAAAACCTTACTTTTTTATCAAAGCTTAATTCATAAATTCTAAGAATGTAAAGTATAAAAAAAAATGCAAAAATTCAAGGGGGAAAAAAAAGCAAAACCTTTTTTTATTTTTTACATAAAAGCGTAATTTAGAAATTCTAAGAATGTAAAGTATCATTTATTTTTATTTTTATTTTTTAATTAAAGTGTAAGAATTTGACTAGATCAACCTCTATCACAATCCCAAGCACCATATTCTTAGAGGAACTAATTAGATTATCTATATTATATAAATAAAATGAAGTAAAAAAATAAAAAATTACCAACATGGAATAAAAATATAAATAAAGAAATCAGCATGTTTTTTATTTCATAACAATTCAAAAGAAAATAAAATAATTATGTTGTCAAACTACTACAGAAAAATTAATTTTAACATCTCATAGTTAATCCCTTTGTGTAACTATACAAAAATATCTAGGTCAAGTATTGATGTATGCAATTTATTTTTCAATAGTTATTAAATTATTTTATGTGATAGACTATATATAATTCTTACTTAATTTTTGCCTGATGTTTTGAGAGTGAATTTTATTAAAACGTAAAATAATCATGTAAAATATATAATATTGTTTAATTGAAGTTTCAAATTTTTTTTTTTTTCACATTATGTTACTTCAAATCCCTTTTATTTCATAAGTTTTCTTTTTGATTCAACAATAAAAGATCCATTTCTCATTTGAGACTGAAAAACTAAAGCACCCACCATGACTAGTTATCTTAGAAACGACAATCTATGTAGAAATAAAACGACAGATTCATACAGAAAACTACGAACTATTCAGGGGGGGGAAAAAAAGGAAAAACAAAAACAAAACAAACAAACAACATACTACGAAAACGACGGATACAAAGATCACAACTCATAAGAACAAGATAGTACTATTATCCTTTTAGTTTTGGTTGATCTGAAGACTAAAATGGCAGTGGAAAAGAAAAAATTCTGACTAATGATAATATACGAATAAAAGTGTATTAAGTTAGAGGGTAACGAACCAACAAATCTAACGAACAGGTTTTTCTGAGCCAAAAAAAAAAATCTAACAAACTGGGAATAAAACGACAGTAAGTGTGAAAGGTAACAACATTACTAACAAATGAGGACAATATCTTCTGAGCCAGTCATAAACGACAAAAAGTTTATGAAAACAAAGACATCTCTTACAAACAACAGTAAAAAAAACGACATTGTTCCATGAACGGGAATGAGAATTTAGGGGCTGTGCAGAGTCGATCAAAACCATCAAACTGGAACTTTTAGCTTAAAAAAAGAAAAAAGAA
Organism: Ficus microcarpa; assembly: GCA_025413485.1. Classification (NCBI taxonomy): domain Eukaryota; kingdom Viridiplantae; phylum Streptophyta; class Magnoliopsida; order Rosales; family Moraceae; genus Ficus; species Ficus microcarpa. Next base: position 11,669,165 of record CM046385.1, on the reverse strand, counting down.
AAAACCCATCAAACTGGACTAATCCAATAGTTTTTAGACCGTCGATTTCGTGCCACGATCAGAATCAGAGCCGACTACATGCAAAACTAGACTGAAACCATGCAAGTGCTGGTTTTAGTACGGTTTCTAAAATTTCACATTCGGTTGAAATCCAACAGACCATTTCAACAAAAGTAAAATAAAATAAAATAAATCGTTAAGAAAGTCAGCTGATCCAATCCCAATTTTTGTCCCAAAGCTGACCAAAATTTGAGCCCCAAACTATGATCTAGATTGGATCGCCGGACTAACCTTTCTTAAAATAGTCTGGTCCCAAAATGGTACATCCTAAATACAACCACATTACATTCTATGTGACGTATTAGAAATTCGTAAACTTGATTTCATGAATTATTATTATAGATTTCCTTTATTGATATACTTTTAATAAATTATTTTGATGAATATGAAATTTTAAGATCATAAACGATTTTATATGTATCATCAGTATGATGATGTCGATGATCTAATAATGTTGAGTTTCTCTATTTAAATGAGAAATTATAAATACATAGAAGATGAGTTGAATAGCATATAAATTTATACGAAAAATTTATTATATTGTACTAGAGGGTTAGATGTTAAATTTTTTTTTTTTTAAATGAGCCCCAACTATTATTAATAGGTCAATTTGATGATCTTAGTATTTATTTTGATCATATCTATATTTAAGTATTGAGAGTATGATTGAAAAAATTAATGTGTCACATAAATAGAAGATGAATGATTAAGATTTACTCTTAATAAATCTAAAAGTGGAAGATTAATCAAGAATTGTACTTAGATTTGAAATCGATGGTCTAAATTTTATGTTAAACGATCTTAGGCAAATCAATGGCCAAGCTTTGGATAATAAGTGATCAATGAGAGTTTAAGGTATAAGAATTGGTGTGATGAAAGATCCAATGGGTGAAATCAAAGATGACAACCTTTGATGATCAATAGTAGGAAAAATTAGAATAAAGGAAAAAAAAAAAAAAAAAAAAAGGGAAATTGAGAGGGAGATCCAGATTTGTTGTAGTCAAAAGCAAGAAGAAATTTGGTTAAATGAAAATAATGGCATGTAGTGCATGTATGCAAAATCAAGGGAATTGTGTGGGTTGTTTTGTCAATATGACACAAACAAGTACAAGTGAAAGTAAGCACTTGTCTTACACTTTGTTGAACTAAAATTTTTCTACCAACCCCTCCCTTAAGTGGCGACAATGCAAGGGGAGAATCAGCCAAAATTTTTCATTTTTACCCCTCAAAATACAGCTCCTTTAAAGTAAATGTTGGCTAAAAACAAGTCCCCAACATCTCACCCTATCCTCACAAAGTTTAAGCTCCAAAACCTAGTCTTATCTAGCCACCACTAAACTCAAAAACCACCAACACTATTCTTATCTCCAACACCCCTGTAGCACCCTCATCCCTTCACTTTCAAGCTCCAAGCAACCGATTACCAAGTTCAAAGAAGTATGAAGCAGAATTAGAGAATGTGTTACTAGAGGTAACCTAGTGGTTCTCTTTGTATTTTGGTCATTTTTAGAGAACTAAAGTATGTCATGTGGTTATAATCTTAATGTTAGACTCCTTCTTACCTAGGAAAAGGTTGTGAGAAAAACTTTAAAAGCCCGAGGTCTTAAAGGATTCACGGAGCATTTCGGTAAGATCTACGAACTTTGTTAGAGCTTGTAGTTGTTGTGATAAAATGACATAAGTTAGAAACTTTGGCCTGAAAAATAAAGTACATGGTAAGATTCTACAGAGAATAAGCTTCATTTTAGACTTTGGAATCACTTGATTTGTTTTTATATGTGTAAAGTTATGTGCATTTAAAATTGAGATATAAAACTAGAGAGAAAAGGAACCTATGGGATACAGTCTAACCACGAGTTTTATAAACTCCGAACCCCTTACTCTCAAAATTTTGGATTATAAGTTATAGATCCAAAAACTAGATTTTTTTTATCTTTCAAACAAGGTTACATGCGTTTCAAACAGATAAATGTGCAGTTTTTAATAAATTTTACAAATTTAGAGTACGAACCGAGAGTCTTTGCTAGAACCATGTACCAATTACGGGGTTTTGTATTTTTTGGGTTAGCAAACCATAATGTTTTGAAAAACTATTCATAATTTTGAACTAGACACCATAAGCTTTCCAATGATATATCATTTGCCTTATTTGGACTTGTAAGTGAATTATTATAATTTTTTTAAATTTATCCATAAATCTGGACATATAGTAAATAGGTGGGACTAATAGTAACAAAACCTAAGTATACGGTATGAAACACTCAAACACTAAAGGAAATAACTTTATAACTATAAAGTAGATATCTCAAGTTTTGAAATGAGTTATCATACTTTTAAAACGGATATATGCATAAATTTTAATAAATCACACAATATTATATTGTAATCTGGTAAACTGAAATTTTATCATGAGACACCTAGGAAAACATCCATATTAATTTTGAAATCCTAGAAATCTTGGCAAACATATTATAAGGATAGAAAGTAGATACCTCAAGCTTTCCAAGGAGTTATCAAGTGTTCAAAACGGGATTATACACAAATTTAAATAAATCTTACAAGTTAAAATCTCACATTGATAATACAATTAAATATTAAAAATGTGACATAAGGGTAAGTTATAACATATGGACATAAATATTGATGAAATAAATTGGTATTAATTGTATAATCAAGTAATGTGAAAAACCCTAATTTTATAAATTTGAATCACAAGTTTTTAGATGGACCAAGATAGAGTAAACTAGAGGATTACTAGACATACACCAGGAGACTATCGTAACCTAACTAAATAATCATAACTAATGGGATTAGGTCTTATAAGCCCAATATTAGATAGAAGACAATCCACTTAAGGGTATATACTTAAGTGACTCCTTATCACCAGGGTGATATAGAATGATCAATTAAATAATTAATAAATAAATTGATAAATATATAACTAAATGTAATTATGCAAAGAACGTTAATTAGTAATTAATAAAGTAATTAATCAATTATAAGAGCTAATAAGTGATTATTAGTTGTGTAAACAAGATTATTATGTTGAGCAATTACATAATTAAAATGCTTGATTGATTAGAGATTAATTAATCATTAATTATTAATATGATAATAGATGATTAATTAATCATTAATAACTAACATAATTATTAATTAATAAATGAGAAAGAATATTTAAAAAACATAATTAATTACTGAAGATATAATTATAAATTAATTATATAATTTATTTATCATTTCCCAATCAAGTAATAATTAAGGATTATTTAATTAATTAGTTAGTTAGTTAGTAAGTCATTTAATTAATCAATTAAATCAAATTAACGATAATTAATAGAATTTTCATTTTAACTTAATAATTAATAAGAATTAATCATTAAGATCAGTTATGATGCAAGTAAATTAAATTCATCTTAATTTATAAAACAAAATAAATAATATATTTATATACAACCATGATTCACTCTAATGACAAAGTATTGTTAAATCAGGATATTTTTTTGAATTTATGTAATAAAAGTTACAATTTCTGAAGTTTAAGTATATAAGACAAGTAAGTATAAACTTCACCTACGGCATAGAACAAAATGTTTTTCCTTGTTAATGTTCTATGTTTGTTATGATCTGCCTTGATCATATAATGAGTATATGAGTTATATGTATTGTTTTGATTAAGCATTTGACGTGCATAATTTCTCTTGCACTGACATTATCGTCATGCCTCAAAAATATTTATGCCATAATGATAAATACATAGTGACATGTAAATCTATATATAGTCACAATTAATAAGAATGAGACTAACGAAATATAGGATTAAGTGTCATTCCAACTTTTAATTAGTAAAAAGATATGATAAGAACGAAAGTTATAAGTTATGAACTTGGAGGTTGTTGGAGGATTGCTCCCCCAACTTCCCATTGATTGCACGCATATGGACCCGACATATGGGCCCTTAAGTAGATAAAACATATATATAATAAAGCATAATTGAACACACATAAATTACATGTATTTTTTTATATTCATGATATTACGTGTGATAATATGATTTTATGAAAATGTTTTGTGAGATATTGTTTGTATTTACTAAGTAAAAGCTCATACATGTATGTTCGTGCTGTAGGTAATGCGGGTAAGCAGCCCGCGACTTAGATGTTTTCTGGATTGACGAAACTGTGCGAAGGCGATAAAGGAAAGGAGTAGGATACCACCACAAATTTAATTTCCGCATTTAGACTTCTTAAATTATTTTGAATCGACTATATTTATAACTATGTTTTCAGTATTTTGGTACTACTAACCTAATAAGAGTACTTTACGAGAAAAAGACTTTAGAGTATTTTCTTTTAACTTACATGAAGTTATAACTTTTTAAATATTACCTAAGTATGAATTTAAATAGGATATTTTATATCTAGAGATTTTCAATTTTCCTCAATTAAAAATTTTAGTAAATTTAACTATTATAATACGAATATCATTTTTTTTAATTCTGTATTTTTGGAACCTAACATAAGTAAGTGTTAAGATTAAATGAATTAAGAATAAGTAAGTTAGTTAATGATCTAAAAAATCAGGTCGTTACATCCTACAAACCTAAAAGGTTTTCTTTTAAGAAGTTAAAGTGAAAGCAACTTAGAAAAAATGATTTTGTCTTGCTCAAACGGTAGTTAATAACTCCAAAAACCAATGAATTCTCTAGGTAACACGAGTAATACACAAAAACACATCTTAAGAAATGAGAGTTTCTTAAAACTAATTAAGCACTATTGCCTAGTACTTGTTTCCCATTTCCTTGGTCATATTTTCATTTTCTCCAATGAAAAATATTAGGGATACCAATTTTAATATCAATTTTTAAATACGAACTTACGTGACATATCAGTTATCATTATTTTATTTATAATAAGTGTTTAAAAGCATTATTTCATCAGTTAATTGCATCTATCAATGAAAATGTGATACATGAATTGATACTTAAAATTGAGATTATAGTTGATATCCTTAACACTACTCTTCTTCGTTAATTCAATTTCCAAATTCTTAACACAAAACACTTCAATGACATTTGGCATATTCTTCAAAAGTCCATGTGGTGATGCGGTTTGGGAGACATTGGCATGACACATGGATGATGCAAAACGATCACACACGGAGCCAATATGGACCAAGTGAGGCCCAAAAGTCCCTATTCAATTTATTCCTTTAAACAACATAATAAATGTATATATAGGTATGCGCTATTTTATATTAGAACACACAAACCCCTCGTTAAAAATTAAAATTTACAACCCTAAAAAAAATTTTAAAATTTACTCTTTTAGCCTTCATTATACATATTAATTTTGATTTTAGTAATTTGTCGTCACTGTTAAGAATTCCTGACTCCGTTACCAAAAGCGATCAACCCAGGACCATTTATATGAGTTGAACATTCCCAAAGCAAACCTCAGAAACTGGAGAAAGAATTAGGCAAATTTTTTTGACTGATTCTGAAAATAATCACGCGTTGAGGGAGAGAAAGAAAGATCTTTTTGTGAAAAAATGAAGCAAAGAAAAAAGGAGAAACAGGCTGTCATTAGAAGAGAGAAAAAATATAATTGGTTGACATATTCTGTGTGTCTAGAACAACGGAAAAAATAAGCCTCTTTTTTTTTTTTTTTTTTTTTTAAACATCTACTGAGATTATCAAACACATATGTGCTAGAATTCCAAACAAAGAAAAAAAATGATATATATAGGACAACACCAGAATCTTTCGTACAAAAACTTCATACACGTGTTCAATGCTCAAAGAAAGACAATTTACTGGCTTAATGGTTAAAGGTCAAAATATCTAGAAACCGATTGAAGCGGGCAAGTTCAACTGTGGAATAATATTATTCTTGAAATCATGATGATGGTTGAGGGACATGAAAATAATTGCCACATCCTTTTTAATTTTTTTAAAACCAATTAGAGCTGAATTTCATTCGATAGAAAATAATTACCACATGCTTTTTAATTTTTTAAAACCAATTAGAGCTTAATTCATTCGATAGATAATGTGATAGTACTCTCTATAAGTGATGTAGTGATTTACATTTAATGAGAATAACTAATAGTGGTTTAATATAGTTTGGTTGCAAAGAATGTGCAAGAGGACTGCTTTAATTGATATGAATATTGTAGCTAAACAATTTTCCTTGATGAATGTGTCAGAAATGGGAATCATGTTGTAATCTCTTAAATGAGTTTAAAAAAATCTTAGAGGATTTCAATGGTAATTGTCGAATGTTATTTATTATTATTTCTTTCTTTCGTATTCATGTCAATGGATTATGTAATCTTAAGGTATTTAAGTAACAATTATCACATCTTTTTTTTCCCTCGGCAAGACTGTAAGACAACCGTTGACACTTAAGTTGTATCATGAAAGGTAAAAATATATCTTACGAAGTTGAAGTAATCTAAAGTTGTAAAAATTGGAAGAAAAACCGATCGTATGATGAATGTGTTTATAGGTAAAAAAAAAATATCTATTTATATTATATCTTTTTTACATAACAACCACTAGAATTCTTAGTACAGCGAACGATTGATATGATTGAAAGATATTATGAGCTGATAGGCTGTCGTGCATTTGAGAAGATTATCTAAAACTTAGCAGTAAACCTTGAAAGCCCCATATATTTTGGTCTCTTTGTAGAAGTCATCCACCGAATATAGTTTTCTTCAGAATGTCTACGGTATCTCCGTAACTGATTTGGCAATCATTGTCCGTTTGTTTGGGATTAACAATTGGGGGATGACATGCAAGTAATCTACTTCATGGCACCGAATACATGACAACATGGATAACTGTTTGTCTAAAATAGTAAGATTTTTTTTCTTTTTTTGGCAAATTATAGATTCATGATGATCTTTCTCTTAAAACTTTCTATGACTAAAGTGATTATCCCTTCGATCATAACTTGCAATCAGCCAGATCATTTATTTAAGTGCCATTCTAACTTGCAATTAGCATTCTATTTGTAAGACTTTAAACTTTCTTTAAATATTGAGGCGTCCATGACTTAAGTGCCATGCCAAACCATAAAATCATAATGAAATGTTTGCTATCAATATCCAACTCTTACATGTTGTAAATAAGATAGTGTTGTTTGTATTGATTCAAGTTACTCTAACAAGATGCTGATATACTGTTAAAAAAAAATGTGTAACCGGTTGGACAATTGCAGTCATTTACCTAAATTATAGATATCCTTGGATGTTTTTAGACCGTTGAGATGTTTTCATTCTTCATTTTAGAGTTGATGGACCGAAGTATTTCTATATATATATATATATATCTACTAGAATGTAGTAATATATAGAATTAAATTTTAAAAGTTTTCTCTGAACTGTAACTCTTATAACACTTTACTACTTAAACGTTAGAATGTAACATATATCCTTCTTAAAAATGAACCGTTAACAAAAAAACAAAAAAAACAAAAAAAACAAAAAAAAAAAAAGGGGTCCTTCTATGAGAATTTTTAATGGAAAGGATGTGTATCACACAAACCAATGATTGTTGTTAAATATTCCAGAGGTATGTCACACAAATAGCGGTTATTGTTAAACACTTCAGAGGTGTGGGAAGTAGGAGGGCAAAGTATTACAATAGTAATAATTCGGATGGAATTTATGTAATTAGTCATAAATTTTAAAAAGGAAATATCACCAGAATACCCTTATATGAAATATTAGAATTATGACACATGTTTTTGCGGTTAAAAACCAACAGATGGAAAATCTTTATTATCTTTATGATTGAGACATAGATTAGGGGACTCGATATTAATGTTTGAAATTTGTGTAAAGCATTACAAAGGTTATAGCATGAAGAGTTTTTTTTTTTTTTTCTCACTCTAAAAGAATGGATCTTTTTTTTCCCACTTTCTGGGTAAAATATCAATTACATTTATACATCCTAGTATCTTCAAACAGTGGTACAATTAAATTGTTGAAAAGTCTAATTATAAAAAAAAAAAAAAAAAAGTTTAAAGGTTGAAAAGAAAGAAATGCAATTTTTCAAATGTGGTTCCGACCTTTCAAGGAAAATGGATACAAATATTTGTTCGTGAATGTCATTTAATCTGACCAGAATTAATCAATTATAATATTTCTTTTTTAATTAGAAGACCAATTATTTCTCTTACATTCAGAGACATCCGTTAAATGAATTCTTATTTTTAAATGACTTTAAGTTAATTCAACTATCGCAACTCATTATTTACCAATGTTTCAACCACAAAATAATTGTCAACAAATTTGCAAACCTACTAATACATAAAATGGAAATATAAATACACACACATATATATATATATATATGACTAATGTTTTTTGGCTCGTTCCATACTCATGGCACTATCCATTGCCCAAACAATTATGGTATATGCACGCATGTGATTGAACTTGTTTCAATTCTAATCCTTTGATTGATTTGGGACAATCAAAGTATTCATTGGTCTTTTTTAAGCGGAGCTATGCGGAGTTATATTTTTAAGGAGTTGAATAGCATTAGTATTATTATTAATATTATTATTATATATAGGCGTGTCCCATGATAGACTTCTCCATATATAGCTGCTTTCAATTATGCCTAAAATGTAAAAAAGAAAATTTTTTTTCAAGGGCTAGTAATAAAGAGTATTGTAACTTAAACGCAAAGGGGAAAAATAGAGAAGAAAAAGCTGAAAAATTCAAGGAGGTCTGTCTTGAAGATGTACATGCACGTATGCATAAGGTCAAAATGTGTGTGCACTCATTATTGGTGGTGGCAAATTGTAACCTCATATATATCGGTGGCAGAAGTGTTATTTATGCAAATAATTACTGCCATTAATTATTAATTTATTAGTCAACTACCATATTTACTTTTTATTTCAAAAAAAAAAAAAAAAACTGCAGTATTTAGATTCATAATCTTACTTAGGGAACTTGGGGAAGTAACCTCGGTCAATTCCTTATGTTGCATTAATTTTAGTCTTATAGTCTGCTATCATTATACAAGAAAAAGACCAATTCAAATTGCAGTATACCCACTCGTGCGGTCAAGCTTTTGTTTTGATTTGTTTTGTTTTAACTTTTTTCGTGAAAATTTAATGTCAATTGGTCGTATAGTCCAAGCAAGCAAATATTGACAATATTATATATTCATAAAAATGTGAAAAATATTAGATAAGCTGATATAAGGATCTCGTCCATGTGTTTTTGTTAAAGTTAAGTGACTCGATTAATTTATTTAGATCATCATCTCTAATAATCATTATTTAACTCTAATACAATCTGTGATATATTTGGTTGGTTGGTGATGAAACATTCATGTGTATTTAAATGTTTTTACTATTTCACGATCAACTCAAATTCAGATCCAAATTTTTACTTTTTACAAATCCGTATTTACCTTTATACTATTCAAATATTATATTTAACAAAAATTATCGAAACAAACAATTTATTTGAAAACACAATTTAAATTCTACCTTTAAATATAAACATTCAATTTGAATGAATGGTCAAAATGCAATCTATGTTCTAACATTTCTCACGATGTTAAGATAAAATAAGCATTTTCCAGTGATTGTCTCCATGACAAAGAGTTTTCAGATATTTTGCATGAGACACTGCTTAATTATCATATGAGAAATGTTAGGGTCTCTCTTCATCACTTTCTTTATTAATCCCTAAGTTTTATTTTTGCCACTTTCCTTCTCTTTGAACAAACGAAATAAACAACTACCCTTTTTTTTCTCATTTATTACAAAGTTGTCATTCTTTCAGATTATAATAATGTTAATTTACTTTTACCTCTATTTCTTGTTTTTACTTTGCTTCATACTAATTTCCTCAATACTAATTTCCTTTCCGTTTTTAATAGATAAAAAACCCCACCATTTATTTTCCATTTTTTTTTTTGGTCTATAACTATATATAAACGACTTTTTTTTCCGTACTTTTTGAGTTTTTACTTTAACATGTTGTTTGCATAGAAGAAATGATCTGTATTAATGGGTTTCTCTTGCTTGTTTTTTGGTCCCATTATCTTCTCGCTTGTTTTTCTTCTCTCTCTCCCTTTTTTTTTTTTTTTTTTTTTTTTTGAGTTTTCACTTTACAGTTTTTTATATTAGATTGTGTATTATTGAATGTTTAGCACATTAATAAGAAACTAACCTCAATTTCCAGGGGGGAAAAAAAAGTCACCGCAGTTTAAAAAAAAAACTTCAGTAAATTACTTAAAAAAGAAAAGAGTCTAATAGACTAAGAGTGTTTTTTTTTTTTTCCCTGCTGAAAGACTAAGATTTAAACAATATTTACGTAAAAGAAAAAATCAATCAATATAGTAAATTTTTAGTTTCCAAAGAACAAAAGACAACTTTATTGATGAAAAAAATTATTTTTAAAAAATGAACGGCCATGTAAATTTAATAAAAAAAAGTTTTGGAAATGGAGTTATGAAGATATTTGATTCAAAGTTGAGATGAATTTTGTAAATAATAATATTAAGGACATCTACTCTAATTCTAACTTATTAAGTACCAATTCATTCGTGTGTCAAAGTTTATCTTGTTACTCCTTTGGTTGGTATGTTTATTAGGTTGAACTTTATTTATTAAAAACAGAATTAAAAAAAACAATTTTAAACTAAACTTATTGACTACGAAAACATTAGAAATGTAACTTGATAAAAGTCAATAATCCACGTAAGCGATATTATAAATTTTCAACTTTGGTCCAATTCAATTGGCGGTAGTTATGAAATTTTCTTGGATCAAGAGAGACAGGTTTGATCCCGTCTCACTTTGAAATACCCCAAAAACAGAAATTGACTACTTTTTTTTTTTTTTGGGCAGTTATCAAAAGTAATATATTCTACCCAAAACGAGTGAAAGCCAGACTAGAAAAGGTTTTGGAAATTTCCACGATTTCATACCATACTTTACTGGTGGAAACTACCCATTCTATTCCTTTTAATCAAGGACAGAGTCAAAAATATATTATAATAGAGGTGTACATCAAACTTTTTTTTCTTGAAAAAATAAATTTTTGTAGGGATTATATGAGAATTTTTAATTTTAAAGGGTTTATGTGAGAATTTTTAATTTTAATGGGAACAAAATAAAAAATATAAACTTTTTTAATAGAATTCATTTTAGTTGGGGCTATGGGAGAATTTTAATTTTTTATTAGAAACAAAATAAGGACTATATGATAATTTTTTATTTTTATATAAGGCAAAATAGAAAAAACTAAAAAGTTTTCAGAGTAGAATTAGATGAACAAAAATTTTAGTGGGGGTTATAGTCCCCACTAGTCCCCATGTAAATCCACCGTCGGTTTCAACAACTTGATTTATAATTAAAATAATTATGTATCCCATATTATTTTGGTGGTGGATATTTATAGATTAGATCGTTAAAAAATTAATCTAAGAGTTAAAAATTAATTATTTCTTCCCATGGTCAATTCCACGTCACCAAACATAAGAAGTGGTTAAGCACATTTTCCTTCTCCGTAGAAAGAGACGTCACTTAATTGTGTTTCTACCAAGAATACGAGAGGGAGAACTACTATACGTTTGCGCATGCGTTGCCAAAAATAAAATTGTTACTCTTTTTTTTTTTTTTTCGTTAAACGTGGGGTGGAGGTATTCGAATTATGCACATTTTGCAAAAATCAAATATGATATTTTTATTAGACTATGCTTATAACCACATAAAATTATTAATTGTTACTGTAAATGAGAAAGAGAACTTAGTTCTCCCATTTCATTTCCTATCCTTACAACTACAATAGATAGGATAATATCGAATTGGAGTGTATAACGATCGGATTAAGCATTTTAGTTATTTTTAAATAAATTAGCATTTTTGATTTATTTATAGTAAAAATAACTTTGATTGAAGGCCTATATAGTTGATTTTGGATTTATTTATTAAAAAAAGAAAAAAGAAAAAACTCAACCTTTAAATACAAAACTGACATACCTATGAAAAAAAAATGTAAGGGCTCGTTTGGTGAATGAGTTTGAGTTGAAATTTTTAAGTTTGAATAGTAACTTTTATTGACTTTTTAGAAAAGACAAAAAACTTTTTCAGAAAAGATGAAAAACTTTTTTAGAAAAAAATAAAAATTTGAATTTAAACCTTAAGTTTAAACTTCTCCTCCAAACTAACCCTAAATTTTCAAATTTTCTCATTAGCGACACTCCTGCTGCTCTCAATGCCGCAAGAGAAGAAGCTTTTCCGCCACATGCCGGACTCATACGATGGTGAATCTATCGAGCAAGCAGCTTCACGGACCACCATTGTGACCAGTCGAGCCTCCTGACGTTTCTCTCCAAAGTAATAGAAACAATAGTTATACACTCAAGACTAGTTTAATCGTTAAACTCCCATCGGAGCTCTATCGACAATGTCAGTGACCAAATGAACAATAGTTAGTGTCACAGGGTCCAACTTTTTCCCAAAAATTTTTGCCCCTATGATGGCCTAAGTCACACACTTAGTCAGCCAATTCACACACACCCACACAAATCTACAAGCAAGCCAAACACACACACGCAAAGGCACACACAACTCATTACGGGAAAATCCCCCCTTTTCCCAACCTTTTTATTAAACACACAATAAAAAGGATTACAAGTCTCCTGCAAGGATCACACAATGCTTAACCGCTCTTCGTGTCCTTTGCCTTTCTCAACTCGGAATATAAAAATACATCAAAAGGTAGTTGACAGCCCCAACCACATAGGCACTAACTAGGCAACTATCTTGGTGCGTGGCCATGTGGCGTGCTCTCCGCTCAGCCACTTGGACCACTTGCGCGGCCACTCCTCGAACCGGGCAGGAATAGACACCTATCGGACTCGCTGACCAGCCACCTGTCCCACTCGCTGGGTCTTCTCGGTCTTGACTGAATGCACGAGTGAACCTGGACTAGATCACGGTCTAGGGACGCCCCAACGGCTAGCTGAGTCATGGGCCACGTGCTTGTGCCTCACGTCTCACGTCTCCCACATATCTCAGCCATTGGTATAACCGCTCGCGCCACTTGCGCACATTTCTCGCCCACTAGTGCCCCATGCACAACTGACCGTTTCTGGTCGCCCATGTCCGCACGTCTGCTAGGCCACGCCCCTCGCTCGCCATGTCCTAGCCATGCTGGCCTGAGTTTCGAAAAACTCGCCCCTTTGTCCGAGCCATGCTCGCTTGACCGCACAAGCCCGCGCACACCCACCTTAGTTATTCCCGCATGCCTCACGTCTTGCTGCAACCATGCTTGTCCGTGAACCACTCGAACAAGACTTCTCGACCAAGGCCGCTCACCTCGGCCCGTGCCACGCCTATGCCGAGGCCTGGCGTTGCTTAGCCCACGCGGGCCGCATGCCGCATCACAAGGGTCTAACAGTTAGTATGTGCTTGGCAAGAGAGTCTGGAATATAAACATTTTGATAATATGATTCTCAATCCACATGTATCACCAAAAGAAACATCTTTTCAAAATGTACGAGAAAAAGGGGTCATATGAAATGGTTAGGCAATTCTTTCTTGACTGAAACTAGAGTCTGCAAATATAAATCAGCAAATGTCGTCCCTGGAAACACCGCTCCGCAGATGGGAAGTTGCCTAAGATTTTGAGTACCAAGGTTGTAGGACACAATCCGCCCATCTTTAGTTTCCATTAGGAGCTCGTCGTCCTTCCAAAATGTCAACGGGGAATGGATGCACCTTAGCGGCCCCATTGTGAGATGTTTGGTCCAGTAAGTCAATCCTTTGACACCGTTGAAGTTGTCAACCATCACCCACATCTCAAACGTCGTCGAAAACCACGAGTTTACAGGGGAGAAAAAGAAGACAACCGATCCCTTCCACAAGGCAAGTTTCCTTGTTTTCATATTTCCTTCATGGACGTGGTCCGGTAATGCTATGGTACGAAATTCCTCATTTGACATATCGAAAGAAAGTACCACACCCTCCGAATTGCTAGACCCCACATTCCACCAATAGTAAACGTCATTGCAGTACACGCCCTGAGGCTTAACCCAGCAGCTTTTGCCATCTAAATCAATCTCGATCTCCCTCCAAGAATCATTTCTCATAGAGTACACAAATGCTTTAGCTTCAGGAGGATGATAAAGAGGAGAAAAAAGCTTCACATACTTGTAATCATTAGCTTTCGAATCGTACCCAAATCCAGATCCCGAATGCAGGAACTTAGGGCGAAGGCCTGGTGTGCGAAGAAACTTGAATTCCCCGACAGTAGGATTGAAAAAAATAATTGTGTCATTCTGATTATGAAAGGCTTCAAATAAGCAAATGATGCCATTGCAGTGAGTACTTGTTATACTCTTTGGAAAACGCTCTTCCTCCGTTTTTGCAGTCGGTGGTAACTCGATTTCTTCGATAACACAGGGAAGTCGGTCACCGTTACCATCACCCTCACTGTTGATGGTAACGAGTGACATGACTTCATTTCGATCACCTTCCTTGTAGAAAGGAGTGAAGATCTCATCCAATGTCAGTTCTTGGCGTTTCCACTTCAGAAATAACGGAACCGAGGACAAATGTCCGGCGTTATCGATACTGCGGCGAAGGTGCTCGCTTACAAATGACTTGCGATTGATCAGAGAACACCATGACTTGCAAACGCGTTTACAGCTGCTTATAGACTTCGGCGACAACCTCAATAGGATATCCTCCAATACCTCCTCAGGCAGATGACAAAACCTATTCATTTCTCGAGTTCTGTTTCAGTGACAAAGACGTTAGCCCATGGTCACTCAAACCTGTTTTCTTTCTCACAACTGAATATATATACACACACACATATACATATAAACTTGAAAAGAAGCAATCTTTTTTTTTTTTTTTCCTTTCATTTTCTCATTCCTAACAAAATATGAAAACAATTTTTTGTTTTTGTTTCTGTTTCTCAGGTTTGAAACTACCGCTAAAATATGTCTGGAGCTACCAACGGAAAATGAATATTGTGCCTTAGTTTCTACATCACTAGAATTCTTTGAAGATGGCAAATCGCAAATAAATATAGCAAAAGCTATCTACTTTATCAAATTCATAATAATTCAGTGAAAATCATTGTAAAAAACAAAAAACAAAAAACAAAAAACAAAAAACAGAAAACAGAAAACAAGCTGTACAAGAAATAGTAGCTGTGGACAATTTTGTTCATACATATACAATTTCTCAAGAATTTGAAAAATATTCTAGAAAACACCCATTAAAAAAAAAAAAAAACGCAGAACAAACCTGAAGCTTTGGAGTGGAAATGGGATTGGGAAGAAGTCCAAGAAAAGCCCCAGGAGTTGAGATGAAATCGGAAATCGGAAATCGGAGAGGAACAAAAGAATTTTGGATTCGAGAATTGAATCAGACTTGTTTTGTCATTCCCAATTTGATTGCTTGAAAGTGAATTACTAACCCCTCTGGTGATCTCTCTCAAGGTTTAATGGAAAAGAAATATGTCGTTCTTCTTCTTCTTTCTTGTCCTTGGAATTAACGAATTCTTTAATGCGAACGACATGCTCCACAACAGAGTACGGAGTAATGTCCCGACAAAATTGCCAAGTTGTCCTTTTTCAATACACAAAAATATATGTATACACACACATATATATATATTTTTCCGGTTATGACTGCAATCAGAGAGAAAAATAGAGTTTTGATACGTTAATTACGGTCAAGTTTGACATTAATGTGGTGTCGAATATTTTTATTGCGATTATGCTGTGAATCTAAAGTTACTCGGATTAGAAGTAAGTAAACGTTTAGTAAATTTTTTTGTTTCTCTCAAAGTTGCTGTGAATATC
Source organism: Ficus microcarpa (assembly GCA_025413485.1). Taxonomy (NCBI): domain Eukaryota; kingdom Viridiplantae; phylum Streptophyta; class Magnoliopsida; order Rosales; family Moraceae; genus Ficus; species Ficus microcarpa. The sequence goes on along the minus strand of CM046385.1, from coordinate 11,653,243 downwards.
AAAAGCAGAAATAAAGATGTTTGATAAGCTGTAAATAAATATGTTATGCAGATGTAAAATGACAAAAAAAAAAGCATATCATGTTTTTTTTTTTTAATAAATACTAAAATACTGTAATATATATATTTATTGTCTAATATTTTCAAATTTTACACCAAAACTAGATTTTTATTTTACAGTTTAAAGTAACTCTAAAAATAATTATATTTATTTTATAAGAAGATAAAATTATTTATTATCGTAAAAAAATTGCTATCATCTTCAAATACACATACAAATACAAAAAAACATGTTTTTTATTAGAACAAAACAAATAAAATAAATGTATAAATTATAATTTACAATTTGAAATTATTTTATTATAAATTATAATTTACAATTTGAAATTATAATTTACAATTTGAAATTATTTTATTTTATTTAAAAAAATTTTAAAAAATAGTTTTATTGTTTGTTATGGAGATAAATAAAGTAGGTAAATCGGAATTATTATTTTTTGATAAGGATATGTTTCTGAATTTGTGAAATGGTAACAAAAGCAACTGTGTAGAAACAACCCATGACCTGCTTCTCAAATTTTACTTTACTGCAGCAGTTTCTAGAATCTACCGAGCAGAAGTAGGGTTTATGAAACACCCCTAACTTGTTGTAGATTTGTCAATAATTTAAAAGCACCATCTAAATGCAATGCCAAACGGGGCCCATGTGTGATATAATTATTTTTGTAGAAAAATAGTAAAAATGTGATTTTAATAAGAAAAAAAGACAAGGCCTTGCTTGGAGTATGGGTAACTAGAAAAATCTCGTTTGAGTTAGGTGTCTTGATTGGATTGGCATATGAGAGAGAGAGAAAAATGAGTGATGTCGATTTTGATTTGGAACCTTTGATCCAAACAAGGAAAACATCTGTATTAGGTTTATCTTTTTCTCTCTGTTCTTGTTGCTCATTGCGACAATCCTAACCTTTGTGGTGAGTTTGAGTCACTTGTTACAGTGAGTCTTGCTACTGTAAAAGCTACTGTGTGAGATCTTCCCCATACCAGGGTCATCGTGGTGAAGCCGCCTTGTCACCCCTTGTCGCAAATTGGAGTTTCAATTTCCTTTATGCTATGTTTAGGAGGGATGAAAAGTGAAAGGAAGAAAGAAGGTAGAGGAATTTTTAGATGAAAAATAGTAATAATAAGGAAAAAAAAAAACCATTTTGATGAACTAAGCAAGCGAAAGATTACAAAGTGCATGAAGATAATGATAAAGATAAGTTAGGGTCTATGTTATTTTGACATTCGTTCTCCTCGTTAAATGCTTGGGTTCGAGTCGTCATCACCGTGTTAGTCATAGTATATGGGCAATTCACTTTGTGAGATATCCATACATCACTCGGAATGACATCTACCTCCTCAAAGTTATCTGAATATTCCAACCTCTATTCTTATAACCCTTTTTTTTCGGTTTAAAAAAAAAAAAGTTAGGGTTAAATGTTGATTTTTATGATAACTTCTGCCATATATATATTTTTAATTGCATCCATTCACTATTAGACTATAAATTAATTATTTAGATTTCTTTGAAATGTAATATGTGGATGCATCTATTGGAAAACCTTGCACACATTCTTATTATTTAATTCACTTGAATCATGATACTTTTGAATATTAATAGTTTTTGAGAAATTTTAAACCGCAGTTTCAAACCGCTTCAAATCTAAATTACGTTCAAAGCACACTAATGGGTTGAATTTTAATTGGTCTGCTTGGAAATTTTCTAACATAAAATTATGGATTGGACTAAAAATACTCGAATCGACATCAAAGTATACCGCCACCTTACAAAAGTAGACCAGATTAAATGAAAGTAGTCATTTCATGCTCATATCGACAACCAGTAAAAAAATCATATCTGCACAACAACTGTAAAGAGAGATAAGATGGAAAACAATAGTTGTTGCCTCTTACCACTCCCTCTCTAATCTCCTTTCCCCCTTTCTTGAATTAATCCACCAATAAAATTTAAAATTTTAAATAGGATTAATCTCATAAATACCTTCAAAACTTTAACATCATTATTATTTTGCTCTTTAAACTTTAAGAACTTGGACTTTATTTATGAATTTTAAACTAGTCTCACTTAACCCTTTTTATAGAAATTTAGCGAAAAGGAGATTATGAAATAGGAATTAGTCTCAATTAACCTCTTTATTAGAATTTCTGATAAAAAGAATCAGAAAAAGACCTCATAAATGCATTTATTTCTGTTTTTTTTATACATTTTTAGGGTTTGTTTGGTTGGTTAGTTTGAGTTGAAATATTTTAGTTGTAATAGTAAAATTTTTTGAATTTTCAGAAAAGACAAAAAACTTTTTGGGAAAAAGACAAAAAAAAGTATAGTTTAAGTTGAAATGAGATGATAAGGCAAACAGAGGCTTAATGAAAATTTTGATTTGTGAAAGTTAAGTGCGACTAATTCAAAGTTTAAATATTATAAAATTCAGAAGTTAAAGTACAAGTGACCTTAAAATTTAAAATTCATAATAAAGAATAACTTATTGGGACCCCCACAAAAAAAAAAAAAAAAAAAAAAAAAACCTTAAATATGATGGTAACATTGCAAGTGCTGCTAGTATGAAAATAAGGAGGTGTTTTGTCTCATTTTCAAATTGTTTCAAATGAACAACGTGTGACCCCCACACCCCCCCCCCCCCCCCCCCCAAAAAAAAAAAAAAAAACCTTAAAATATGACAGTAACATTGCAAGTGCTGCTAGTATGAAATAAATAAAAAATAAAAAAAGCTTTCTAAATCACGTTTTTTATTAAATGCTTTCAAAACGATTGAGGGCTGTTGTTCCGTTTTTCGTTTTCATTTTTTCAGAGCTTATAACTAAATAAACATTTGCAAAACACATATCGAATTACAATTTTATTTTGTTTCTATTCAAATCAATTTCTCTAAAAACACAATTAAACACAATTTTAAAAATAAATTTAGCATCACTTATAAAAAAAATTCTCATTTCTCTTTTCATACCTAAATAAAATCATTTTCGAAGCGCTACCAAATAAGCCATGCTTTTTTTTTTTTTTTTCATAAAATTTTTCTCTCAAATCACAATTTGTAATCAATTGGGATTGTTGTTTTGAAACTGCTTTTAGACTTTATTTTAAAAAGTTTTTATGTGTTTTTTCCTCAACAAAATGAAATTTTTAAATTTATTTTTCAAACAAATTATATAATTAGGGTCTTATTGTCTCATACATATTGTATTTTATAGCGTTTTCTTTTCAATTACTTGGATGAGGTATGAAAAGAGTGTTTTTCCAAATACTTTTTTATTTTTTATTTTTTATTGAGTAAATTACTAGATTGATCATTGAATTTTTAATTTTATGTAATTTTAGTTCATAAATTTTTTTTTGTAGTTAGAATACCCTTTAAACTTTTAAAATATTATTACAATAGTCATTTATGTTAATTTTTTAATATAATTTATTAATTAACATTATTTTTAATCAATTTATTTACATATTTCATTTAAAAATTAATAGAAATAATTATTGTAATAATATTTTAAAATTTTAAGATTATCTTAGTTAAGAAAATATAAATAAATGATTAAAATTTTACAAGATTAAAAATTTAAAAATTAAATAAATAATTTATCTTTTTATTTTTTTTTTAATTTTTGGCATTACACCTAATGAATGACAATTTTCAGATGCTTAACAACTGCCTTGAAAAAAAAAGAAAAGAAAAAAAATAAAAGAAAGAAACATTAGCAAGAAAGAAAAAGAAATGTATTCTTCCTCAATGTACTTGTCAACACGCTTAAAGTCTCTCCCAACCCCCTGTTCTCATCATCGTAGAGAGAAAGAAGAACGTAGACGAAACTTTCAGGACCACGAAATCATATCAGCGCAAGAAAAAAAAAGTGTGGAGAAAAGGCAAACAGGAGACCCAAAAAAAAAAAAAAATTCTGATTCTCCAACTTTCATTTATAAATCCGAAGGAGATTTAGTTTAATTTTAATTTCTTATTTTTCGACTCTTGTTGGCCCTTTATGGGCTGATTATACAGTTTTATTGAGAGAAGTATGAACAAGTCGAAGAATATTCTTAAAAACTTCATGAAACCGTTCAGATCCCACTCGACCAAAGGTGAAGTTACAAAACCCAGATTGAACAACGTTGTAGTTTTTTCAAATACGCCATTTATTTTTTAAATTTTTTGAAATTTATTTTTTTTTGGTGGGTCGTTTGATAAGAGGGACAGAGTGAAAAGGAGCTGGAGCAGATAGCGGCGCAGGAGCAGAAGGTGTTCGCTTTTGAGACTTTGGTTGCTGCTACCAAGGATTTTCACCCCACTCATAAGCTCGGTGAAGGTGGTTTCGGACCTGTTTACAAGGTAAAACATCTTGGGTTCTTTTTTTTTTTTTTTTTGAGTCTGACTTGGTCGTTTGGTTGCTGAGAAAGTTTTGTGTTTTCCCAGAAAGTTTTCCATGGTTTATTCCTTTTTTTCTTCTAGAAGGTTTTGATTTCAATGCGGTTTTTAAGGAACTGTTTTTTTGGATGTGAAATTTGGGGGAAAAAGTGGAGAAATGTTAACAAATAAGATTGTGCAAGTGATAAATTGGAAATTGAATTAGTAATTTCAATTTAATCCATCTTTTTTTTTTTCTTTTTTTGGGGTGGGCTACAGGGGACATGTTAATTTTCAGCCTATTTAAATTTGAGGATTGGTCTTAGATCCGGCAACCTTATCAATTCAACAAATGTAATATCTTTTTAAAAGTTATATAACTACTAGCTGATTTATTTGTAAGTTATTTGATATTAAGTGTTTTGTGAATATTTTTGGAATTTTTGCTACAAGAGAGAAAATATTATATATACATGAATTTGGTGTTGCAGAACATTTGTCGGATTTAAGACCTTACCCAAAAAAAAAAAAAAAAAAAAAGGAATATAGCAAAAAGCTTCTGTTATCAGCTAATTAAGAAGCAATTAGCAATTCATGAATGCCTTTTTACTTTCTTAGGAACCAGGAAGCTGACACCAAAAAATAGAAACTAAACTGAATAATGCTATCAGGTTTTACTTAAAAACGGCAGCCCCGCCCTCTCTAGGCTAGGCTCTTCTGTTACATCAACTAGATCCACTCCCATCGATAAAAAATGACTTTTTTTTTTTTTGAGACATAGACATAGACTGCAGCTTCAGCATTGTTTTCTCTTCGAAAAAGAAGTGAAAAAACTTTGCATGGAAGGAAGGCCTGAAAAGGACTAACAAGTTGCCTTTCTGTGATAAGTGTGTCTCTCTGAATAACATCCCAAAACGAATAGTTTTTTTTTTTTTTTTTGGGGTTAAATCTCTTTTTTGAAAGGCATTTTAAGCTTTCTTCTTACTTCTGTGGCTTCTTTCTTCTTCTTTTTTTTTTTTTTTTTTTTTTTTTTTTTTTTTTTTTTTTTTTCTAGGGAAAATTGAATGATGGTAGAGAAATTGCAGTTAAGAGGCTGTCACACACCTCAAACCAAGGGAAGAAAGAGTTCATGAATGAGGCCAAGCTGCTGGCACGCGTGCAGCATCGGAATGTTGTGAATTTGTTGGGCTATTGTGCACATGGCTCGGAGAAACTACTTGTCTATGAGTATGTTCCTCATGAGAGCCTTGATAAGCTTCTCTTCAGTGAGTATTTTGGTTTTTAAATCCTTTTGCATCTTTGTTTTGCATGGATGTACTAGCATATTTCTGTTTACTCGCTGACGTTAAGCACATTGGATGATGAAATTCTGTTAAGGCTTTGTGCGTACTCCGAGTTCCAATTAAAACACTGGTTTCTTCATTATATAATAATATAGCAAACAAGTAATTAAAACAATTGGAAGGAAAAACTACTTTCTATGTTCTCCATGTTTAGTAGCCAATACTTGCAAAGTTAAATCTGTTTTGTCGAGATTATAGGTTGGTTTGAAACAAGTTCAGGTTTCCATTCTGTAAAGGAATAAACTAAGAAAAGGAAGTATCAATTGGCAATACTACTTTCTTCCTAGCACGTCCCTCAAAATGGTTTGTTAGTTTTCAGAAATTGTGTTTCAAGAAATGAAGCCCTCTCTCCATTATGAGGTTATAGAATTGTTAGCAGCCAGAAACCGCATTAACGTGACTCAATACACTTCTTTTCTTCCTGCATTATGGCCCACCAAGATTATTCAAAGTTTGTCTCATCTTTCAAACCTGGTAAGTGTTATTTTCGTCAAACCTGCTATTGGGACGGCTCTTAAGACCTTGACTTTATCTCTATTGGGTGTCCTCGAAGCTTTTCTTTAGAAAAAGAGAGAGAGAGGGAAAAAAAAATTGTATTTTAGCCAAATAGTCATGGGAAACAAAACCAAACCTTTTCAATTTTCAATTTTGCATGGTTCTAACCACAAAGTTATTTTTATTAGCATTTTAAAATTACTATGTTAATGTGCCATGATTGTCACGCGAAGTGATATTGCTTTTCACATATTTCAAATGATCCTCCAATGAGATTTGAAGTCTTCATGACAGTGATTGTGATGGTGTTGATGCAGAGTCTAACAAAAGAGACAAGCTTGATTGGAAACGGAGATACGATATAATATGTGGGGTTGCTAGGGGCTTGCTCTACCTTCACGAAGACTCACACAAATGTATCATCCACCGTGACATCAAAGCAAGCAACGTTTTACTTGATGACAAGTGGATCCCCAAGATTGCTGATTTCGGCATGGCTCGCCTCTTCCCTGAAGATGAGACGCATGTCAATACCCGTGTGGCTGGTACCAAGTATGTTAATCTTGTGTCCTGATAAACTGAATATGCAATTGCTTGTCATGAAGTGTATCTACTCACATCCCAAATTAGTCTCACACAGTTATGTGATGTTTTGTTGCTAGTGGTGATGAGAGTACGACTCAAGTGATAGAAAATGTCAGTGTTGTCACATAGAAAAACACAAAATCGCATAGGTTTCACATTGATACGTGGTAATTCCAGTCCGTTGTGAACTTGAGCGGTATTCTCGTCACCTGTTTCGATTGAGTAGTCGTAACTCTTAAGCATTTTGGACCAATATGATCCGAGGTGAATTTAATATTGGATTTTTCTTTAATCCCAGTGGATACATGGCTCCAGAGTATGTCATGCATGGGCATCTATCAGCCAAGGCAGATGTGTTTAGCTTCGGGGTTTTGGTTCTGGAGCTGATCAGCGGCCATCGGAACTCATCATTTAATCTAAACGTCGATGCACAAAATCTACTTGATTGGGTAAGAATCAAATCAAGATTGTTAGATTGGATTGGGTTTTTCATTCTTTTTCATTCCTTTTTACCCCTCGGATCGTACTATCAATACGGTGACTCCTAAAGCGGCTAATTCAACAAAGTTGTTAAGTCTATGTTTTAATATTTTAATTTTATCAACAATACTAAATTGAAAAGTTCGTACCATTGGAGCGAATTGACTTATAGAAGTCTTGTACGGGAAATTGTGTGTCCTGTGGGCCCCTGTCAACTTTGGTAGGTTCAAGTTTGTTCTTGCCATCCATCTTCCTAGGACAAGCCCCATCCAAAGATACGACATGTCAATTGTTCTAATTTGCTAAAATGACCAACACTTTCCAAGAAACTTTACGAGTCAAATTATTTTTGTCCCAGATTACCTGCCATATTTTGTGGTGACTCTCTCTCTCATTGGGACCTGAAAGAGATGGATTAGATCAATGAAAGCTGACAGCAAATGACTTTTTTGTTTTCTGGTACACATATTTATTGTTTTTATTGAACGATTCTCGTCCAGCTCATTTCTTGTCAGGTCCAGCTCATTTCCAGGACCTAAAAGTCTCAACTAATCACTTAATGCATCAAACTCAGAAATTCACCTCGACAATTTTCGTGCATTTTCTCATGTTTTGGCTTATTAAACGATGCAAGACGTCCGACTAATGTACAATTTTCATGGAGTTTTGTTATGAGTACGCAGCTAATTTCGTTTATCTGCAGGCATACAAGCTTTACAAGAAAGGAAGGAGCATGGAGATTTTGGACTCGGTATTAGCTCCAACCGCGGTGACTGAACAAGTAGCAATGTGCATTCAAATAGGTTTGCTATGCACGCAAGGTGATCCAAACTTACGACCAACAATGCACCGTGTGGTGGTGATTCTGTCCAAGAAACCCAGCAATCTAGAAGAGCCGACTAGGCCTGGAGTGCCTGGTTCCAGATACAGAAGGTCTCGGCGACCTGGTTCGGTATCTTCAACGGCAGGAAGTTCTGGTGTATCCAATTCGAACACGTTCGATTCGAGCTTTAATACAAACACTGGAACCAGAACCGGAACTGTAACAACTTCATTATCCCCGCAACAAATTGGAACAAATTCAGTTTCACGACCCCAACATGAAACCGGAACAACTTCAAGAGGCCCTGGATTGGATCGGGGCAAACGTCCCGTTGAATAGTTAGGTTTGCTTTCTAGATTGAAATTTTGGCTTATTCTTTTATATATCATAGATAAATTTCGTGCTTGTTTTGGTTTTTGTATAGGAAATGTTGATATGCAGATGAGTTGACTAGTGGTAATATATATTTAAATATATGGTTGAACTTCAAATTGTTTGGAAATTAAGGTAAATAGCAGGTTTTAAAATACGTAAAGTCAATAGTAAATTTACCAAGGGCCTGTTTGGCAATTTAATTCAAATTGTATTTTTTTATATCAGTTTTTGTCTTTTTCTGAAAAAGTTATTGTCTTTTCTGAAAACTCAATAAAAATTTTCAATTCAAACTGTACTTTTTTGACTCAAATTCATTTACTAAACGTATCCCAAGTAAATGAAAAATTTATTATATAAAAAACAAATTAAGTAAATATTTTTACAAGAAATAAAATAATTATTTAATTGACAAATTTGTTATTTACTACCACTAACTCTACGTATTTTTAAAATATGTTATTTGAAAAGATTGCATCTACCAATAGTTGGAGCTCCCTAAATCCAAACTCCATCGGCCGGTAAAAAGATCAGCTGGCCAATTGAAAATCTTAGCTGACATCAGTAATTTGAAGTTTTGTTTGTTTGATTTATTTAGGGAAGGTTGGTTGTAATAAGTGAACCAAATTGATTTAAAAGGAATTCCAAGAAAGGGTAGACGAAAAAAGTTCTCCGATATGAGGATGGAGCATGAAGACATCAATTGAAATGCAAATAACAATTAATTATCACGTAAATTTGTATTAACAATTAGGATTAAAATTGGTATATGTGACATTATTCTTTTTCCAAACGTCCAATACGCACTCACTAAAAAACTGTTGTCCAATCATATGAGGTCAACTGTGGCACGGGACCTAATAGTAGTTTCCCAAATTTTTGATGTGTAGCACTAAATAATGTTCTATTCAATCATATTATTAGGTCATTATTGTCATGTAAAATTTTATGGGGCCCGTATAGCCCTTCAGTATGTTTTCAAATGCTCAATATATGTGCTATAAAGTTTCAATAATAATATTAGATCAACTACCATCTGAAAGTTCTAGAAAGTTATAGTGATAAAATTCAAACTTTTACACATGAATAAAAAAACCCCCCCAATAATATTTGACCAACTGACATATAAAGATGAATACGGTTTATGTCAATGATCTCGATAACAAAATCTGATTGGACTAAAAATTTAGACAAGAGTTTCGAGGCTCCCCAAACCCCACAAAAACTGAACTCCACATTTATTGAGGGATCATGGAGCCCTCACATTTATTACTTAAAAAAAAAAAAAAATCCGATATTACTCGTTTAGTGCGGGGTTTGTTTTTTGTTTTTTTTTTTTTCCTTCTCTCTATCAATTTATGTGATGTAAACCTAACATCTAGAAGTTACTGTACATGGTCCTATACCAGCTCTCAATAAACAAACTAAATAGTTAATTTTGCTAGTTGTGAATTAAACATGCCATTTCAAAGAGGTTTCAAGTGAAAACTACCAAGTAAAGCTTAGAAAGGTCGTTAAAACAGGTGCTTAAATACTAATTATGTTTCGTTGACAAGTACAACATGGAGAAACATGTAGGGCCTCAAGGGAGCATATACTAGCATGAAAATCAATGACACTCCATTAATGATGGACACATTAACATGTTTCCTCTATAGAAGTAACTTTTTTTGAATCTTAACGCGGGGGGGGGGGGGGGGGAGGTTTTCCAATTACTTTTTACTGAATTTTCATAAACTTAGCAAGTTAATTCCTCTATTTTGAAAAAAAAAAAAAAAGAAAAAAAAAAAGAACAAAGAACAAAGAAAAGGAGAAGAAGAAGAAGAAGAAGAAGAAGAAGAAGAGACCACAACAAAATTAACATTTTATTATGTATAGTTTCTGCATTCTAAAAGTATGAATACTAGAAGTTATCTAAAAACAAATGAATACTAGAAGTAATCTAAAAACGGAGCTAAACTTGTGTTTGGTTCACTGGTTGGAACCAAAACTTTTTAGGATGGAGTTGTTTGATTTTTCAAAAACCAAATAAAATTTTTTTGTTTACTTTTTGTTGAATAAGCAAATTGAGGATTTGTTAGCAAAAGGGTTTGTTCATCATAGCCTTAGCCCATGTGCTGCTCTTATTCTCCTAACCCCTAAGAAAGATGGATCTTGGAGGATGTGTGCAGATAGTAGAGCCATCAACAAAATCATTGTCAAGTATAGGTTTCCTGTTCCTAGGCTTGAAGATAGTTAGATGAGTTAGCTGGTGCCAAATGGTTCTCTAAGATAGATTTACGTAGTGGTTACCATTAATTAGGATAATGCTAAGGGATTAATGGAAAACAGCTTTTAAAACTCAGGATGGTCCGTTTGAGTGGTTAGTAATGCCTTTTGGAAGGTCTAATGCACCTAGCACTTTCATGAGGTAATGACACATGTTCGACGTCCTTTCATAGGTAAATTTCTTGTAGTGTATTTTGATGACATTCTCATTCACAGTAAGACTCGAGATGCACACTTAGATCATCTTCGTCAAGTTTTCACAACCCTTAAAGCTGAAAAGTTATACGTCAACCTTAAGAAATGTTCCTTCATGCAAAATCAAGTGTTGTTCTTAGGTTACATTGTGTATTGCGACATCCGGATCTTTTAAAAGTTGTTGGGGTAGCTTGTGATGCTTCTGGTGTAGGTATGGGGGGAGTTTCAAGTCAAGATGGTCACCCTATTGCATACTTTAGTGAAAAACTCAATGACGCTAAACAACGGTATTCTACTTACGATAAGGAGTCTTATGCAGTAGTGCAGTTCTTGTGTCATCGGAGATATTACCTTTTACCCAAAGAATTTGTTCTCTACTCTGACCATCAAGCTCTCTGCTACCTCTAAAACCAAAATAAGTTGAGTGCTTGACATGTTAAGTGGGTTGAGTTCCTTCAAGATTATACCTTTGTCCCTAAACACCATGCTGGGATAGAAAACAAAGCTGATGATGCCCTTAGTCGAGTCATTACCGTTTTACACTCTATGTATACTTCTATTGTGGGTTTTGACCGCCTTAAGGATGAATATGTCAATTATTTCAGAATTACCCTCTGAAGTTCTCTCTCTCTAAAAATCTTTCTTTCTTTCTTCTCTCTCATTTCTTCTCTATCTTGTCCTATATCAGAAATGTAGCTAAACTGAATGTGAATTCCCCTTATTTTACATGAATTCACATATCTAGTAATTAAAGTTCACGTACTGGATACCATCGATACTAGATTGAAGATTTTGTATATATATATATATATATATAGTAATTCAAAGTAATGTCTATTTGAAACTTCTATGCAATTCACATTTTGGTTTTATGGATTCGGTTTTAGTATAGTTGATCTCGCCCGTTTGGTTTTGAGTGACTACATTGAAAATGAAGCCAAAAATAATAATAATAATTGCTCTGTTGTTGGACTAATTCAGTGTTCCTTCGCACCATCTCCAACCACTCTTTTTCCTGTAAAAGACCCTCGGACACTTAAGTAATGAAGAATACAAGACTTTTTGTGAACAGTAAAAGATGAAATATGTGATACTAGGACCCTGTTTGATTTCATTTTGAAGATGTTTTTCACATTGTCCAAAAAATTGTTTTCAGGAAATGATTCGAAAATACCGTTGAACATCAACCTAAATCCTGGCTTAAATAGTAACTAGACCTGAGTCAAGCCCTGAGTCTATAATTTCAATCTCAAGACAACCCTTGGTACATCAATGGATTTGATCCTTTTGTCTGAGAATTGACTATTGAGTATATATTTATGGAGCGTTTGTATCAACCATTTATATTCATTTGATTGTCAGTGTTTTGCGTTTAAATACATAACTTTTTGAGTAAATCACAAATATTAACACTATTAATCATTTAAGTACACACATTCCAAGTCACAACTGTTTAAAATGCACCTTTACTTTTACATGTCTTCCACTGTTGATATCCAAATGTATATCCATTGAAATAGATGCATTTATAATAAAATGTGACATTTAAACGTATATTAGAATATATAAATATATATATATATATATATATGTTATATTCGAATAAAATAGGTGATGGAAACGAATCACTAATATAATTATATATCGTGATGGTATATACCCTTCAAATTTCGATTCATATAAATCTACATTAGAGTCTTACGGTTATTTCAAGTTTTGGTCTCAAGAGGGAATAGTCCAACATCTCTTGCATGCAAGCATGGAATGTTCACGACATTGTCGACATTTCCACAACATTATTCATGTTTTAAAGTCTCGACATGGATAACCGGGGGGATGATATTTCTTCCCAGAGTATTCGTCAAATATCTACAATATCCAAAAATATCTGTAAAATCTGTGAATATCTGTGAATATTCAGGAAATTTTTAGACATTTTCATAAAATATCCAAAAACTTGAGGAAAAACTTTTTTTTTGTGCAAAAATTTCAATTTTGACATACATTTCATTTTTTTTTATTTAAATTTCAATAAAATATGACACTATTCTTCAACGGTTGAAGATCATGGTTGTAGGGCAGTAGGTGAGGGTAATGGGGCAATCAAAAAACAATATATAAAAAAGATATAGTATGACTCAAATAAATCTAATTGATGAAGATTCTATTGCTTTGAGTTTAGATTTTACGAGCTTAAAAATTGAGTAAAGTTAATAAGATTACAATCCTCTTTATGATTTTAAAATGTGGTCTAATTCAGAAGTACAAAATTTAGGGCGTTTCTTTGATATATTGACATATTTTTCATTAATTCACAAATTAATATCGAGATGTCATTACCTATCCATCTAGATTACTCATCATGTTGGATAAAATCAACATTGTCTAATTTATGAGTTAATAGTTTGAACTTGGAAGAGACCAAGAAACATGTGACACATTAATAATTACCTTTAAAACTATTTATGGGTAAATCTTGACAAATGTATTCTGTAGATCAAGATCAGCACCTACCTAATGCTTTCCAACCTACTAGAAGCTCTTTTTATATTTACTTGCTATATAATATATTAAATTATTGTATTTTGTTGTAATGTCTAATGAGTATATAATATCATATCGAAATTACAATTAGTACATAATTATTATGATTTCCTATTACACTGTGCGATAGAACTCTCATTTTAATAAACAAATTCTATTGTTTTTGTTATAAAACTAGTTCATTTATGTAAACTTAATTGTTTTTACATTTTGTGAGGTTTTAGTATCAAATTATAAGCTTTTTTTGAGTATTTAATTTTTCCCGTGATATCTGTCGACATTGATATTTTCGTCAATATTATTCATAAATCAAAAACTCGACAACTCCGTCGATATCAACATTTTCATCCTTGCATGCAAGTAATTAAACTAATTACTATTTCATAATTCAAAAGTAAGGATGATTCATTCCTTCCAGTACTTTCTTCCTGTAATTAACAAAAGTAAAAAAAAAAAAAAAGGGGGGGGGGGGGGGGGGCTAAAAGTCAGACCAAATCTATCTTGTTAAAAGCAAAAGAGAAAATCTGTGTTGCTAAGCTAAGTTAGACACTTAGGACACCGTTAATATAGTTTTTACCTTTATTTTCAATTGGTAGAAAAAAAGAAACAAAAATAACGATTTTTCAATAATTATTTTTGAAATTATAATTTTAAAAAGGTTTTTTAAATTAAAATGACTATAAACTTTTTATTAAGTAATGAAAATAAAGTTCATAATATTTAATTTAAATTTTAATATAAATTTTTAAATCTATTTAGAAAACTCTTTTTAAAAGTCATATTTTTTTTAATTTGATGGAAAAGCGATCATGTAAAATATTGAGATTTTAAAAATACATAGGGTCACCCATATAAATGTGTGAAAACAAAAGCCATGTGCACAGCAGGTGTCTAGAAGAAACATAGCATGGCCCTTGGAGAGTGTCTGTCGTAATTGTACTTTCGGAGTTGATAAATCCATTTGCAGAGCCACCAGAATATAAGAAAGGTCCAAGGGACCCACCAAATGTCTAATGATAATACTGAGGTTTTCTAGAATCATGAAAAGTAATTACATTATGACATTAAAGAAAGTGTTAATATTATATTGCCCACATACACTGGATAATAATTAAACTCTTCTAATTAAGACAAAAAAAAAATGATCAATTTTTTTCTTTTTCTAAATATCAATTTTAAAAAATTTTCAGTTTGAATTAAATTTTTTTATAATGACTTTTCAAACATATGATCCAAATGCGAACAAATAAAAGGGATCTTAAAAAAATGAAAATAATAATATTTTTAAATCTTATTTGAGAAAAACTTTTCTCAGCCTATGCAATTAACATTAAAAGTCGGCATTTTATCTACATGATTTACATAGAAAGCTTCTCAGCTTGGGTAAAATTAGTAATCTTATGGGGCTTTAGGTGAACATTTCTCCTTTCAATTTGAAGAGAAAGCAAAAGAAAGGTCGACTGTATAAAACGTTAGGGTGGAAGGATTTACTTCACATGAAAAACAAAGGAGAAAATGAGGAGTACTTCACTTTTTTCTTTAATTAATTTCAATATAAGGTTCCGTTGGTTTCGTTGGTTCACTTCAAATTTTTTATCTCAGTTTTTATCTTTTTCTGAAAAAGTTTTTTATATTTTCTGAAAAGTCAATAAAAATTATTATTTAAACTTAAAGTTTCAATTTAAACTGGTGACCCAAACGGACCCTAATTCATCCTAAAAGCTACCTTAAGAGGACAGAGTGTTCAATATACAAATGGTTAAAATATTGCTATCTAAACAAGGTAAATTCACTGGTGGAGTAAGAAATGTGAACCATTAGATTATTTGAACAGCTTAGATTAAATGTATGCACCAAAACAATTGTAAGATAGTAACACTCGATTGAACAAGAAGATCATGGAGGGAAAAAAAAAAGGGACAATGTTGCTCAAGGTCGCGGTCGGCGCCGCCGCTTCTGACGCCAATCCCTACATCGCTGCATCATATGAGGACTCCTCAGAGGTGGTAGAGAAGGTCGACAGTTTTCGGGCGGAGGAGAGTGTTAAAGCCGCCGTGAGACGCCGTCACCTATGGTGGACAGCTTACGCCGTCGCGCCGGTGGTTACCGGGGGTCGTGAGCACCGCTCACCGTCAGAGGGGAAGGGCGTTTGCCAATTTTCCAGATCCGCCACAGATCTGTCATTGGGGGACAGTTGCCAGCGGCCCAGCACGAACACAGATCTGCATCGATGGCCTCCACAGCAAGCACGAGCCGTCCACCGCCCATGTCGCCAGCCCCCCCCCCCCCCCCCCACCGGCGCCCAGGTCGCGAGCTCGGATCTCCATTTCCAGTTATATGGTGCCCAAATCTCAGTCATCTTTAGTCGCCATCCGTCCGTCACTCATCTCTCCCTTGCCGACCGCTGCCCATCCCTTCGTCGCCGCCTGTCGCCCATCCTCCGTCGTGAACCTGTTGCACAAACCGGGATCCCCTCCTCCTCCTTCGTGAGCCCTCGCCGGAGAGCCACCCCGGTTGTCGATCTCTTGAACGATGGATGTGTTATTTTCTTTTTCAAATTTTTTTCTAGGTATTTTTTTTTTTTCAAAATAATCATGTGTAACGGGATTCACAATAAGATTTGACTTATCTTTTCCGTCTTGACCATTCAAAGTTGATCCATAGATTGAAAATTTTTACCTTATCAATTGAATAAAATAGCTTTGTCTCATTGTAGAATTCCCCTCTTAATATTTAGAATTTTGTTCAAAAATTGCAAATGACAATATTTTGCAACATTTAATATCATTTCAAATGTTGTTTCCTAAACGCTTATTTAAAATGTTGGGAAATGAAAACATTTAAAATGTTAAAAAAATGATTGAAACAAAGGGAATACACTAAGGGCGTGTTTACTGATGAGTAAACTAATTCAAGTTAAATTCCTGATTTTAAATTCCAGTGTTGATTTTTGTATTTGGGATTTAAATAACATGGATCACACCTAGAAATTATGAATTAATTTCCTTGATAAAGAAGAACTTGTCTCCCACCTATTACTTATGAAAATAAATTATTTCCCATAAAAAAAATAGAAAGTAACTAACTCTATACCAAATATACTTTATTCTTATTTTTCATTTAAGGATAATTTCATAACTACAATAAATATATTTCCAATCTTTTTAACTTTTAGAAAGTAAATAACATAATAAAAATTTAATTCCTCAAGTAAATAGATTTTTTTGATAGATTAGTAAACACTTTTATGTAATTCTGGAATTTAATTCTGTGTAATTTAAATATTTTTTTCATAGAATCAATTTCCTGTTTTAAAATTCTCAATAAATAAACAAGCCCTAATTTCATTAGGAAAATTAGGCTATTTCAATCATTTGAAGCCATGGTCCATGACTTGCATTATCGTTCAACTCCAACAGCGTGGTCCCTCAAGAAAAACAATTATCATCAACTATGATTCAATCTCCTACCTTAGAATTATAGTACCATCTTTGTTCTATGGACCATTTACATGAAGAAAAATAATGTACCCTAAAAAACATGGTCGTTAAACAACTAAAAATTTCAACACAAATTTTAATGATTTCTAATCAAAATTTTAAAGAAGAAAGGGGAAAAAAAAAAAAAAAAACTAAGGTCAATATTTGGTTGAACTTTTGGTCTCACAATATGGTCCTCTGTACAAAAAGTCAACGGAAAATAATCAAAATGAAAAATTTCAGTTCCTCGTTGGCGGGAAATTTGCTTTCTTCAAAGCAATTCCTCCGTACATATACATATACAAACACAGCCCTTGCTTTGCCATTACCACGGTTCTCTAGGTGGGCCCTGGTTTTCCGCATTTGTATGGCTCTCTAAAACTCAGTGAACCACGCCCCCCATGTCAGCAATCTCACGGACGGCCCTGATTCCTGATTCCACGTCAATGTCCAATTGGTTTGCAGATCATGATAGCTTCTGCTGACTTCTTTACTCAGCCGCCCTTTCACAGAGCGACACGTGTCCGATGGACGGAGCTTGGGGACAGGCGATTGTCACTCTGTGTTGATTCCCCAAAAACGCCTAAAATTTCAAAATGAGGGGCAATTGAGTAAATTTGATGAAAATCCCACAATTAAAAGTTACTAGACACGTCATCGATCCGCGTATTTTCGTAGTGAAGAAAGCGTGGCCGTTGGATTGGTGAGAGAACTCGAAATCCCCAGCCGTTGGATTATGGCTCTCATCCTCTTCTTTTTTGCGCTTCGATCCGATCCAAAGACGAAACCCCCCATTTTAAAAACCTCCCCTCTTACTTTACCTACTTGCCTCTGCAGCAAAATTCCCTCTCGTTTCTCTCTCTAAAAAGCTCATTTTCTCGAGAAACAAACACCGGCTCATGGCGACCGAGAACTCGAACAATAATCCTTCTCAAACTCCGCCTCCAGCTCCGTCTCTTCCTCAGTACCCCGAGGTATGGAGGGAATTTTCCGTCATTTTCTCGTCCGGGGGGAGATCGAGAAAGTTCTAGGGTTTTGCATGGGGATTTTCTGACCTGAGCTTTGTATTTTTTTCGTTTTTCAGATGATAATGGCGGCGATCGAGTCACTGAACGAGGCCGGCGGCTCGAACAAGTCGTCGATCTCAAAGCACATCGAGGAGACCTACGGGAACCTGCCGGCGGCTCACACGACGCTCCTCACGCACCACCTGAACCGTATGAGGCAGAGCGGCGAGCTCGTGCTGGTCAAGAACAACTACGCGAAGCCGGACCCCAACGCGCCGCCGCGGAGGGGACGCGGACGTCCGCCGAAGCCGAAGGTGCATCTCCCGCCGGGAACAGTCGTGGCTCCTCCGAGGCCACGTGGCCGCCCGCCGAAGCCGCGAGATCCGTTCGCTCCGCCTCCTCCGCTGAAGAAGAAGTCTCCGGGAAGCGGCCGGCCACGTGGCCGTCCGCCGAAGAAGGCCAAGACAACGACTTCAACAACCACGGCGTCGGCTGCAGCTCCGGCTCCGCGCGACGGCTCGCCGAGAGGGAGGGGAAGGCCGCCGAAGGTGAAGCCGGCGGTGGCACCGGTGGTTTGTTGAGTAGAGGGGTTGGTTGGTTAGGGCTGTTTCGTAGAGTGACTTTGAAGAGTGAGAAGACTGGAGATGATGATGTTGGGGTCTAATTAGGCTTTCATTTTAGGGCATAATTTTTTAGTTTATCTCTGCTAATTTGTGTTTTAATCCTTAATCCTCATCTTTTATCTTTTTTTTTTAATTTAATTTTAAATAGTTTGGTCTGTGTATTGGGTTGGTGAGTGGTGAGTGGTGAGTGTTGTACTGTTGGTGGTAGTGGGGATATGTGACTGTAATTGTGATGTAAATTGTTTTCAGCGGCTGTTTAGGCTTTTTCTCTCTCTCTCTCTCTCTTGGAGGAAAAAAAAAAAAAAGAGGTTACCATGAGACTGATTCTAATGACTTTTCTGCTTTTTTTTTTTTGGGTGGGGTTAGGGGTTGGGGGTTCTTGAAGAAGCATGCTTGGTGTGATTGGGTAAAAGGATTATAATTGGTAAAAGAGCGATGAACGTGCCTTAAAGCGAAAAGTTATGTTGCACTTTGTTTGCATTTTGTCTTTGAGCCAATGTTTAGCATTATGAAGTCCCCCCAGGAGAGAGAGAGAGAGCAAGATTTTGGCCAATGATTTTGCTTTACTTCGTCTATGCATTATACCATTGTTTTCTTTTCTAGTGAAATGGTTTGTGAAAAATTTTTACGCCTTTAAAACAATCTTGTCATAAATTGATGATTGATCGAATCAAATTGAATTAAGTGAATTTATAACTATTTTTGTTTTAATTATTTGGTTCAATTACGTTGAAAATTTTGTCAGAAATCGTTTTCTGAACTAAAGCAAAATAATTGATAATGTTAAGCAAAAATAATTTCTTCCCTGAAATATGGAGCAATTATATTCAGTTTTTGAGAAGGATTATTATTGTCGCAAAATTTCTTCTGATATTAGTTCAACTTTCATGAACTGAAAAGTAAGATCAAATAGCAAAACAATTAAATAATGTAAAGCAAAAGTTCAAGAACACAAGAAAACTTTATGAATAATATAGTAAAAATTGGAGTTTGGCCTGATTGTCGCATTGTATTGAAAATTGTGTCTGTCATCTCCTCTAAATTTTAGAGAATTACCAAAAATTAGATAGAAGAAATTCATTCAACTTTGTAACCGTAGATAAAATAATTTACTTTAATTACGAATTTTATAAGCTTCAAAATAATTTTGACCTCTTTTCTTGACTGAATCATTAATATTCCGATCTCAAATTGCTCTGGCCATTAGTGTTCGGATCAACAGTGTCCCGATCAAATTAGTAGTCCGGTCATTAGTATTGTGACCAAATTCATTAATCCATAGATAAAAAAACAACAAATTTTTTTTTGACTAAAAGTCCACTTGATAATTCCTATTTTGCCCTCAAATTTTGCACTCGTTATCCCTTTGCCCCGCCATACCTATAGAAAATTTTTTTAACATTTTCATCTATTTTGAGGACACATGTAAAGATGGAGATAAATCAATAGTTTGAGGGGGTAAAATGAGACTTAAAAGTTTAGAGAGTGAAGAAAAATAAGTGTAGACTACAACTTGGGCTTTATACACAACTTTCAGTAGTTTTTGAGGTGAAGCACATTTGAGGTAGGAGCAAATCCTGTACTAGTGTAAATTTGATTTCTAGTTTATTCTAAAGAATGTCAATTATAAGGATGTGTGAATGTTACATTACAATGTTGTTTATTTATTTTTGGCAGAATGAGAACAAGAGTATAAAGAATGGAATCATTCATGATAGAATATGGGTTTTTTTAAAGATATAAAACAATTTTATATTAAGATTTATCTTCATAATGCTTCACGTAAGGGTGAATTCTAAAATACTTAAAGACATCCAAAGCTTTTGTAATTTCTATAACTATATTGTTTTTGCTAAAGGAAATAAATTAAATAAATCACTCAATATTTTTAAATTTGAACCGTGAGAATCTTGACAACTGGCGTTACTTTTTTTTGTTTTTTGCTTTTTTTGTTTTTTTCAAATTAAATTATCATTTGATGTAAAACTTTTACACAATGTAGTATATGCAAGCCACATCATATATTTTTAATTATGTATTTGGTGTTAAGGTTTGAATTGTAGAATTTGAGTTTGGATTGATTATATGTTTATTGAGGCGTTTGAATTGTTTGAGTTAAAAAATGTAAAAACTTGAAATATGTTTGGCAAAAAAAAAAAAAAATCAATATGGAACTCATTTCGTTCGTCTCGAAATTCTATACAATTTATAAAAAAAATCATATCATTTGAACTTGTCTACGTAGAGTTATAGACTTTTAAAATTTGAATTATAAAACTGTATGAATAATAAAGCCGAAAGAAAAAGATAAAAATTAGATCGTAAAAATAGGGTTTTGATTGGAGGTCCAGACACGGTCTCACGCTTGATAACTAAATGGACCTCTTATGACTCATCAAAAGCTCTTTTCTTTGTTGTTCTTGTTGTTTTCTTTTTTCTTTTTTCTCCTTAACCAAAGCTTGGGTACCTTTTCTTTTTTCTCAGGTAAAAAAGAAGCTTGTATAAAAAAAGAAAAAGGAGACATAGTGCCTTTCGTTTTTCTTTGGAATACAAGGGAATTTCCTTCTGACTTCAGTTGCCCTTGAGGTACTAGTTTGTCACCTCGTGGAAAAAGCTTACAGGGGTGGTGACTTTCTCTTTTCCATTTTTTTTAGTTGTTATTATTATTATCATCTTTTTCAAATGGCACTTTGTTTGTTTTAAATTTAGGTGAAAGAAGTAAATAGCTTTTCAAAAATAATTGAAGTGAATAGTGGGTTTTTAAAATATTTGAAATAAAAGATAGTAAATAAAAAATTTACTCTTTATAAGTATGTTATTTACCTAAATTTTCTCTTTACATTAAAACATTTTAAAATTTTGTTATTTATTTCAATTATTTTCATAAAAACGCCATTTACCACAATTTCTTTTTTAATTTTTTTGTTGGAGGGGTGATGATCTAAAATTTCTTTTCTGTTTTTTTTCCCCCTCCCTAAAATGGAATAGAAGATAAGTTCAAAAACAAAAAGAAAAGGAGAAATTTGAGCGACTGTAATTCATACATAGCTGGCAAGTAAAAAGACAAAGGTCACAATTTTTAACATAATTTCGGCTATGCATCTAGGTGAACCAAAGCCAGGTATATCTGGCTGTTCAGTAAACATTCGTAAAGAAACAAACAAAACCCAATACCAAACATATTGTTGTCAAAAAGTTATTACAAAAAGAGAAATTATAGCATATAAGATATTTTATTGCTGACTTAAAAAAAATATTTTATAGTTGCTTTTGAAATTTGTAACAAGTTTTCTAATAGATAAATTATAATGTATTTTTACGGATAAGTCCTTGGATTTTGGATTTTCAGTGGATAAATTCTTGGATTTTCTGATAAATAACAGAGTTACGGTTAATTTAACGACATATTTACGTACACTTAGAGAGAGGAGTAGAAAGTGAGAAAGGAGGATGAATGAGGGGTATTCTTAGTATTGTTTGGTCATAAATCCAATTATGATATTTATTATTATGTTTAAAATTTTATGTTATATAGTGTACTAGTATTCACTTCAAAAATGTTATTTGGCTCTTTCTAACTATTGACAGTGAGAAGAGGTTTTTCCATGTTAGCCAAAAAAACGTCATTAAGAAAAGTAATTTCCTTAAGAAAATCTACCGGATCCAATATTTACTTAAGCCTAGTGAAACGCACACTACTGAACTTGCATGAAGCAAATTTCTAGTTTTGCTAATGGAGGTAGCATGCTGGATTAAAACTCATTAATCCTTTTATTTCGACTAAAAACATCATTATCATGAATCATATAGAACACAAATTGTGATTACATTACAAGCATGGAATAGTGGGGTAATTTTACACATGACTCTATTATAATATATAGAGTTCAAATTTATTTGTCCCAAATTAAAAAAAAAAAAAAAAAGATTGCACACTGAGTTTGGCCCTTTGCATTTCTAGTTAGAAGAGCTATTTCTTAACCCTCCACCACACATATTGTGTTGTGCCAACTTTCCAAAAATTGAAGAGACAGATCAACAATTGAATTTCAATTATTTGTGGAAAAATATCCATTGGTAGAACCGTTTATTGTTAAAAAAAAAAAAAAAAAAAAAAAAAAAAAAACGTATGCGGGTGTATATTACAAAAACTATAACTACAGTTGCATTTTCCCAACTTAATTGCCCAAGATTTTGCAATAATAAGTTCGAACATCAAAATTAAAATTAGAAGGAAGTTATCATTCTAATACCTTACATATAAACGTATATTGTAAGGGGTGTTTGGTGAATGAGTTTAGTTTAAGATTTTTAAGTTTCAATAGAACTTTTTCAGAAAATACAGAAAACTTTTTCAGAAAAAGACAAAAATCATGATGAAAAAATTATAATTTAATTTAAAATGAACTTAAAAACAAACACCCCTAATTTTATGAGATTGGTATATCATGTTCTAAAATTTCCGATAATTTTATTGGACTGCAGTTATTTTATGAGATTGGTACCTTAAGGCTTTTCTACACATTTGAAATATCCTTATATCCTTTCAGCCTGAAAACATAACTAAAGGGCAAAAAAAAAAAAAAAAAAAAAAAAGCATAAGCGAGAGAGAGAGAGAGAGAGAGGGAGAGAGGTGGAAGTAAACCAAGCTAGCTAATATAATAATGCACATTTCAGCCATAAAAAATTGTACAGCATCTCGCATAATTGAAGACCCACTTCCCATTTTTGGCCCAGAAGACTGGGTGACTCGACACTAGTTCTCCAGTTGGCCTAACAAAGAACATAAAAGAAATGTGTTATAAAAATTAAAAATACCTATAGTGGTAGGTGTCAAAGTGTATATAATGTTTTTTTTTTAATAATAAAAAGCTTTTATTAATTAAAAAATAAATTATAAAAAGAAGACACCTCTTAATATACACATGATAATGAAACATAAGAAGAATTATTATCTAACTAAAATCTGACTACTAAAAAATTCAAGAAAGCCTTTCACAGGGTTTTATTAACATTATTATTATTATTATTATTTTTAAACGAACTTATAAATTTGACGGGTCTAGGTTTTTCTACTTCAACTTCTTGTATTTGCCGGGGTTTAAATCAAGAGATGTACATCTTCTTCTTTGAAGACCTTTTTCTTAAAATGAGCATCGGATGTTTGTTTTATCTGAATTTTAAATAATCTCTTTTTAATTAAATACCTCAAAACAAGTCATATCCATAGATATATTGTCATACAATTTAATGGTAATGTTATTTATACATCTACTTGTAAAGATCTATGTCTCCCTTTGATATAATACTGTCTGTTTTGAGTCTCGTGTTCGTACGGTTTTGCTCTTGATCTCACCCTAAAAGGCCTTATATTATTAAGAGGTGATCTATTTATTTATGAATTATCACATATATCCATTCTTAAACGATGTAGCACTGCACAGCTTACTCTTTTCTTATAGGAATTGATGACTATCCCACTACTATCAATGTAAATCCTCCGAAAACCATCCTTTAATTTTAGGGGTAAATCAAGGTTATAATATAGTGCAACCTGATTTATTTTAAGGGTTTTTATGTAGCAATGTACAAGATCTAACGCATCTGGCATCAAAACCTACTGAGTCAAATATGGACATTGGTTGTGAGCCCCTCTCGTTAGGGCGTAGTAAAAATATTGTACAACCAAACTGCTGCAAATATCACACGCCATGATAGATCCTTGTTATCACATGTAACTTTCAATCAATTTATTTGATGAAAATTTTAAAACCTATAAAAAATGAAACAAATAAGAAATTAATAAAATGATGAACAAAATTGAATAATTCAAAGCTAACAAAGTAGCAATACTCACAAGGATCAAGATTTCAAAGCACTCCATGTAATCTTCTTCTTTTCTCTCTCTCTTTTTTTTTTTCGGTGATGTAAAAATAGATTCTGGAGCAATCTTGTCACGTGGAAAGTAGTAAAAGGAATAAGGGGCAAGCTCTTCGTGAACATCACTATAAAATAGAATATGTAGCAGATGAGACAATTTATTTAAAAGCAAGAATTGATGAACCCTCAAAAAAAAAAAAAAAAAAAAAAGAAATGATGGTTAATACTTAAACTTTAGTAGGAGCCGAGGTTTTTCACATGAAATTAATGACAAAACTTAAAGGAAGGAAATGAATGATCATCAATCAAGAATTTGAAAAACGAATTTCAGGATTTTTTTTTTTTTTTTGTTGTTGTTGTAAATTGTTTTTGAAATCCATGATTGATGACCATTTCTTTCATTTATCTAATTTCTGTCATTTTATATGGGAAGTCTCGCTCCTGAAGGATCAATTGTATTTATTGGCAGCTTGCTTTAAAAAAAAAAATTACAAACCCTTCTGTGAAGACTGCTTCTGAAGTGCAAGTGTGAAAAGTAGCTTGGAGGATGAGCCAAGTCAGCTAGGTGTGGATCGCCAAGCTGGCAATCAGAGTTTTAGCAAGGATTGCCAACTTGGCCAAAGTTGTTAGAAACTGAGTACTGTAATATTATCCTCCGAGTTTCCAGGAGGTTGTTAGATTTTTTACAAGAAAGTTCTAGATTGTTATCTTATTAGAGCTGTGTAATTATTCAACGGTTTAAGTATAATGAAGAGAATTCTCAGAAAATTATTCTGAGAACCATTTCATACTTTTTCTGTCTCTCTCTCCATTTGCTCTTCTTTCCTTTTCACATTTGCTTGTTTTGTTGATCTTAGTACATATTTATCTTATAATACTGACCACACGGCAAGATTGCTCTATTTTATAATAGTGCAAAGGAAAAGATTATGTGGAGTGTTGCTTTTTATCCCCTAATCCTTGGTGAGTATTCTAACTTGTTAATTTCGAATTATTTGTAATTTAATTCATCAAATTTCTTAGTTTTTCTTTTGTTTTATTTTTGCATGTTCGTCTTTTGGTTTCCAACTAATTTCGGAGAATAGTTTGCTATGCTAGATCATGTGTGCAGAGATTATGGGGAAGCTTGAGGGCATGGAAAGTACAGACCGAGAACGGTTATGGCCTCAGCTTGTTTATGGTTTTAAGGTTCTTTCACAACGCTCAAAGGTATTTTTGTTATTTTGAAAGCATTCATTTATATTGCTTCTTTCTTTGTATTTTGTTTGTTGCTCTTGTCGTTGATTGGGAACGTTTATAGGTGCTTTTGACCAACAATAACACGTCTTGGATATTCATCATGTAGCTTGTTGGATTAAAATATGATCATATGTGTGAAACTGAATATTACTTTAATTGTGTACTATAATATCATTTGTTGAAATCTAAAATTTGCACATGCAGTCGATTTGTTCTTTTGTGTGTGCTTAAAAAAGAACTTTTTCCTCTCAATAACTTGTCAAACTTTCAAAACACGTGGCATATAAATATATGGACACTGATACGAGTTTTGAATCTCGTCTCTTGACCATAACTAGCTGGGAAAGACAGACATATTGCTCAATTTTAAGAGTTCTTTATTCTCACTTTGAAGACATTATTGTCTGTGGTTTAGTAGTTGAAGAGGATATCTGATTGGGAGATATTTGAAAAGGATATGTTTTTGCTGGTAAACATAAATGCTTAAGATTGTTCCCTTTACTATATATACAAAAAAGGAAGAATGATTGATTTGTATACATTTATTTTAACCAAAAAAGATAAGCAGAGTTTAACTTTATGCTATTCTTTGAGTTGTGTGCTGTTTTCATTTTTGTTTTTTAGTTGTGTTGGTAGCCTGGTTGACTAAGATATTTTCGTTTTGAGGATTTTGCTTTCCTTCCTTGTTATTGTTGTCTCTTGTTGACTTTCTTGTTGGAGTCTGAAGTTCTGCCTCTGTTGTTTCAGCTCCAAGACTATGTCATTCTTTTAGATTCTGAGAGATTGAGAATGACCCCAAAAAATGTGAAGATGGTATCATTCACTCTTTCTCTCTCTCTTTTCCCCCAATTTCTGCTTAGATTACTTTTTAGTGATTACTTCATTTGGCTGCTACTAAAAACCTTACAGTTTTTTTTCTTTTTTATTTTTTGGTTAAATTATTTGTCTTTTATCTTGATTCCTTTCTATTGGTCGTTGCTGTGGTTTTTTTCCTTTGAAAAACTGCAAATGAATGTTAAATTCATTGCGCATTTATTTGGTGGATAAAAGAACTCTTTTCCTCTTGCGTGAAATACACACACACACACACACACGCACACATAAATTATTGAGTTTGTATTGAACTTGGCAAAAGGAACTAAATACACTTGGCGTTTGCAAATTTAGTAGTGCTTCTAACCTCGGGCAGTTTAAGGTTTCTTTTTGGTGAATCTTCAATAGGAGCATGTCTCAACTTTTTCTGTCCTGGGAAAAAACCAGCTCAAATTTGTTCAGAATTGTGGTCTAATAAAAAAAATCTTTATCTTATTTATCTTTCATCCTATTATGAACTTATTCTCAGATCTTAAACATGTCCAGAGTGTTTTTAATTGTTGTTAAAGCAATATAAGAGAAAAGGCATTAAATCTCCAAAACACAGGTACCAGACTTAATACTGCATTTGTTGCGTACCTAAAACTAAAACCTGTATCATTTTAATTCTTATCACTCCTACTTTATTTTTCCAATTCACTTCCTTTTTCTGTTCATTTCACGTTAAAGACAAACTACCATTCACGCAACCAAACCAAATTTGTTGTTTCTAATCCCTATATGTACCTATATATATGTATATATGTTTCTGTTACATAATGTCCTTGTTTCGCATATTACATAAATACATTATAATGTTTCACTTTATTGGTTAACTAAACTTGGTTAATTTTCTGATCATCTTTAAAATTTAAATTCACAACCAAACTATTGAAATAAATCAACCTATCTACTTTATAATGTTTTCTTAATTTGTAAAATTTTACTTGTTAACAAATTTCTTTAAAAGACTCAATTAATAAAATGCTAAATGAGAAAACTATACACTCGTTTTTCATATATAGATTTACAAGAGCTATAGAAAAAACAATGCGCATGTGCAAAGCACGTGGCCTCAGCTAGTTAAGAAGAAAAAAGCTGTATTATATAATAGACGAGTACCAAAGCATTAGGTGTCAAATAATTGGAAAAGGAATATCAAGATTTGGATTCAGGAAATAAAAGTGGACTGAGCTGAGACGGAACTGCGAAACAAAGTTGCACTTCCTTTCCTAGTGATAATCATGTTGGAATTTGGTGAATATTTCCAGATTTAGATGATTTATTTGATTGAAATAAAATTTTGCCTTTTAAGATAGTTTGCTAATTAGTTTTCTAATTTCTCAATTATTAGTTTCTTAATTTTCTTATATAATTACTTTCCTAAATAAGAGGAAAAAAACGTAGCGTTATCTTCTTTTTTGTTAAGATAGTATTAGAGTCAGTTTTAAAACCTCGTAATCCCTTTGAATCCGTCTATTGAAGAGACATTCTTTGAAGCCTCCATTTTTTTTTTTTTCTCGAATCAAATGCCCAAATCCCAGATCACTGCAAGTCTCCACCATTGCAAGTCTGGAGTCGCCGGCCTCCCAAGCTGCTGTGTTCTTTCCTTCCCGTCGCCTCCAAAGCACTGAGGCCAGAGGAGCCACCCGAGTGCTTAGAGGATGATTTCCGAGTAAATATCGTTACTAGTGGATTTTTTTAAATCCATAAGAAGATTGTACTATTATTATTATTATTATTATTATTATTATTATTGAAAAAAAGACAAAAGAAAAAAAAAAAAAAAAAAAGAAAACAAAAGGAGAGGGGGAAAAAGGAAACAGAAAGGGAAAAAAAGAAGAGTTAAAAAAACAAAAAGAAAAAAAAAAGGAGAGTTAAAAAAAAAAAAGAATTTGAAAAAAAAAAAGATTGACTAGTTTCATCCCTTTGATTCCTTGATCCATAATCCTTTTTGATTTCTTGATCCTTTTATCTTTGATCATTGATGCCATTGATCACATTAATCTCAGATGAATCCATGTAAAGCATCATCCAAGAACGCATACAAAAAGTTTGTGTTGTGAAGCTCGTGTGGATTTGAGCATGGCATATGAAGCTTATGAAGTTGAAGCTTGCACTGTGAAGCTCGTTTGAATATTGAGCCTAGCATATGAAGCTTTTGGAAATTAATCTGTTGTAAAACTCACATGAACTTGAATCTAGCATGTGAGATTTTCAAAGTTATTCTTAAAGTTTTGAAGGCAAGTTGGCAGGTACCAACTTGAGTGGAAGTGTTGGAATTTGATGAATATTTCCAGATTTAGAAGATTTATTTGATTGTAATGAGATTGTGTTTTCTAAAATCGTTTACTAATTAGTTTCCTAATTTCCTAATTTCCTAATTATTAGTTTTTAGATTTTCTTATAATAATTAGTTTCCTAAAATAATTTAGTCTATGCTCTTATAAATTACACCTTTTATTGATATGAATAATAATAAGAAGAAAAAATGTAGCGTGATCTACCATTTTGTTAATAACTCAATCCTTTAAAACATATTCTATACTACTTTTTAAAAAAAAGCATTTTCTTCATTTTCAAGAATCTAACTACTTTTATACCTTATCAAGCATCTTGGCATTTTGGTGCCAACTGCCAAGCCAATGCATTATTTATCACAATCCTAACCTTTTTTTTTTTTTTTTTTTTGAGGGATGCAAAGAATATTAGGTGTGGTGAGAAAAAAAATTTGTTATTCAGAAAGAACAATGGAATGTTAGAGGCATCAAAATTTCCCCTAAAAACTTCACAGAATATGTTTATAAAATAATGTGGTAAGTGGTAAATCACTTTTAAATTTACCTGCTACCATAAATTAAAAACTCACTTTTAAATCTATAATCTATAACTGTCTTATAAAGTAAAGTTGCACTTTTTATTATTCATAAACTTGGTTTATCTATTTTATCATTTTCTTCTCTCTCTCTCTTTTCTTGCCTTCTTCCATTATATATATATTTTTTTCTGTTTACCTTCTCTTACTCTTCTATCATATACTCTTAATTATCTATTATTACCGTCCCACTACGTGACGGGTACTAAGCTCACCACATTAAATTTTTAACTATAAATATAAATTTTTAAAAATTAAAAAGATATTTAAAAAATTAAAAATTTTAATTAATTTTTTTATTTTTGTTTTGTTTTACTTTACTTTATACTCTTATCTATATATTATTACCGTCCCACCACATGACCATGTGATATTTTTAAATAAAAATTAATTTTTAAAAATTAATAAAAGTTTAAAAAATCAAAAATTTTAATTAATTTTTTAATTTTTTGTTTTGCTTTACTTTACTTTGTTTATCTATTCCGTGCAAATTCTAAAACCATCACGTGACAATTTTAAATAAATAATTAATTTTAAACATTAAACAAATTTAAAAAAAAATTTTAATTATTTTTTTGTTTTCTTTTTCTTTGTTCACAATTAATTTTAAACATTAAATAAATTTTAAAAAAAATTTTAAATTATTTTTTTGTTTTTTTTTTCTTTGTTTTGTTTATCTACTCCGAAGCATGTGCATTTGAACTAGTTATCTGCTAAATTGTGAGAGATATTCCTTCAAATTGGGAATAAAAATCAATATTACTTTCTGCTCTGGTTAAATTTAAAAAAACAAAAAATTCGGGTTAAAAGTTTACAGACATAAAGAGATATATTTTTAACATTTTTTAAATCAAAATGGAAATTCCATGGATAATATGACATAAAACCGTAGTTAAGGAGTCGTTTTTTTTTTTTTTTTTTTTTAATATATTTTTTTAAATTGGTTAAAGCAGCCTGGTTCCCTTCAAAATATGGAGATAATTAGACAAACGAAATAAAATAAAAAGTATTAAATTTAGCGACAAATCATAACACCTTACAAATCTGATAAGAAATTTCAAATTTTGCCAAGTACGTATAATTTATGGTTAATTACACGACTCACTCGACAATAAGATGTAGATTGTGAATTTTATTATTTTTAATCCTTAAGTTAAAAAGAAAAAGAAAAAAAAAACTGTTTTTCTGTTAGAGAATTCATTTTTTTTTAGAAATGAAATTTTTTTTATTAACATTAATTAAAACTTGCAATTCTATTTATCTGAAGACTTTTCTTTTGGGTGGAATTATCTACCCAAGACTTGGTACAAACAGTTTTTTTTTTTTTTTTTTTTTAAATTGTTTATCAAAAAAACAGTTTTTTAATTTTTTTTAAAAAGCTAATTACAAATTTACTAACAGTTTGACATGTCAGAAGAGATGGCAGAAGCATAGAGGGTAACCTTCGGAATCGTTCTTTTGCTATGAACAAATAGTTGGAAATTGTTATTAAGACCTATTCTTGTAAGGATTTAATTATTTATCGTTGCATGTAGAATTATTTATTGAAAATTTTTAGAAATTATATCATTAAAAAATCAAATCTTTCATACAAAAAAATTATAAAAAAATTAATCTAATATTAAAAAAATCTTTAAGAAAATATTTAAGGGGTATGTTAAAAAAAAAAAAAAAATTTAGGGGTATTTGTTATGTAAATCTAATTCCTTTGCTATTTTTCATTTTTTGAGGTTACTTTCCAGTCATTTAGCATTTTCATTTCAAACCTATCATGCATATTAACATTTTTGGATTAAAAGTTTCTCCCACTTCTACTTCTAAGTTTAAATTCTAAAATGTCAATATTTTTTCGTTTCATTTCTGATTAAGTTGATACTTTTTTTTAAAATTTATTTTACTATGTTCATAATTAAACGACGAGCAAATCCATATTCATGTACCCTATTAACACATGCTAAGATTCTATTTGATTAGTTAGAAAATCATTCTTTCATTTTACCAGTTTTAACATCTATCCAAACATCATTTTAAAAGTTATTCCCTTTTCACATTGATTTTTTTTTTTTTTTAAAGAGGGAAGGCTTGACTTTCAGTAATAATTTATGGTTTGAAATGATTGTTTAATAACACATACAAACTCCGTTAGAACCAAATAGAAATTATTTTTATTTATAGCAAAAATAATTTATCGTTTCAAACAAAACTTTAAATAACACATATGAAATATACAAACTCTTTAGATTAAATGGCTTATTTGATGCACCGATTAGGAATGAAATCTTCAACTTAGGATTGATCAACTTTTTAAACTCTAATTATAATTTTTATTGATTTAAAAAAAAAAAACAAAAAACTGATAGAAAAATTAGGTTCAGAATGATACACTAAAGGCACGATAAAGCTCCAGAGAAAAAGTAGAGAATGGATACACTAAATAGAATAATCGAAATACAGAGACGTGAGAGCTTGAAATTCCCATCGCATAAACGTAATCTTGTTTGATCCTTTTCGTTATATTCCTTTCTAGCTTTCAGTCACACAACGCCACTTCGTTTCACTCCCCTGTTTTACAAAAACGAAAATTTAGCTAAAAAAAAAAAACTAAAAAAACTAAAAAAAAAAAAGGGGGGGCACTATATTTGGTCACACGTCTTGTTTACATTGAGCCAGCTTCTCTTCTATTTATTTCCCTATAAAAATAAACCATAGTATTCTTCTTCCATTTATCTCTCTCCTCTGTAACTGCCCCTTGTTTTCTCGTACTTTCTCTGACTTCTGAGCTCAAGACGAGCAATGGTGGTTTTCAACATTTCCAGGGTCCAGACCACGCCGTTCGATGGCCAGAAGCCTGGTACCTCCGGCCTCCGCAAGAAGGTTCGCTTCTTTCTTTTGATCTATCTTTTTTTTTTCCGAACCTCTTCGAATTCTCGATTTTTCGCGCGATTCACCGTCGATTCGTTTACTATCGCGGATTTTGCTTCGTTTTTGATCGAATTTTAGCTTAATCGCAATTGGTTGAGAGCTTTGGTGGGATAGAAATTGCGTCATCGTGATCTCCGACTGGATCAGACGGATCTGATTCTGGTTTCGGATTTCGCGAAATTGGATACTTATTTATCGGATATTGTCTCGTACTCAACATAGTTCTCGAAGAAGCTTACGATCAGTAAGTCTAGTGAACTTAGTTGATTGACAAAGTGAAATGAATTTTCTTGGATAAAATCTATGTTCTTTTCGTTCATTATTGGTTTGAATTTATATGAATTGGTACATCTATTATATTTTGGCGACCAAATCGTGTATAATTTTTGAAATTTTATTTTATATATATATATATATATTGGAGGTGTGGCTCATGAGAGGTTGATTATGTCCATGTTCATGTCAAAGTCGGGTATTGGTCACCAGTGAGTTTGAAAATAGAATGAACTTTAAAAAAAAATAATAATAAATAAAATTTGGACAAATTACACTTTTTCCCTAAACTTTAGACCTTGTCACAAAGTGCCCCGTCTTGGGATTCAGGCAATTGCGGATGTATAACTAGTAAATATGTTCCTCCTCAAAGTCAAAATATTTTATTGTTTATGAGGAATTACGCTTACTTGTTTTTTAGTACAAGTAGCTATAGAACTTTAATTTGTAACATTCTTTCCTGCTGACCTTTGGAAAAGTTTGTGAATTTCTCCCTCAATTAAATTTTTGACGAAAAACTACATTTAACACTTGTTGGAAGCATCAATTGGCGGTATAAGCATAGAATTATAAAATGACACACATTTGCAACACTCATCAATTGGCGGTATAAGCATAGAATTATAAAATGCCACACATTTGCAGCACTCCTGACACCCATTGCCATTAGTAATTGTGAAATAACAAAGTTATCTATAATAGAGAAATATGAGAGAAAAATGACAGTCAACCATAAATATTTACTTTTTTTAACATAATTATAAGTGTTTCACATTTATTATTCACAACTCATACTTCAAACGATTGTTATGTGAAATTTTTCGTCAAAAAAATAATTAAGGGGGAAAATTCACAAACTTTTTCAAAATTCAAGGGGAAAGAATGTTACAAATTAAAGTTCAGGGGCATTTTGTGATAACGTCTGAAGTTCGAGGGTAAAAAATTTAAATTGTCCTTAAAATTTCAATTTCTGTTGTAGAGGTGGTCTGCGGAGAAGTGAAGTAATTGAATCTCATCAGACCTACTAATGTTTTTATTCATTCATCAATCAGAAAGTAGTCTACCGTTTTTATATGTATTTTAGTTGGCTTCCATAGTCTGCAACTTAGCATACTTCTTTATTAAAGGTCTTGCTAATATTTTAATTGGCTACCTTTAAGTTTGAAACACGCTTACTTTATTGAAATCAAAGAAGCGCTATTTGGGTCTTCCTTCCCAAAAAATTAAAAAAAAAAAAGGGGGGTAGAAAATAAAGAGCTAGAACTACTTGGTCCACTTTGTCTGACGTTTAGGTCTTTTTGTTTTGTATGAGAAGGGAATACCTCTGGAGTCGTTTATTTAAGGGGGACAAAAAACACAAACAAACAAGAAATATTAACTATGACATATATTTATATATACATAAATAGACAAAGTCTCCTATCTGGAGGCTGAACAGTTCGGTAAATGTAATATCACGACTAATGTCTTGTAACACAAACTCATTAATGTGTAATATTTTTTGTTGATACTTGTCACTTGTAGTAAAAGTTTCAAAATTTAGCTTGTTACACATAAAGTTACATAACGTTACATGTAAATCAACTGTTAGTTGCACAAATATGAGAAAAAAAGTTATATCTGCCGAACCCCTACAGGTGGTCGACATGAGACTCATCCTATATATACGTGTGCGTATGTATATTTGTGAAGTTTGAAGTTTAATGAAATTGATTTTTCTTGCTTCTAACTTCTAAGGTTAGAAATGTCTTTATTGTGTTATAATATTCCCCTGAGCTTGCTATTGTTTCTGTATCGTGTTACTTAATAATTATGGTTTTTGTACCTCTTCAGGTGAAGGTTTTTGTTCAGCCGCGTTATTTGGAAAACTTTGTTCAGGCAACATTTAATGCCCTTTCTGCAGAAAAAGTTAGAGGTAGGATCTTATCCTGCAAATATCGTTCTATGCATATTTTTATTTATTTATGGATGTGTGTATGCATGTCTTAGATCCATTAATTATTTTGAGTACTTCTTATAAAACGAAAGTATATAAAGTCTCAAATTGTGTATTTTGAGCTACTGTCCTTGAGGTTGGCTGGAGGCTCCTTTTATTTATCCATACCTTGCACCTCAAAGTAGAAATTTAATGATTTAAAGTAGTAAGTTCACTTGCTCTATATCGGAGTAACCTTATTTTGGAAGTTCCCATGCATTTCAGATACCGAACGTAGAATTCTATAATCAAAAAGATTGTGCTGCCTCACTTCTCATTGGCATTCATTTCTTTATCTATGCTGGAGATTTTCTATCATGTTGTGGCCTGTGATTGACAAGTCGTGCAGTAAAATTATCAGAGTTTTTGGGGTTCATATATTTTTTTTCCTTCTTTCTTTTTTGAAATTGTTTTTGCACTCAATGTGTTTCTTCCCTCTTCACTTTCCTTTTATACTTCCTCCGAGTCCATGGACTTATGTTTCTTGAATGGGTCTATTTAAATTATTGCATACCATGATCATTTGTTGTAGGTGCAACACTTGTTGTATCTGGTGATGGCCGCTATTACTCAAAGGATGCTATTCAGGTACTTCATGTTTTTGTTATTTCTAGATTCAATTTGAATTAACATTGCAATGACAAACGAGACACTATTTCACGTTCCAATCTGATTTTTTCTAATGACAGATCATAACTAAGATGGCAGCAGCTAATGGAGTAAGACGTCTATGGATTGGTCAAAATGGTTTACTTTCAACTCCTGCTGTATCAGCTGTTATACGTGAAAGAACTGGTGTTGATGTAAGTTATAGTTCATAACCATCATGTGCATGTTTAGCAGTTTTCGACAGTTCTAACTTCTAAGATAAATATGTGCTTCCAAACTTCAATATCAGGGATCTAGGGCGTCTGGAGCGTTTATATTGACGGCAAGTCACAACCCAGGAGGTCCTCATGAGGTAGGTCTTATGTCGTAGTTATTCTTTTCTTTTTTTCTTATTTTGTTTTGTCCAATTGTTGGGAGCTTGGGGATTGGCAGAGCTGTTTTTTAGGATGATAATTGCCTTCGTGTTTGCAGTAGTTTAGTAGCTTACCGACCACTGGTGTTTGAATCACTTCATGCAGTTTGTTCTTTTCTTTGAAGAAATCGACTAATAATTTTTTCAATGGTGGTAGATGTATTGTTTACTAGAGATGATTTGTAATGATCACGTCCTTTTTGTTTCTGCATTGCAGGATTTTGGCGTCAAATACAACATGGAAAATGGTGGACCTGCTCCCGAGGCAATCACTGACAAAATATATGAGAACACAAAAACAATCAAGGAATATTTCATTGCAGATCTACCTGATGTACGGCTCCCATCTTAAGCCCAATTTTGTAGAATTTTTGTAAAATCTTATCAACAGTTTTGCGATGGCTATTTAGCTTTGTTTTTATTTGTTCTTATTTCATAATCCTCAATATATGGCAGGTGGATATCTCTACAATAAGTGTAACAAGCTTTGGAGGACCTGAAGGACAGTTTGATGTTGAGGTTTTTGATTCTGCAAGTGATTACGTAAAATTGATGAAGTAAGCTCACCTTACGGGATCGTATTTTCAGACGTGTTTGGTTTGTACATTGTGGAAGTATATTGTGTAAGCAATCACTTAAATGTAGTACCGGTACCAAGCCTGACTAGAGTGTTCTACTATATAGAAGCTAGGTATAGTAATCTCCCTTGCCTGTATGGCACATAAAGCTGTTGGATGATTTGTCTTTGGTATTCTTCATAAGAAGTTTATCGTCTTTCGTAGGCTCTATTGGCTATGACAATTTTTTATCCGAAATTTGTTTTTTCCTTATTGAGTACATTCTATTCCCTTTCTCTAATGATTGCTCTCTCGACTTTCCAGATCAATTTTCGACTTTGAGTCTATTAAGAAGCTGCTAACATCTCCAAAATTCACATTCTGGTATGTGGACAATCTTTCTTTGCCTACTAGGTGTTGGGACTTCTCTCTTTGTATATGCATGGTATGACATTGTAGGCTATAACCGAACTATGTTTTCAATGAAGTTATGATGCTCTACATGGAGTTGCCGGGGCTTATGCAAAACGAATCTTTGTAGAAGAGCTTGGTGCTCAAGAGAGCTCTTTATTGAACTGCACGCCTAAGGTTTGCCTAATTTCAAGACTGCTTTTGTAATGACTTTTAATCTGTGTAGCATTTTTACCCTATAGGTTCACCTGTCCTTAATTGTCATTGATTTCACGGTACCAGGAAGATTTTGGAGGAGGCCATCCAGACCCCAACTTGACTTATGCTAAGGAGCTGGTTGCTCGTATGGGATTGGGCAAGTCAGAGACACAAGATGAACCCCCAGAATTTGGTGCTGCTGCTGATGGTGATGCAGACCGCAACATGATCCTTGGTAAAAGGTAACTTCACCTAAGTGATTGAATTTTTTTTCCCTTCAAAAAGACAAATAAATAAATAATAAATAAATGTCATTTATAACACGTCTTGCTTTTTTAGGTTTTTTGTTACCCCATCTGATTCCGTTGCCATAATTGCTGCAAATGCTGTCGATGCTATCCCATACTTTTCTGCTGGTCTGAAGGGAGTTGCCAGGTTCTCTATTATCTTTCTGAGTATTTCTGAATCTATGGAATCGTATTGTCTCATTCTTTTTGGCACCTTAAGGAATGTAGGATCAGAATTTATGTTTTAATGCATTCTCGAATTGAATCTCAATGTTGACAACATTTTGAGGTTGAAGTGAAGAAACAGAACTGCGAGTGACATGACATTCATGAATCAAAACATGCATTTAATTACTGATTAGTAAAATCAAAGAATCTATGTCAGTGGAAAATGTTGCAAGAAAATAGGGTAATAGATTGGTAAGAATGCATATAATATTGGTTTTCTGACAAAAGGTGTTTCTGTACTGATGTTGGTGCAACCGACGTTTATGCATATTTGGTATGGTACTGCATCTATCTATTCTAGTGGCTTGAGCTTTCATTTTGATAGAACAGATTGGTTTTTTTTTTTCTTTTTTTGGCCCCCCCCCCCCCCCACCCGGGGGCGGGGGGGGGGGGGGGCGAGTACACCTTTATGCGAAGGCAATTTTACTTGGATCACAATATATGATGGGAGTGTTAACTATTTGCAGTGTGTGTTTTATTTTATTTTATGAGGTCAAATTTTGGAGGTTCTTGTATTTTTGTTTGAGATCAGCCGTGGATTTCAATTTGCAGCTCATATGTTTTCAAGCTTTTCTCTTGGTGGTTATTTATTAATTTACCTTGACTTTGCTACTTGCAGGAGCATGCCTACATCTGCTGCCCTTGATGTTGTAGCTAAGCATTTGAATTTGAAATTTTTCGAGGTAGTCAGTGGTTCCCTCTTTTATGCATTTATTAGTCTCTTTTTAATTTTCTGTTTCAAGAACAATGGCAATACCTTGATGCTGATACTGAGTTTTTGTTATATGTAATGAAAGGTTCCTACTGGCTGGAAATTTTTTGGCAACTTGATGGACGCTGGATTATGCTCAATCTGTGGAGAAGAAAGTTTTGGAACTGGTTGATTTTGCTTACCCTTTGTGAAGTAATTCAACTACTCTCTTGGAGGCCTGTAAATCTGAAAAGGTTGTAATGTTGTCATTTTTCATATCATTGTCCAGGTTCGGATCACATTCGAGAGAAAGATGGGATCTGGGCGGTTTTGGCTTGGTTATCTATTCTTGCACACAAGAACAAGGAAAACCTTGGTGGAGAAAAGCTTGTGACTGTTGAGGAAATAGTTCGTCAACATTGGGCTACCTATGGTCGCCATTATTATACTCGATATGACTATGAGGTATGGTGGTATTTTTTTGCTATTGTTTCTACCTTAATTTAGGAAGTGGAATGCCAAATTGTTGTGTTATTGGTGGGATAAAGACCCTTTGTTTGATTGTTTGAAATTGTTGCTTGAAGAATGTGGATGCGGGTGCAGCTAAGGAACTAATGGCATACTTGGTCAAGCTGCAATCATCCCTTCCTGAAGTGAATGAGTATGTTTATTCAGTCAACTTTATCCTACTTCTTTTCATAGGTTTCAAACTCTTTATTACATAGTAACAACTGTTATTTTGGGCGTATTCACATTTTCTAACCTGAAGATAAATTTTCTGACTTACTATTACATCATCTTAAAAAATAAAATAGACCTCACCATCTTAATTTTTTCCACCGTATTTCAGTGAATTTAGCATTCATCTTCGCTGAATTCTTTTATGTGCCTTGACTTTCATACATTTGTACTAGATGAGCAACCTGCATTCACTAGTCTGTATCTTTTCTGCATACTATAGTACTAATGATCCCTCATCATCTTATTTTGCCTTTCTTACGTTTAATTAAAATTTGACAACAAATGATCCAATGCTTTGTGCGAATCTGAAAGTACAGAGACACGGGCACACACACACACACACACGAATCCGCTGTGGAAGTATTATTAGAGAAAACTACCGCTAAAACGACTACATGCATGGATACCTGCAACGTTGATAATATTGGTAAAGGCATCAGCTGTTTATATGGCACTTGCTTTTGAGCCTATTATTTCTATTTTTCGTTAAAAATGGGTTACTGCGCTAGATTATTATCTGCTCATTTAAGCTATGAGGACTTGTCATCCAAACATTGGTGAGTCAAAAAAAAAAAACTCAGGTACTCAGAAGCCCATTTAGGTTTTCAGATTTCTGGGAGATGGATCTTTTTCATATTTAGGTTTGATTGAATGTTTTGAAAGTCAAATTAGTTTGGCAATATTGTCGACAAGGTTTTGGCAGCAGTTATTTGGAATTCAAATGTTTACCTTTGCCTGTAGCTTTGACGTCGTTATCCCCAGCAGTGTCATTTCACCTACTTATTTTGTCCCTTTCTTATGTTGGACTTCGTATTACCAGGATCGTGAAGAGTGCACAGCCAGATGTTTCCAAGGTCGTTGACGCTGATGAATTCGAATACAAAGACCCTGTTGATGGTTCTGTTTCAAAGCACCAGGGTATTCGGTACTTGTTTGAGGATGGATCAAGACTGGTGAGTTTTTATTTTCGCGTCTTAAATAGTTTATAAATTGTCTTGGAGGGTTGTTATAGTGACGAGCGGCTGAAGTAATTCTTGACATTGTAATTAGAGCTGGTTTTTCTTAATAAGCTAATATACTCGAGGACATAGCATTACCTAAACCATTAAGAACCTGAGTAATACAGTCCTTTGCTCGTTGCCTATACTACGTTTTAAGATTTCACGTATTTCCGTAGTTCTATGATATCAGATTCTCTTAAGATTTATTAATTTACTCTTTTCCTCGTTCCTCAAAAACACTGCAGGTTTTCCGCCTCTCAGGCACTGGCTCAGAAGGCGCAACCATCCGTCTCTACATTGAGCAGTACGAGAAAGATCCGTCAAAAACTGGGAGAGATTCTCAAGAAGCACTTGCACCTCTTGTGAGTAATCCACAATTTTTTCCCTACCTTGGTGGTTCACCTTCTGACCATTTCTACAGACTCACTAATCTGTTTTCTTACAGGTTGAGGTTGCTCTTAAACTTTCCAAGATGCAGGAATTCACTGGACGATCTGCCCCTACTGTTATTACATAGATCACGAATTCCTGCAGTGAGTCGAAAAATTTTACTTCTTTGAAATGATATTCAGGTCTGCTATACGGCTTTGCACTTACATAAAACTATTGAGGAACTTTTATGTGGATTTGGTGCTTCCTAATCATCTTTCTACATTTGCAGCCGAGTCTTGTTTTTTTCAGCAGACCCAATTAGGGAACTGTGGACGACTATAGTCTGTCCTGATACAAATTTTTTGGTTCAATAAGTAAGTGAATGTTATCACAAAACTCGGTCATTGATATCTTAATCTGGCCCGAGCTTTTCTTAATTCTGGAATTGCTTTTTCTTTTTTCTTTTTTCTTTTTTCTTTTTTTTAATTTGATTATTGTTGTGTGTGTTTTATGTGCGATTTGAGTTTGTTTGAGTTGTGCTTCTGAAATCCTAACCTTTCTAGATCCATTGAGTTGCAAATTGTGAAGTATACGTCTTAAGTTTTGTATTTTCTAGAGCATTGCCTTGTTATAAAGTGCCAGATTAGAAAAGTAAGGGCTTATATGGAAGTACATTCTAAAAATTACTTTTATCTTTCTGAATTCAAAATTGATGATTTGTCATAAGTGATTTACCTCTCCAAAAAAGCTTTCAATGAAAGTCACAAAATGTGGCTTTTAAAATAAACTTTTCTAAGTAGATAATTTTATTTTTATCGGAGTTTAACAAGATATTATGGGGATGTTTTGTTTTGTTTTTATTTGTTTTGAAAATGATTTTGTTTTGGGTATGAAAATGGAGATGAAAATATATTAATAATGAATGATAATGAAATTGTTTTTGAAATTGTGTTTGGTTATGATTTTAGTAAGAAGGATTTGAATATAAAAGAAAAGAAAAAAAAAAAGTAAATTGTGTTTGAATGTGCTTTTGCAAACATGTTTTAAGTTATTAAAAAAAAAAAAAAAAAGAAAAGAAAAGAAATGAGAATATTATTCTTGCCTGTATCTTCTAAAGATACTATTATTGTTTGGGGTACATGTGGGCCTCATGGTGGTGATAAACGCCTAAAGATCAAACCTATATTCTTGCCAGTATCTTCTAGCATTCTATATGTACCCGAGGAGGGTAGGAGTTGAGCTTTTGTACATATACTACTAGCTAGAGAGGGTAGTGCCTTGAACCGAATCCATAGGGTATAGGGCCTATGGAGTATGGATCCATAAGAAGGGGATACGTCTGTCAATAATTTCCTTCTCAAGCAGGTAATTAAAAATTTTCTCAGCAAGGCCAAACTTTAGCTCTCGATTGTGAATGTCTATGATGTGATTGTTAAGTAACAAGTTCCATTTCTTGAGAGTCAATATTTGAGCCATAAATCATATCATTGTTGTTTTTAACCACAAAGAGTTTATGACTCTCATTTCTTATCTAAACATCTTTCTTTTCATTGGTTGAGCTCAACCTGAACAAACCACAAGTCATACATTCCTTCAGCCTATATTTGGTAAGAAGGAAAGAAAACAGGAGGGAAAAGAAAAATGGAAGTGAAAAAAAATAAGAGGGAGATAAAAGATTTTACACCCCTTTTTTTTTTTTTTAATGATTTTTTATATCATAGAAGGAAAAAGTTTTATAGTTATTATTTTATTTATCTATACATATATTCTTTTACTTTAAAAGCAATACATATATATTATTATGCTTTTACATAGATTATAGTTTTTCTTTCACTTTTGAAGAGATTAAAAATAATAGGTCCTACTATAACTTTTTTTCATTCTACTTTCCTTTTACTCTTCCTCCCTATCAAACATGCTAGTTTGTCGTTTTCTATTTAAAAAAAAAAAAAAAAACATTACATTAGTTTGATGAAGTTAAAATTTTTAAATTGAAGTTAATTGATTTTTTAAAAATTAATTATAATTGTTATTGATTTTTTAAAGGAAGATAAAAACTGACCTTGCGTGGTTGAAAAGTTCAAATTTAATATTTTTATCTTAGTTTTTATTTTTTTTAAAAAATTAACAAAAATTATTATTAAAATTTAAAATTTACAACTCAAACTCCTCCATCAAATAGGCAGATAAAAAAAAAAAAATAGTACAATTTGGTAAGCTCTGAGTAAATATGCAGTAAAATGGACCGTAGTAGGCCTGAGATATGGTCAAAGTCTACTGTCCACGCGCAATATATATAGTGGCCTTCATTGTCAGTGTGGGGTTTGTTCTTAGCTTTGTTGATTACGCGTGTCCCAACTCCTAACTCAATCGTCCAATCCAATTGGTTCCCGGTTCCTTTTCATTGCACTTTGCTTTCGG
Organism: Ficus microcarpa; assembly: GCA_025413485.1. NCBI lineage: Eukaryota > Viridiplantae > Streptophyta > Magnoliopsida > Rosales > Moraceae > Ficus > Ficus microcarpa. The sequence continues at coordinate 11,610,674 of CM046385.1, read as the reverse complement.
GTGTATCCCCCGTCCACTTGTTTGGAGAGAGAGAGAGAGAGAGAAGAGTTTAGTGTTAAAAAAAAAAAAAAAAAGTTGTTTGTCGTATTAGGTAGAAAATCTCAACTCTATCGCTGCGTTGAAAGCTGGTAATTGATGCTGGTAGTGAAAGATGTTGACACTGAAATATTGACAGTTTTTAAAAATTTGTTAGTGCTTAATTTTTATATGTTCTTCCTCTTACATTTTGGCAGCCGCTGTTCTCTTCTCATCTCGTCTGGATTATCATTTGCAAAGAAAAAGTGAATTTAACGATATTGTTATTTTCATTATTTTGCTTTCAAACCCATCGTTCCGCTGGCTTTTCACTTTTAAACTCGATATGATTGGATTAAAACGCATGACTTACAATCGAAGAAAGATTTCCGTACGAAGGTACACATTAACGCCTTAAATAATTGTTTCTGATGCAAGAAATGGACTGCTGTGAATAAACTAAGGATAATCTTTTTTGGGCTAAACATGAAAGTGTACATATATACATATATATATAAATTTATTCGGTCGGGTCCATCCGTATAAGACCGGCTTAACTTGAGGGAGAGAGTGGAATAACCCACTAGAAAGAGAGAGAATAGATAGAGAGAGATATGAATAACTTTCTCATCCAGCTATCTAACAGTGTCAGATAGGAAAGTTCTTGCATGTATTTATATATATAGACAAAATTAAATGAAGGATCATGTTTTGAATGTTTTTTTGTAATCTTATCAACTCTAATATTAAAATTGATAATTAATTTAGTATTTTAAAATGATAAAATTATCAATTTTAATATTATAATATGACATAAATATAAGTGGATGTCAAATTTATGATATTCTTTCATATAATCCATATCTATACAATATATAAAAATGAGAAAAAAAGAATTGTCTTCATCTAAAACACGCATTTCAGTGGAAAATTTAATTATCTCAGTGTGTTTATTTTTTAAAATTTAAATATCATTTCTATGTATTTCATATTTCGACAAAAGATTTATTTCATATTTTGCAAATTTTTCTATTTTCTTGTAATTTCTTCTACTCATTTCGTTATAAATAAATTATATCGATTTAAGAAAATACTTTTCATTAACTTATTAAAACATTGTCTTTCAAACAAATTTTTTTTTAAAATTTTAAATTTTAGTCTTTTTTTTTATGCATTCGTCTATTTTTAATATTTCATTCCTTTTATCATTTTCATCTTTTTTAAATTTATTTCTATTAATTTTCCATAAATACATTCTTAAAAATTAATTAAAAAAAATTTTACAAGCTTAACACACACGTGCATATCACGTGCTTAAAAAACTAGTGTGTGTGTGTGTGTGTGTGTGCGTGTGTAAATACATGATTAACGATGAAAAGGTTGGCATGTTATGAGGTATATACAATGACAAACGGGTCTGGCTGAAAGGAAAGACTGGAGTCAATTTTTATTTTTATTTTTAAGTTTGAACCAAGTCAAGACTGGAGGCCTTGCAAAAATGAAACTTTCTGTTTATTATTTGCCCTTAATTTGAATTCTTTTCTTCTACATGTCCTTGCTGTGAAACAGAGAACAAAGAAAGAAAGAAAGAAAGAAAAAAAAAAAAAAACATAGGTGGAGAGATCATTAATTTTTAACCTAATAATGTGAGGTGATACTGATGATGCCCGTTAACAAAACTTAATTTATATACTGTACCACATAACTTACTATTAGTTAGATACAGAAACTTTATTAATTAAGTAAATGAGATTTCTCTTTTTAGACAAGAAAAAAAGGTAGGCATGTATGATAATATTAACGGAATTGTAACATATATGAGATTTTCTAAAAACGTTTGAATTAAATAGCATGTTTTAAAATATTTGAGGTAAATATCAAATTTATTAGAAAGCAATATACTTTCTAAAACAATTTATAAGGTAAATCATTTACTTACTTAGGTAACTCATTTATTTACTAGGTAAATCATAAATTTGCTATTCAAATTTATTTAAAGTTCTTTTTTAAGACTTTACTTAAAGTATTTTAAAATCTGCTTTTTAAGTTAAAAAAAAAAAAAAAACTATTTAGCTCTTTCTTCCTAATATTAACTAAGCGTCACATCTGTGCTAATCTGGTTTAAGATTTCTTTGGAACCACCTGTTGAGAAACTATACTGATCCGAGTGACAAGGACATTTTAAAACAAAACCATCATCGTCACTTGTAGTAAGCAACAACAATTTGACATACAAAAAGTACTATGCATTTTCCAAACATTATCACAAAAGTGAATTTTTAAATGCGCTGAACTTTTACAAATTTCTAATTAGAAGCAAATAGAGCATCTCTTAGAGTATATTCAATACAATGCTAAAAGGTTATACCAAAGGTAAATTTTAATATTTAGATGAAAAAAAATACTCTCTAATGAAGTGCTATATATTTGATGCTAAATTTATTAAATGCTAAATTTTATGATAAATTTACCATAAGATATGATTAATGCTAAATTTAGTATTTGATTTCTATTGATTATTCGCTTTATTTTTATCATGTAATTATTAAACTAGTTTCCTTTTTAAATTATTTATATATTAGATGTTTATTTTTACAAATTGCAAAACACAATAATAATAAAGTAAAAATAACGTTATAAATAACATTATACATTAAAATATAAAATTTTTTTCATACTTTTTTATAATAAATATAATATTGACATGAGTCAATACATTGGAAATGATCCAGTGCCGTATACCCGTCGACGGAGGCAAAATAACACCTCCTATATATATATACACAACAGCTTTCCACAACTTTGAGTCACCATCCCATTAACTAGTATGACAATAACCCTTGACCCTTCCACTACCCACAAGAGGGATTTTATTTTAAAAAATAAACCTTTTTCCCACCCGTAAACCAACAAAAAAAAAAAAAAAAGATTGCTCTTTTTCTTCTTTTTTATTTAAAAAGTAGACTTTTTTTTTTTGGGAAAATAAAAATGTCAATGACGTTTGAACGCCATCTTTCAAACATAATTATACAAGTCTACTTTTATTTTAAAGAGAAAAAATTATTATTTTCTAGTTTAGAGGATGTGAAAAGGATTTTTTTTTTCTTTTTTTTAATTTTTGTGAAAAGGAAACTTGTCTAGCATGGACATAACCAAAAACATCTCCACATTCACAAGCCAGCAGAATAAGGCACTCCCGCCGGAATCCACGAATCTCCGGTCAAGAAATTCTCGACCGTAAACTCCCCGGCCTCCGCCGCGCTCGTCAAAACCCGATAGCCCGGCCAGTTCACCCTCCCTCCGGTGGCGGCGCCGGCGCCGGAGTTCATATACTCGGCATAATAAAGCGTGCTGAGAGCAAAATCCCCCCTCCACGGAAGCCAGCCCTTAGGATGAATCAGTCCATCAAGATTACTCTTCATGATGACCGTCCTCGAGTACTTCTGCCATGGCCGGCCCAGATACGTCTCGAACGAGCCCTGGACAGGCCTCAGGTCAGACGACGCCGTGATACGCGAGTCGTGGATGACAATTCCTGTGTTCTCGTTAGGGTCGGTCCTGGCCTGAGCCGTGACGGTGTTAATCTGGCCGCTCATCGGCTTTCGGACGAAGATGTTGCAGTTCTGAAGGATGGCGACGGCGTCACCTGTGATGAAGTCGACGGTGCCGTAGATGTTGCAGTCGCGGTAGAACTGTCGCTTCGAGTAGACGTACAGGGTGTCCTGGTAGCCCTTGAAGCTGCAGCGGTGGAAGACCGAGCGGTCGGAGCCTGACCGGAGGGCCACGGCCTGGTGTTTCGCCGGTCCGGCGGTGTTCTCGAAGGTTATGTCCTGAGCGATGAAGCCGTCCCCGGAAACCCCTGAGGTTTAAGATATCATAGATATTATAAAGTGAGTAATTTTACATTTTAACCTAAAGTTAATTAAAAAGATGTGTACCGTAGTTCTGAACTGTAAATTTTTATCTTGCACGGATCTAACAATATTGACGTGATGGGTTTTTTCTTTTTTCTTTTTTCTTTTTTTTTAATGTATTTTTCTACTTTAAAATATGGATAAAAATTATAGGATTGGACTCTGTTCCGTCTATTTTTCTTATTTAATTTTGTAGTTTATAATAAATAATATTTGACTCGTACGGTCTTGATAAATTTTTTTTAAAAATAATTTCTTGGCTCGAATTATAAATTATGTCAAAGTTTGACTAGATAATAATATTGTCAAAAATGATAATATTGATGAAAGTATTTCTTAGATCAATATTTTAACATATTAATTGTCATCAATCATTGAGGCCTAAAAGGATAAAGAAAGGGGAAAAAAAAGAAAAAGAAAAAGAAAAAGAAAAAGAAAAGGAAAGGTACAATAGATTAGTCCTATGTGTACACAGCACACCTAGGCATGATGTTAATGTAACGACGTGATGCATATGTTTTAGTTAGAACCTTCAATTCTTAATTTATTATATCATTGAGAGAAGGTATAGAACACTATAACTAATTAAACATCTATATATATGTGTGTATGTGTGTGTTTATATATATATATATATATATATCTGAGCTATATCCAGCAGTTAAAGTTTCACGATGAATTAGCTCCACACTCACCAAAAGTGGCTGATTGGAAAGTTGTTGAACCATCTACATTGTTTCTATTCCCTGTAACGATTGTGGAGTCCATACCATCCCCAACAACCATCAAGTTGGTAATATCCTTCTTGATCTTCACATTCTCCTTGTAAACTCCCGCTTTCACGTACACAACAATCCTTCCACCACCTAGCTTCGCCGCCGCCTCCACCGCCCCCGAAATAGTCTGGTAATTCCCCGATCCGTCTTGTGCCACCACGATATCAGCTGTCGACGCCGCCCCACCGGATTGCAGAAGCTTGCGGTCAGCGGCGGAAACCCAATCGGGGAAGCCATCGGATAGCAACCGCCGTCCGTGGATTTGATTATCGCGAAAAGACGACGTTGAGGGAGTTGTCGCGGCTTTGTGAATGGCTAATGAATTGCTGAGCAGCTTGGAGAAGTTGCTCAGCATGGAAGGGAAGGACTCGAAGTGGGAAGAGATTTGGAAATCGGCGAAACCGTTTTGGCAAGTTTGTTGGTTGGCGAAGGAAGCGCTTAACCATGTGTGGGTGTCTAGAGGGTTCTTGTTGTTGGAGTTCCCGGAACGGTGGAGGAGATCAACCGTGTCCTTGTAGAGTTCGAGGCAATCTTGCCACGCCGATTTGCCTCGCTCGCCGAAGGAATTAGGGTCCATGGCGGAGATGAGACGGTGGGCTTCCACCGCTTGTTCCATGGTGGCTTTTAGGGCTAATTCGCCCAAGGTGACGGTGGTTTTTTCATCTAGGGTTGAGAGGTGAGTGGGTTTGAGGAAATGGTGGCAAACTTCGGGAAATGGGGTTTGTTTGCATGTTGAAATAGTGCCACTAGTAGTAGTAGTAGTAATGCCATGCACAACGTGGATAGAAAATAGTAGAAAACATGCACAAATTGTAGCTAAGATGACATTGTAATTATTATGATCCATATTGGAGATAGCAAATTTATGGAGTAACAGTGTGTGTGTATATATATATATAGTTTTGATGAGGAGCAAATTTATGAACTTTAGTTTGAAAAAAGCTCCAGAATTTTAGAGATATAAATTTAGAGATATCTAGAGACTTTGGGTATGTTTCTTGGATTTGCAAAGGTGTTACGAGAGGCACCTTTTTATAGGCAAAGGACTTGTAAACTGATTTGAGTAATGGTGCAAAGACTTGAGTTAAAACGCGTTAGATTGTTGATTAATGTGCTTTTTCTTTTGATAAATCGATATCTCAATTCTCTTTTAATATTATATATATATTTTAAAACATCCAGACTATATGATGTTTACGTGAAACAAGAATCCTATGAGCTTATAAACAATTGTTGTGTTTCTCTTTTCTTTTCTTTTCTTTTTTTTTTTTTGGATAAGAAATATCGTTGTGTTTCTTCATGTTTAGGGGCAAAAAGGTGTTAAATCTTAATCGATATTGTTTTTGAGTGCTCTATTGCTAGCTAGGATTTAAATTTGAAGTGAAAACATCAGCCCACTAGTAATTTAAGGGATTTAAATTAGAGTTTTTTAAAAGTTCTCGACAATTTTTATAAACTTTTTCATGAAGTATATATTTAGTGATGGAAAACTAATCAATAAATTGACTCATGAGCTTTTTTGTGGCTTCTATGTATCCCTTTTGGTAACTGGTCGGCTTAATGTGGACAAGGATAGAGGAACGTTCCAGTACGCAAGTGCGTAGGTAGTGAGGCCTAATTATTATTATTTTTAAAAACAAGGGTTAATTATTATTTCTTTAGATATACCTATTATAGATATCTATTTATTGGGAAAAAAAAAAAAAAAAAAACTACACACACACACGCACATATGGATATGACTGCTGTGAGATAATTACGTTAATTTTAAATTGATTTAATTTAATTGGTTTATGGCCCGTTCATGGTTTATACCAATTTCTTAATATCTTTGAAAAAGTTCTTCATTAGGGAAAGCTACCTTTTGGGCTAATGGGGGTACTCTTCAAAAGTGTGTTAATCAATTAGCATTTGGACTAAGAAACACATATTGTGTCTCTGTTTGAATCTCGACTAAATAGAAATAAGTCAAGAAAATCCAATTATTGCATATTACAAAATGAAGAACGGTTAGTAATAAAGAACCAAAAAAGTTCATTGATCGTATATTTACCACTATATCTATAGCATCTAAATCGCGGTTTTTTAGTATGATATCCCTACTAGCATATTCAAATTGTCAAAATCAAAACAAATCTAATGTGTAATAAGATATATAAATTTATATATTTACCGATTTATTTGTATAAATATATGAATAGGGCCGAGGTTTCTTTTCAAAAATAAATCAAACTTATACACATTGCTATTGTATTTTGATCAGGTCATACAATATGTCTCCGTCCTGCAATTAATTAACCCAATTAAAAGGTCAGTCATCACTTATAGATATTGGCAGAAATCAAACTGTGCACTAAATTTTTTATTTTTATTTTTATTTTTATTTTTAATTGGTGGCTATAGAAGATGAAACTTTCTTTTAAAGTGGGGTTTTCAACTCCAACCATAAATTTCGAAATACACATGAGGCGGCTCGTGAACTTCTGGATTTTTTTTCCCGCCATTAAGATAGGATTTTCCTTTAGTTAAATATTAGGTGAACAGTCGACATGTTTTGTTTAATATCTACGTGGGTTCTTGGTAGGTTTGTAATTTCCAGTTATCCTTATGCCACGTGGTTTTAAAGATCAGTTCTTATGACATAAAGTATAGCATCATTATGCAACTGACCAAAAAATAAAGCTTCTTACACGTGGCGTTTCTCTGGCCTCTGAGGCGTGATGATATTTTGAGATCGTCAAAGATGGAAAACCAAAAAAAAAAAAAAGAAGTAGAAACGGATATAATTTTCATCGTTACTTTGGATTGAATTTTTAACGGTTTGCTATATCACTGAAGCAGATTAATTAAAATACAGTTTTACTATTATCACAACAGGTTCTATCATTAAAAATAAAAATAAAAATAAAAAACAGCCAAAAGATTTTACATTTGGGAAAGAAAATGCTAATATTCTTCTCCGGAGATGGCCAAAAAAAAAAAAGGGGGCAAAACGCAACCTTTTGCTAGAATTCAGTTTTCATATAATTTTTCTGACTTCTTTTTTTTTTTTTTTTTTTTTTTGAAAAATTTAATAAGACGTTTCGATTCTATTTGGGATAATTACAAGTTCTTTTGAGATAACATATGTTATAATATTCTTTAAATAAGAAATTAAAATTATAAGTGAGATTTTATGGATAATCCTGCATTCAAAATGCTCCGAAATCCCCTATCCATGTTATTGGACCAAAAAATCTTTTTCTCTGTGCATGTGTGTATGTGTGTGTGTGTATATATAGATATATATATGAATTATATATATATATATATATGTATGTATGTATGAATGATTAGGCGAGCATTCTTGCAAAACCCCTAACGGAAAGTCAGGTAGAAGGAAACCATCTTGACACAACATGAGAAGTGAAAATTAAGCACGGGAGCTTGGATAAACGTCTGCGGATTAACTATTCCTAAGTGGTTTTTACTTACATGTGGTCAATAATTTCCATTTTGGAAGTGATGTGGTTTTTGAAAATGATTTTCAACTTCTAACCAGGAAAACACCTGTATGCCGTCTCTACCAAGATAATTTTATTTACAAATTTCGGTTTATTGATATGAATTTCTGCACAGTCACTTACATGTGCTTTTGGTTATTTAATTTAGCTAATTAAAGAATAACATTTATTAATTTATAGATGAGTTTGTATTTATTTTTATATTTGCTAGTATGGATTTTTCTTTGATATGTTCACACGTGATATATTCATATTGCCACATAGTTTTTATTATTAGTTTATGAAAAGGAAGCTAAGCATGTGTTTGGACCTCCATTCTAAACCTTATTTTTACAATCCAATTTTATCTTTTTTCTTCAGCTTTACTATTTATACAAGTTTCTAATTCAAACTTTAAAAGTCCATAATTTTATATAGACAAGTCCAACTAATATGATATTTTTTAATTGCAAAGAATTTCGAGACGAATAAAACAAGCTCCATATTGATTTTAATTTTTCCAAACATATTTTAAGTTTTTACACTTTTTAATTTCAGCAATTTAAATATCTTGACAAATATACAATTAATCTAAACCCAAATTTTACAATCCAAAACTTAACACCAAAAACATGCTAAGTATTAAGTGATTTAGATTATACAGTACATAAAGTATAATAAAGTCTCTCTCTCTGTTTGTACTTATTAGAATATGTCTGTGTCATATTTTTTGGCAACTACTATTCGGAATATTTTATTTGACTGTGCCATTTGCAACTTGCGTGTATAGGTTCTCTTGACGAGTTACTAGTTAATAGTGGGTATCAAGATAAAGGCTCGATGACCCATGCTAATAACTTTCTAAAACGACGTTTGTGATTAATACACTTTGGCAAGAACAGATATAATCTTGAAATAAGAATGTCACGTTATGTTAAGTGCCTGTAGTCTAACAGCTTCAAGTTATTACAAAGAACAACTATTTCACGAAAGACAGAGATCGCACTTGTAATTGTAGTTGCCCTAGTTTAACTTACAATGAGAGGCATTGTTTTCAAGGTTAAATGGTTAATTTATAGAGAAGAGGGGGAAAAAAAGCACATTGAAAAGCAAATTATTAAAACACAGAGAATTTAAAAGTTGTGCGATTTTCTTTTGTGATTTTTTTTTCTTTTTTCATTACAGTGAATTATGTCTCATTAAGGGGTGAAGCATTAAATATATTATGTGTGCTTTGTTTTTTGTTTTACATGATTTTATTCCTTATAATGAAGGATTAAGACATCTGATTAAGTCTTAACAAGTTAATGAAAAGGACCCAAATATAATCAATATACACATGGTTGCGTATTAACACTAGCTTTTCTTTTATTTTTTTTTCTTTATAATATGCATGACTCTATTGGTTGTTTGCAAGGATAGGAGACTTGAGGGTAGGAAATTCTCTTATTATGGGGGATATACCATGAATGAAGAACTCAAAAAACCAAGTAAAGGAAACTTTTTAGCTTCATGAAAACTTGAACACCAAATATATAAAGACAGGGAATTGGTGAAAGTTTCTCAAAAATGTACACTTAGGTTTGGAATTTGATCCGCATGAATAAAAGGAATCCCCTAAAATCGGTATATCTTTTCTCATATATCAAGCTTGGTACAATTTTACATTCTTTACAATACTAATTATAACTACTTAAAATGAAAAGTTACAATTATTGTACTGTTGAAGTGGGTATAACCAATCCAATGTCTTCTACAAAAAGTCTATGTTATATCGGTATCTATAACTTCTTCAATCAAGCAACTTAGAGCTTTCTACTTCCAAAATCAAGGGAAAGTTATGGTAAAGTAAACACCCCAATGCAAAAGATTGCACTACAACAAAATAACTTTTAATCACAACATTTTCTTATAATACTTTTTAATTAGAACATTTCTCTATGACTAAATGTCATTTTTAGCTACAATCTTGTGACTACTAAAATGCAATTAGTCACAAAGTTTTGTTGTGATTAAAACTTTTAGTTATGGGATTAGTCACGATGTTACTAAAAATTTTTGTGACCAAAAGTTTTTTGCAACAAAAATTTGTGAGTAAATGCATATTAGTCACAACTTTATGACTGAAAATAGTATTTAATCACATAAAACTGTTGTGACTAAAACTGTCATAAAAGATATTGTGAATAATAATTTCTTTTTTGTTTTTTTTGGTAGTGTGCACAAGGAGCACGTTTATCAACAAATGATTATAGGTAACCATATGTATGTGTTAACATTTTACATCCATACTTAAGATTACTTATTTTATTAATTTGAAAGAAAATCTCTCGATTCTGGAACCGAACACCCTTAAAGCAAAATAAATAAATAAAATGAAAGGAAAACTTGGCACGTTAACGTTTTGTGTATATTTGCACGGCCAGAATTCATTTAAGTGTATGTTTCAATGTTGCCTTTTATCATCAATATTTTTCCATGGATAGACCCCAACTTTTCTACAATTATTAATCAATTATAGCTAATCTTTGTCAACATGAAACTGACTAAACCAGCTGACCAACAAGCAAACTCAAAATTATATATACAGAAAGAAAAATCCAAATCAATTAGCATAGCTGAAGCTGTTTGGAATCCGGAAAAAAGGCAAAATATATCTACAATTAAATAATTATTCTTAGCTTAAGCCAGGACCATTCGTTTGTGGATTGATGTTAGGCCCATATTTATTTGGATCAACGTAAGGGCAACACATTTACGACTAGTTAGAGACGGATAACAACAATTACATGCATGTCAGGGTTAGGTCTATTTCATAAATAGTTTTTATCGAAATTAAGGGCATGTTTGAAAGCTATCTCATTTTAAACTAAATTGCACTTTTTTCATCATGATTTTTGTCTTTTTCTAAAAAAGTTTTTTGTCTTTTCTGAAAAATTACTATTGAAACTTAAAAATCTTAAACTAAACTCATTTACCAAATACCCCCTAAATGCCTATTTCTCTCTCTCTCTCTGTTTTCAAGCAAGCAAAAAAAAAAAAAAAAAGTATGTATGAGTCGTTAGAGACGAATAACAACAATTACATACAATTCAGTGTTAGGTCTATTTCATAAATAGTTTTCATCGAAATTAAATGCCCATTTCTTTTCTTTTCTTTTTTTTTTTTTCAAGCAAGCAAAAAAAAAAAAAAAAAAAGTACGTACTATATGACCACGTAATTTTCTAAATGGCGGCCGGCCAAATGCGAGGTCTGCTTTCAGAAGTAATCTGTACTACAATTAACCCGTGCTCATTTACTAATGGCTCGGATCACATATTTATGTGGTATTTTACTGAGAGAGAAATAGAGAGAATTTGTGACATAATTGGTAAAAATAGATATAAAAAAGAGAATGAATAAATAGTAAAATACATAGGTATACTGTTCAAAAGATAAACCAACCATATAAGATTCTAAATTATGACAAATATATATATATATATATATATATGAGAATATATAACAAGTTAACACAATGAGACTTGTATATTGGTGGGCATTGCAGGGTTACATATCACAATTAAGGCCCACAGATGGTGTATATCTAATTATATATATAGAAATATAAACATATCTAGATATAGATAATGTTCTTTATAATCTTAATAGACAGCTTAAGAATAATTGGTTCCTATTGGAGAACGTCGTCTTAGAAGGTAGAGGAACCCCGATTACCACAGCATCTTTATTCTTATCATGAAGTGATGTCATCTAATTCAATTTGCCTTTTTTTTTCTTGCAAATTATTAAGTTAGAATTTATGTGGTTCTGTGGATTTTCTGCCGCAATTTTTTTTAGGCTCTATATCTTCTCTTCTTCATTCCTAAATTTATTGACATATATTCATACATATAAACATATTACCATTGATTAACATATTATGTTTATGTAGAAAAAATTTATGCATGTAAACTAACTATATGTAATAGGAATGCGTGTGAGTGTGTGCATGGGGTGGGGATTGATACCCTTATTACATAATATATATATATATATATATATATATTTATATATGTGGGTGTATATGCAGGTTTTTAAGTTGTAAAATATTGTTCCCTTGTATTGATTGTTAAAAGTTCATGAGTTATCAAATATTTATCAGGAATTAACATTATGGTCTGACTAAGACGAATAATCTAAAAGCCTTCTTCTATCTAAGCTGTCCGTGGTCACTTTTATAATAACTATATGTATTATTCTTTGGGTAAAGCTGTGAATCGAAATCTTCCTGCATATTACCAAATAAAAATTGACTATATATGGACATGACTTTTTTACATGTCACGTACCAAGAAAAAAGTTTGTACATGTTCTTTAGCATGGGGTCACGTTTTCAAATACTAAACTACAAGAAAAATCATTTTCGGTGACTAACGAGATAGTCACAAAAGGTGTGAATTTATAAGTTGAAATTTAATCATTCCTTAGTCGTTAATTTGTCGTAATAGAAAATTTTGGTTTTAAAAAAATGCTTCGAAGTATCAGTGATATTAAATATCACAGTTAATACATGATGAGTTTTATTTGTGGATCTCATATTTTGAGAACTCCTTTTTATTAATGTGTGGTGTTCTTACTTCTCTTTATTATTGCTAACAATAAAAAAGCAAATATATGACATTACAATCAGCTTATGGAAACAATCGTGATTAATGAATTTAGTGTCCTGATAATGAAGGAATAGAAAGAAAGAAAAAACAAACAAACTCCAGAGTGCGACATATTAAATCTCGTAATTGTCACAACCCAAATTAAGAATATATATTATGACATCCAGCTCGGCGCTAATTAACACACAAGTCCTCAATGCATTCACACGAAATGAAACTTTTTTTTCCTCTTTTTTTTTTTTTTTTTTTTTTTTAAGTAAAAAAAGGTATAAGGATATAGATGATATATTTAGATAATACTAGGGAAGGAGAGCCGTCCATGTGATATATGAATTGTTCTCGAAGTAAATTATTTATATATCCCACCCATTATAGTGGTATCAATTTGAAATCTAAGACATCTAATTGAATTAAGAACAAGCAGCTTATCACCGTGTCTTGGTACTTGTGGTCACGAAATGAAACTTTTAATTCAAGCATATAGGCTTAAATGTCAATAGTCAAATGCGACTTTTGTATAAACAACAACAACACAAAAAAATAAAATACGATAAATAAAAAGTTTCAACCGTTCATGAACAATAGCATCGCGGAATACAAAAATCGTAAGAAAGGAAAGATTTATTCAACTGATTAGTGTTGAAAGCAACTGATTAAGATATTCCTTTACATGCAGTTGCCTCCAAACAGACCTTCAGCATTTTTATTTTTATTTTTTTGGGGTTTGCCCTCCTCAGTGTCAGCTTACATTTTTTGTGGCTGTGCTTGCTTGATTCGTCGTGGATTTCTTTTTCTTTCTTTATGCAACTATTTTTATGAAAATGAACCGCATATATATATATATATATATAT
>CM046385.1:11571883-11596883 GCA_025413485.1 Ficus microcarpa | reverse complement strand
ATCCCTTAGGATCATAATGCCATATTAAGCGATCAAAGTAAGCACTATGACTCAAAGGTATGCTGTAAATTACCTCGCGACCAACTGGGGAAAAAATGCTATTAATGATCATTCTATCCCACTCTCTGTTGGTAATGAGATCTTCCACCATCAAATCTGTAGTGTTTTCGTTAGTAGAAGTAATAGAGTGAATCGAGCTTGGAAAAGGCAGCTATGGGTCTCAAAAAATACTCCTTAATCTACCCGAATCCACATGCCAATGGATAACTTGCTTTAACAAATCCCCACCCTAAAGCAAGCTACGCTATGTGAATGAGTGGTTGTTGCTAGGGCCGGCAATTTCGGACACGACACGAGAACGACACGTAATAAATGAGTTTGGACCGCACGATTAATAATTGGGTCGAAATTGGGTCGACACGTTTAACACGAAAATAAATGGGTCGAAAATGGGCTGACACGATTAACACGTTTAACGCATTTATGTTAGAATTTTCAAATTAATTCTAACTTATTCGGACATGACACGGTGACACGACACGAGAACGACACGTAATAAATGGGTTTGGACCGCACGATTAATAATTGGGTCGAAATTGGGTCGACACGTTTAACACGAAAATAAATGGGTCGGAAATGGGCTGACACGATTAACACGTTTAACACGAATTGCCAGGCCTTGTTGCCGACCTCTGCCTCCAACAAAGTATTATTTGGAAAATACTTTGCTTTATAAAGTTTAGCAACCAATGAATGGGGATAATTAATAAGCCACCAACTCTGCTTTACTAAGAGTGCTTGATTAAAAGCATTAATATCTCTGAAACCCATTCTCCCCTCTAATTTTGGATGATACAACTTTTGCCACCTAATCCAATGAAGCTTTCTCTCTGATTTGTTATCACCACACCAAAATTTAGAAATAAGCGATTGAATCTCATTACAAAGAGTTTGGGGGATTTTGAAGACACTCATAGGTAGCCGTTGCTTGAGCTACTGCTTTAATAAGAATCTCCCTTCCACCCATAGAAAACACCTTACCCCTCTACAACTTGAGCTTTTTTAAAACCCTAACCTTCACAGCCTCAAAAGTAGCCCTTTTTTAACACCTTACCCTTTTAAAACCCTTACCAACAAAGGATAGGAGGCCAAGATATTTATCGTGGGAAAGATTACTATTATATAGCCCAGCATGTTCTGTCACCTCATTCATAGTTTCCTCCCTAATAATAGGACTAAAAGTAATCATATATTTCTCAAAATTAACCACTTGCCTTGAAACTTTAGCATAACTATCAAGAACCTCAACAATTGTCTGGCTATCCTCCAGAGTGGCTTGATTGAAAATAATAGAGTCATCAGTAAACAAAAGATGACTAACCTTAGGTGCTCGGTGAGCCATTGATATGCTTGTAATCCTCCCCACTGTTTTTGCATTTCGCAACAAATCGGTCAAGCCCTTAGCACACATTAAGAACAAATACGGAGATATCGAGCAACCTTATCTAATACCACGAGTAGGTTTCACCAATCCCTAAGGGGCCCAATCAATAATAAAAGACATCTAGGATGTGGTACCCATCACAAGACGTATCCACCTATCATCAAAACCCAGTCACCGCATCATACTCTCAAGAAAAGGCCACTCTACACGGTCATAGGCTTTACTCATATCAAACATCAATCCCATGAGACCCATTTTGCCACTAATTTTGTGACGAATAGATTGGAGAACTTTAATTTAGTCATAAGATTGTGATTGATATACATTTAGTTTCAATTATTGATGTGATCAAATTTTTAGTTAAAAAGTTTTTAATCACGCATGATGTGACTAAAACATTTTTCGTGTCTCAGTTTTTCATGGTTAAAAGTTTTATTCTTGACAAAAAAATAATAGTGAGCATTTAGTCACAAGGTTGTGATTAAAAGTGATATTTAGTTACATAGAAATATTGTGACTAAAAGTGTTATAACAAAACATTGTGATTAAAAAGTTTTTTTTTTTTTTTTTTTTTTTTTGGATATTGTATGAAGTATATTTTTCTTTTTGGTTTTTTGATCCATTATTAATTCCAATATGTATGCCTAAGATGCGATTATATATGTACTGTGGATTATCGACTACTAGTGTCGCACTTTATACATGATCCAATTTCCTTTCTAATTATAGACCTTTTAATGTTTTAGAAAGTAATTGGATTAAGATGTACATAATTAATTAATCATAAGCTGGATATATATATATATATATGCGTTTCATTTTCATAAAATAGTTACATGAAGAAAGAAAAAGAAATCCATGACGAATCAAGCAAGCACAGCCACAAAATATGGAAGCTGATCACTCAGGAGGGCAAACCCCAAAAAAATAAAAAATAAAAATGCTGAAGGTCTGTTTGGAGGCAACTGCATGTAAAGGAATATATTAATCTGTTGCTTTCAACACTAATCAGTTGAATAAATCTTTCCTTTCTTACGACTGTTGTATTCCGCGATGCTATTGTTCATGAACGGTTGAAACTTTTTATTTTATTTTATTTTTTTGTGTTGTTGTTTTTTATACAAAAGTCACATTTGAGTATTGACATTTAAGCCTATATGCTTGAATTAAAAGTTTCATTTCGTGACCACAAGTAACAAGACATGGTGATAAGGTGCTTGTTCTTAATACAATTAGAGGTCTTAAATTTCAAATCGATACCACCACAGTGAGTGGGATATATGAATAATTCACTTCGAGAAGAATTCATATATCACACGGAAGGCTCTCCTTCCCTGGCATTATCTAAGTATATCATCTATATCCTTATACCTCCTTTTACTTAAAAAAAAAAAAAAAAAAAAAAAAGGAAAAAAAGTTTCATTTCGTGTGAATGCATTGACTTGTGTGTTAATTAGCGCCGAGCTGGATGCCATATTATATTATTCGTAATTTGGATTGTGACAATTACTAGATTTAATATGTCTCACTCTTGAATTTGTTTGTTTTTTCTTTCTTTCTATTCCTTCATTATCAGAACATTAAATTCATTAATCACTTTTGTTTCCATCAGCTGATTGTAATGCCATATATTTGCTTTTTTATTGTTAGCAATAATATAGAGAAGTAAGAACACCACACATTAATAAAAAAGAGTTCTCACGATAAGAGATCCACAAATAAAACTCATCATGTATTAGCTATGATATTTAATATCACTGATACTTCGAAGCATTTTTTTAAAACCAAAATTTTTTATTACGACAAATTAACGACTAAGGAATGATTAAATTTCAACTTATAAATTCACACCTTTTGTGACTATCTCGTTAGTCACCGAAGGTGATTTTTCTTGTAGTTTAGTATTTGAAAACGTGACTCCATGCTAAAGAACATGTACAAACTTTTTTCTTGGTACGCGACATGTAAAAAAGTCATGTCCTTACATAGTCAAATTTTATTTGGTAATATGCAAGAAGATTTCGATTCACAGCTTTAGCCAAAGAATAATACATATATTTTATATAAAAGTGACCACGGACTGCCTAGATAGAATTTATTGGAAAGCATTTAGATTATTAGTCTTAGTTAGACCAGAATGTTAATTCCTGATACATATTTTGATAACTCATGAACTTTTAATAATATATACAAGTCAAAGGGAACAATATTTTACAACTTAAAAACCTGCACACACACACACACACACACACACACACATCATGTTATAAGGGTAACACTCAAACGCATTCCTATTACATATAGTTAGTTTACATGCATAAATTTTTTCTACATAAACATTATATGTTAATAAATGGTAATATGTTTATATGTATGTATATATGTCAATAAATTTAGGAATGAAGAAGAGAATATCTATAGCCTTAAAAAAAAAAAAATTTTGCAGCTGACAATCCACAGGACCACATAAATTCTAACTTAATAATTTGCCAAAAAAAAAAAAAAAAAAAAAAAAAAAAAAAAAAAGGAAAATTGAATTAGATGACATCACTTCATGATAAGAATAAAAATGCTGTGGTAATCGGGGTTCCTCTCCCTTCTAAGACGACGTTCTCCAATAGGAACCAATTATTCTTAAGCTGTCTATTAACATTATAAAGAACATTATCTATATCTAGATACGTTTATATTTCTATATGTATAAATAAATATACACCATCCGTGGCCCTTAATTGTGATATGCAACCCTGCAATGCCCGTCAATATACAAGTCTCATTGTGTTAACTTGTTATATATTCCCATATATATATATATATATATTTGTCATAATTTAGAATCCTATATGGTTCGTTTATCTTTTGAACAGTATACCTATGTATTTTACTATTTATTCATTCTCTTTTATCTATTTTTACCAGTTATATCTCATATTCTTTCTATCTCTCTCTCAGTAAAATACCACATAAATATGTCATCAAAATTGTAGTGCAGATTACTTCTGAAAATAGACCTCGCATTGCCGCCATTTAGAAAGTTACGTGGCCAAATAGTACGTAATTTTTTTTTTTTACTTGCTTGAAAAAAAAAAGAGAGAGAGAGAGAGAGAGAGAGAGAAATGGGCATTTAATTTCGATGAAAACTATTTATGAAATAGACCTAACTCTGATATGTATGTAATTGTTGTTATTCGTCTCTAACGATTCATACATACTTTTTTTTTTTAAAATTTTTATTTGCTTGCTCGAAAAGAGAGAGAGAGAGAGAGAAAGAGAGAGAGAGATAGGCTTTTTATATCGATGAAAACTAATTATGAAATAGACCTAACCCCGATATACACGTAATTGTTGTTATCCGTCTCTAACTAGTCATATATGTGTTGCCCTTACGTTGATCCAAATAAATATGGGCCTAACATTAATCCACAAACGAATGGTCCTGGCTTAAACTAAGAATAATTATTTAATTGTAGATATATTTTACTTTTTTCCCGGATTCCAAACAGCTTCAGCTATGCTAATTGATTTGGATTTTTCTTTTGGTATATATAATTTTGAGTTTGCTTGTTGATCAGCTGGTTTAGTCAGTTTCATGTTGACAAAGATTAGCTATAATTGATTAATACTTGTAGAAAAGTTGGGGTCTATCCATGGAAAAATATTGATGATAGAGTGCAACATTGAAACATACACTTAAATGAATTCTGGCCGTGCAAATATAATCATTTGTTGATAAACGTGCTCCTTGTGCACACTATAAAAAAAATAAAAAAAAACTATTATTCACAACATCTTTTATGACAGTTTTAGTCATAATAGTTTTATTTGATTAAATACTATTTTTAGTCGTAAAGTTGTGACTAATATGCATACTCTCAAATTTTTGTTGCAAAAAACTTTTTATTCACAAAATTTTTAGTAACGTCATGACTAATCCTGTAACTAAAAGTTTTAGTCACAACAAAACTTTACCAAAGTATTAAAAAGTATTATAAGAAAATGTTGTGCTTAAAAGTTATTTTGTTGTAGTGCAATCTTTTGCATTGGGGTGTTTGCTTTACCATAACTTTCCCTTGATTTTGGAAGTGAAAAGCTCTAAGTTGTTTGACTGAAGAAGTTGTAGATAAAGATATAACATAAACTTTTTGTGGAAGACATTGGATTGGTTATACCCACTTTGACAGTACAATGATTGAACTTTTCATTTTAAGTAGTTATGATTCTTTTGCCAAAGTATTGTAAAGAATATAAAATTGTGCCAAGCCTGACATTTGAGAAAAGATAAACCGATTTTAGGGGATTCCTTTTATTCATACAGATCAAATTCCAAACCTAAGTGTACATTTTTGAGAAACTTTCGCCAATTCCCTGTCTTCATATTTTTCATGTTCAAGTTTTCATGAAACTAAAAAGTTTCCTTTTACTTGGTTTTTGAGTTCTTCATTCATGGTATATCCCCCATAATAAGAGAATTTCCTACCCTCAAGTCTCCTCTCCTTGCAAACAACCAATAGAGTCATGCATATTATAAAGAAAAAAAAAAAAAGAAAAGAAAAGCTAGTGTTAATACGCAACCATGTGTATATTGATTATATTTGGGTCCTTTTCATTAACTTGTTAAGACTTAATC
The DNA here is from genome assembly GCA_025413485.1 of Ficus microcarpa. NCBI lineage: Eukaryota > Viridiplantae > Streptophyta > Magnoliopsida > Rosales > Moraceae > Ficus > Ficus microcarpa. The sequence continues at coordinate 11,590,812 of CM046385.1, read as the reverse complement.
AAATGTCTTAATCCTTTATTATAAGGAATAAAATCATATGAAACAAATAACAAAGCACACATGAGATATTTAATGCCTCGCCCTTAATAAGACATAATTCACTTAATTGGCAAAAAAAAAAAAAAAAGATTACAAAATAAAATTGCACAACTCTTAAATTCTCTGTGTTTTAATAATTCGCTTTTCAATGTGTTTTTTTTTTTTTCCCCCTCTTACTTCTCTATATATTAACCAATTAACCTTGAATACGATGCCTCTCATTATAAGTTAACTTAGGACAACTAGAATTATAAATATGATCTCTCTTCCGTGAAATAGTCATTCTTTGCAATAACTAGAAGCTACTAGACTGCAGGCACTTAACATTAACACGACATTCTTATTTCAAGATTATTTATGTTCTTGCCAAAGTGTATTAATCATAAACGTCGTTTTAGAAAGTCATTAGCAAGGGTCATCGAGCCTATATCTTGACACCCACTATTAACTCGTAGCTTATCATGAGTACCTATATGTGCAAGTTGCAAATGGCACAGTCAAATAAAATATTCCGAATAATAGTTGCCAAAAAATATGACACAGACATATTCTAACAAATACAAACAGAGAAAGAGACATTATTATACTATATATACCATATAATCTAAATCACTTAATACTTATCATACGTTCGGTGTTAAGGTTTAGATTATAGAATTTGAGTTTAGGTTAATTATATATTTATCGAGGTGTTTTAATTGCTTAAGTTAAAAAATGCAAAAACTTGAAAGGTATTCGAAAAAAAAATATCAATATGGAACTTGTTTCATTCGTCTTGAAATTTTATGCAATTAAAAAAAAATCTTTTTTGGACTTGTGTTTGCAAAATTATGAACTTTAAAGTTTGAATTACAAAACTATATAAATAATAAAGCTGAAGGAAAAAGAAAAAAATTAGATTATAAAAGTAAGTTTTGAATTGAAAGTCCAATCGCGTGCTTAGTTTCCTTTTTATAAACTAATAATCAAAACTATGTGGCTATGGGAATAGATATCACGTGCGAACATATCAAAGAAAAATCCGAATTAGCAAATATAAAAATAAATATAAACTCATCTATAAATTAATAAATATTATTCTTTAATTAGCTAAATTAAATAACCAAAAGCACATGTACGTGACTCTGCAGAAAAATTCATATAAATAAACTGAAATTTGTAAATAAAATTATCTTGGTAGAGACGGTATATAGGTGTAATCTGGGCCTGAAGTTGAAAATCATTTTCAAAAACCACATCACTTCCAAAATGTAAATTATTGACCACATGTAAGTAGGAACCACTTAAGAATAGTTAATCGGCAGACGTTTATCCAAGCTAGCGAGCTTATTTTTCACTTCTCATGTTGCGTCAAGATACTCCAGGAGCAAAAGGTTTCCTTCTACCTGACTGTCCATTAGGGGTTTTGCAAGAATGCTCGCCTAATCATTCATACATACGTACATATATATATATATATATATATATTGAACTCATATATACATACACACACACGCAGAAAAAGATTTTTTTGGTCCAATAACATGGATAGGGGATTTCGGAGCATTTTGAATGCAGGATTCTGCGTAAAATCTCACTTATAATTTTAATTTCTTCTTTAAAGAATATTATAACATATGTTATCTCAAAAGTACTTGTAATTATCCCAAACAGAATCGAAACGTCACTGAATTCTAGCAAAAGGTTGTGTCCCCCCCCCCCCCCCCCTTTTTTTTGGGCCATCTCCGGAGAAGAATATTAGCATTTTCATTCCCAAATGTAAAATCTTTTGGGTACTTTTTTTTTTTTTTTTTTTTAAATGATAGAACCTGTTGTGTTAATAGTCAAACTCTATTTTAATCCGCTTCAGTGATATGGCAAACCATTAAAAATTCAATCCAAAGTAACGATTAAAATTATATCAAGGTGAGTTTGGTTTCAATTTTATCTTAAATTAAATTAAATTGTATTTTTTTCATCATGATTTTTTTATTTTTTTATAAAAGTTTTTTGTATCTTCTGAAAAAAATTTTATCTTTTCTAAAAAATTACTATTAAAAATTAAAAATCTTAAACTAAACTCATTCACTAAAACACCCCTCAGTTTCCACGCCCTTTTTTTTTTTTTTTTTCTTGGTTTTCCATCTTTGACGATCCCAAAATATCATCACACCTTAAAGGCCAGAGAAACGCCACGTGTAAGAAGCTTTATTTTTTGGTCAGTTGCAAAATGATGCTATACTTTAGGTTACCAGAACTGATCTTTAAAACCACGTGGCACAAGGATAACCAGAAATTACAAACCTACCAAGAACCCATGTAGATATTAAGCAAAACATGCTGACTGTTCATCTAATATTTAACCAAAAAAAAATAAAGCTAAGGGTACGTTCAGTGTCTCTCATCGAACAAAAAAGTAAAACAAAATTATTTTGTTTTTTTTTATTAATAAAATATATCTCACATCTTATAAAATGATAAATAATATAGAGAATAATCTCATATGATGTAAGATATTAGAAGTGTCCCTTAACTTTATGCTTAATAAAAGGAAAATCCTATCTTAATTGAAAAAAAAAAAAATCCAGAAGTTCACGAGCCGCCTCATGTGTATTTCGAAATTTATGTTTGGAGTTGAAAACCCCACTTCAAAAGAAAGTTTCATCTTCTATAGCTACCAATTAAAAATAAAAATAAAAATTTTAGTACACTGTTTCATTTCTGCCAATATCTATATGTGATGGCTGACCTTTTATAATTGGGTTAATTAACTGCAGGACGGAGACATATTGTAAAAGAAACCTCGGCCCTATTCATATATTTATACAAATATATGGGTAAAATATATAAATTTCTGTATCATATTACATATTAGATTTGTTTTGATTTTGACAATTTGACTATGCTAGTAGGGATATCTTACTAAAAAACCTCGATTTAGATGCTATAGATAGAGTGGTGTAAGTATGCGATAAATGAACTTTTTTGATTCTTTATTACTAATCGTTCTTCATTTTGTAATATGCAATATTTGGATTTTCTTGACCTATTTCGATTTAGTCGAGATTCAAACAGAGACACAATATGTGTTTCTTAGTCCAAATGCTAATTGATTAACACACTTTTGAAGAGTACCCCCATTAGCCCAAAAGGTAGCTTTCTCTAATGAGGAACTTTTTCAAAGATATTAAGAAATTGAAAGCCAAATATCAGAAAATTAAAAAGAGACCATTAGTAGTAGATCGTTTCTTTCGGTGACCATGAACGGGTTATAAACCAATTAAATTAAATCAATTTAAAACGTAATTATCTCACAGCAGTCATATCCATATGTGCGTGTTTAGTGTTTTTTTTTTTTTTTTTTTCAATAAATAGATATTTATAATACGCATATCTAAAGAAATAATAATTAACCCTTGTTTTTTTTTTTTAAATAATAATTAGGCCTCACTACCTAGGCAATTGCAAGGAACGTTCCTCAATCCTTGTCCATTAAGCCGACCAGTTAGGATACATAGAAGCCACAAATTAAAAAAGCTCATGAGTCAATTCATTAGTTAGTCTTACATCACTAAATATATCCTTCATGAAAAGTTAATAAAAATTGTCGAGAACTTTTAAAAAACTCTAATTTAAATCCCATAAATTACTAGTAGCCTGGTGTTTTCACTTCAAATTTAAATCCTAGCTAGCAATAGAGCACTCAAAAACAATATCGATTAAGATTTAACACCTTTTTGCCCCTAAACATGAAGAAACACAACGATATTTCTTATCCAAAAAAAAAAAAAAAAAGGAAAGAGAAACACAACAATTGTTTATAAGCTCATAGGATTCTTGTTTCACGTAAACATCATATACTTTGGATGTATTAACAAAAAGTATAATATTAAAAGAAAATTGAGATATTGATTTATTTAAAGAAAAAGCACATTAATCAACAATCTAATGCCTTTTAACTCAAGTCTTTTGCACCATTACTCACGTCAGTTTACAAGTCCTTTGCCTATAAAAAGGTGCCTCTCGTAACACCTTTGCAAATCCAAGAAACATATCCAAAGTCTCTAGATATCTCTAAATTCATATCTCCAAAATTCTGGAGCTTTTTTCAAACTAAAGTTCATAAATTTGCCCCTCATCAAAACTATATATATATATATATATATATACACACACACTATTACTCCATAAATTTGCTATCTCCAATATGGATCATAATAATTACAATGTCATCTTAGCTACAATTTGTGCATGTTTTCTACTATTTTCTATCCACGTTGTGCATGGCATTACTACTACTACTACCACTACTACTACTAGTGGCACTATTTCAACATGCAAACAAACCCCATTTCCCCAAGTTTGCCACCATTACCTCAAACCCACTCACCTCTCAACCCTAGATGACAAAACCACCGTCACCTTGGGCGAATTAGCCCTAAAAGCCACCATGGAACAAGCGGTGGAAGCCCACCGCCTCATCTCCGCCATGGACCCTAATTCCTTCGGCGAGCGGGGCAAATCGGCGTGGCAAGATTGCCTCGAACTCTACAAGGACACGGTTGATCTCCTCCACCGTTCCGTGAACTCCAACAACAAGAACCCTCTAGACACCCACACTTGGTTAAGCGCTTCCTTCGCCAACCAACAAACTTGCCAAAACGGTTTCGCCGATTTCCAAATCTCTTCCCACTTCGAGTCCTTCCCTTCCATGCTGAGCAACTTCTCCAAGCTGCTCAGCAATTCATTAGCCATTCACAAAGCCGCCACAACTCGCTCAACGTCGTCGTTTCGCGATAATCAAATCCACGGACGGCGGTTGCTATCCGATGGCTTCCCCGATTGGGTTTCCGCCGCTGACCGCAAGCTTCTGCAATCCGGTGGGGCGGCGTCGACAGCTGATATCGTGGTGGCACAAGACGGGTCGGGGAATTACCAGACTATTTCGGAGGCGGTGGAGGCGGCGGCGAAGCTAGGTGGTGGGAGGACTGTTGTGTACGTGAAAGCGGGAGTTTACGAGGAGAATGTGGAGATCATGAAGGATATTACCAACTTGATGGTTGTTGGGGATGGTATGGACTCCACAATCGTTACAGGGAATAGAAACAATGTAGATGGCTCAACAACTTTCCAATCAGCCACTTTTGGTGAGTGTGGATCTAATTCATCGTGAAACTTTAACTGCTGGATATAGCTCAGATATATATGTATATATAAACACACACATACACACATATATATAGATGTTTAATTAGTTATAGTATTCTATACCTTCTCTCAATGATATAATAAATTAAGAATTGAAGGTTCTAACTAAAACATATGCATCACGTCGTTACATTAACATCATGCCTAGGTGTGCTGTGTACACATAGGACTAATCTATTGTACCTTTTTTTTTGTCCCCTTTCTTTATCCTTTTAGGCCTCAATGATTGATGACAATTAAAATGTTAAAATATTGATCTAAGAAATACTTTCATCAATATTATCATTTTTGACAATATTATTATCTAGTCAAACTTTGACATAATTTATAATTCGAGCCAACAAATTATTAAAAAAAAATACTTATCAAGACCGTAAGAGTCGAATATTATTTATTATAAACAACAAAATCAAAAAAGAAAAATAGACGGAACAGAGTCCAATCCTAAAATTTTTACCCATATTTTAAAGTAGAAAACTACATTAAAAAACAAAGAAAGAAAAAGAAAAAAAAAAAAAAAAGAAAAAACCCATCACGTCAATATTGTTAGATCGGTGCAAGATAAAAATTTAGTTCAGAACGTACGGTACCCATCTTTTTAATTAACTTTTAGGTTAAAATGTAAAATTACTGCCTTTATAATATCTATGATTTCTTAAACCTCAGGGGTTTCCGGGGACGGCTTCATCGCTCAGGACATAACCTTCGAGAACACCGCCGGACCTGCGAAATACCAGGCCGTGGCCCTTCGGTCGGGCTCCGACCACTCGGTCTTCCACCGCTGCAGCTTCAAGGGATACCAGGACACCCTGTACGTCTACTCGCAGCGCCAGTTCTACCGCGACTGCAACATCTACGGCACCATCGACTTCATCTCAGGCGACGCCGTCGCCATCCTTCAGAACTGCAACATCTTCGTCCGAAAGCCGATGAGCGGCCAGAGTAACACCGTCACGGCTCAGGCCAGGACCGACCCTAACGAGAACACAGGAATTGTCATCCACAACTCGCTTATCACGGCGTCGTCTGACCTGAGGCCGGTCCAGGGCTCGTTCGAGACGTATCTGGGCCGGCCATGGAAGAAGTACTCGAGGACGGTCATCATGAAGAGTAATCTTGATGGACTGATTCATCCTAAGGGCTGGCTTCCGTGGAGTGGGGATTTTGCTCTCAGCACGCTTTATTATGCTGAGTATATGAACTCCGGCGCCGGCGCCGCCACCGAAGGGAGGGTGAACTGGCCGGGCTATCGGGTTTTGACGAGCGCGGCGGAGGCCGGGGAGTTTACGGTCGAGAATTTCTTGGCCGGAGATTCGTGGATTCCGGCGGAAGTGCCTTATTCTGCTGGTTTGTGAATGTGCAGATGTTTTTGGTTGTGTCCATGCTAGACAAGTTCCCTTTTCCAAAATTAAAAAAAAAAAAAAAGAAAAAAAAATCCTTTTCACATCCTCTAAACTAGAAAATAATAAAATTTTCTCTTTAAAATAAAGTAGAATTATATAATTATGTTTGAAAGATGGCGTTCAAACGTCATTGACATTTTTATTTTCCAAAAAAAAAAAAAAAGAAAAGTCTACTTTTTAAATAAAAAAGAAGAAAAAGAGCAATCTTTTTTTTTTTTTTTTTTTTTTTTTTTGGGTTTACGGGTGGGAAAAAGGCTTATATTTTTTCAAATAAAATCCTTCTTGTGTCTAGTGGAAGGGTCAAGGGTAATTGTCATACTAGTTAATGGGATGGTGACTCAAAGTTGTGGAAAGCTGTTGTGTATACATATGTGGTGTTATTTTGCTTTCGTGGACGGGTACATGGCACTAGACATCTCTAATGTATTGAATCATGTCAATATTATATTTATTATTAAAAAATATGAAAAAATTTTATATTTTAATATATAATGTTATTTCTATTTATTATTATTATTATTGTGTTTTGCAATTTGTAAAAATGAACATTTAGTATATAAATAACATAAAAATAAAACTAGTCTAATAATTACATGACAAAAATAAAGCGAACAATCAATAAATATCAAATGCTAAATTTAACATTAGTCATATCTTGTGGTAAATTTGTCAAAAAATTTAGCTTTTGATAAATTTAGTATAAAAAATGGCACTACATTGAAGAGTATTTTTTTCATCCAAATACTAAAATTTACCTTTGGTATAATCTTTTAACATTTTATTGAATATACTCTAAGAGATGCTCTATTTGCTTCTAATTAGAAATTTGTAAAAGTTCAGCGCATTTACAAATTCACTTTTGTAATAATGTTTGGAAAATGTATAGTGCTTTTTGTATGTCAAATTGTTGTTGCTTACTACAAATGATGATGATGGTTTTGTTTTAAAATGTCCTTGTCACTCGGATCAGTATAGTTTCTCAACAGGTGGTTCCAAAGAAATCTTAAACCAGATTAGCACAGATGTGACGCTTAGTTAATATTAGGAAGAAAGAGCTAAATATTTTTTTTTTTTTAAACTTAAAGAAAAAAAGTAAATAGCAGATTTTAAAATACTTTAAGTAAAGTCTTTAAAAAAAAACTTTAAATAAATTCGAATAGCAAATTTATGATAAAATATATTTAGTTAACGTTAATGAAGGAGTAGATAAATGATTTACCTAAGTAAATGAATGACTTTCCTAAGTAAGTAAATGATTTACCTTATAAATTGTTTCAGTATCACCTCACATTATTAGGTTAAATATTAATGATCTCTCCACCTATGTTTTTTTTTTTTTTTTTCACAGCAAGGACATGCAGAAGAAAAGAATTCAAATAAAGGCAAATAGTAAACAGAAAGTTTCATTTTTGCAAGGCCTCCAGTCTTGACTTGGTTCTAACTTAAAAATAAAAATAAAAATAAAAATTGACTCCAGTCTTCCTTTTCAGCCGGACCCGTTTGTCATTGTATATACCCCATAACATGCCAACCTTTTCATCGTTAATCATGTATTTACACACAGACACACACACACAAGTTTTTTAAGCACGTGATATGCACGTGTGTCTTAAGCTTGTTAAATTTTTTTAATTAATTTTTAAGAATGTATTTGTGGAAAATTATTATGGAAAATTAATAGAAATAAATTAGAAAAGATGAAAAATGATAAAAGGACTGAAATATTAAAAATAGACGAATACATTAAAAAAAGATTAAAATTAAAAAAAATTAAAAAAAATTGTTTGAAAGACAATGTTTTGATAAGTTAATGAAAAGTATTTTCTCAAATCAATATAATGTATTTACAATGAAATGAGTAGAAGAAATTACTAGAAAATAGAAAAATTTTCAAATTACAAAATTTGAAATAAATCTTTTGTCGAAATATGAAATAGATAGTAATTATATTTAAAGTTTAAAAAATAAACACACTGAGATAATTAAATCATATATTACAAACTTTTACACATATAATAAATTAATCTTATAAATCTTCTATAATATATATTATATGATAATAGTATAATAGCATTCAAATAATATTTTTACTCCATGAACCTCACATATTTCTTCTCTTCCTTTTCTCTTTCCAAAAAAAAAAAAAAAAACCCCCAAAAAAAAACACGCACTCTCTCTCTCACACTCCCTTCAAAAGAGAAGCAAAATAAAACAAAAAATGTCTCCCTCTCTCTGTCTCTCTCTCCCCCTCTCTCACCATTCCCTCGACGAAAAGCAAAAAAAATTACGAAAAATCTTTTATATTTTTTTCTCTCTCCTCTCTCTCACCTCATTCTCTCCTTTTCTTCTCACTCCCCTCCTCCCTCCCTTCCCCTCGAGCAAAAGAAAAAATATCTAAAAAAAAATCCATCCCACTCACCTATCTCTTTTCTCTCCCCCCTTACCTTCCGTGTGTCAACGGAACCCCCCTCTCCCCCCTTCCCCAATACGCTCCCTCCCTCGAATTTAAATATGAAAATTTTAAGTTAAAATTGATTAATTTTTTAAAAATTTATTAATAAAATTTATTAATATTACAAAAAAAAGATAAAAATTAAGATAAATAAAATTAAAACAAAAAAGGATCCCACTTCCCCACTCCCTTTTTTTCCAACCGGGAAGGGAAAAAAAAGAAGAAGGACAAAACGCACGTTTCAACCGAAAAGCGTGTTTTAGATGAAGACAATTCCTTTTTTCTCATTTTTATATATTCTATAGATATGGATTATATGAAAGAATATCATAAATTTGTGGTCTACTTATATTTATGTTATATTATAATATTAAATTTGATAATTTTATCATTTTAAAATACTAAATTAATCATCAACTTTTGACAAGATTATAAAAAAAATTCAAAATATGACTCTTCATTTAATTTTGTCTATATATATAAATATATACCAAATAGATTTATATATACATATATATATATATATATGTACTCTTTCATGTTTAGCCCAAAAAAAGATTATCCTTATTTTATTCACAGCAGTCCATTTCTTGCATGAGAAACAATTATTTAAGGCGTTAATGTGTACCTTCGTACGACAACCTTTCTTCGATTGTAAGCCATGCGTATTCATCCAATCATATCGACTTTAAAAGTGAAAAGCTAGCGGAACGATCGGTTTGAAAGCTAAATAATAAAAATAACAATATCGTAGAATTCACTTTTTCTTTGCAAATGATAATCCAGATGAGATGAGAAGAGAATAGCGGCTGCCTAAATGTAAGAGGAAGAACATATAAAAATTAAGCACTAAAAAATTTTTAAAAACTGTAGATATTTCAGTGTCAACATCTTTCACTACCAGCATCAATTACCAACTTTCAACGCAGCAATAGGGTTGAGATTTTCTACCTAACACGACAAACAACTTTTTTTTTTTTTTTTTTTCTAAACTATTCTCTCTCTCTGTCTCTCTCCAAACAAGTGAACGGGGGAGACACCCGAAAGCAAAGTGCAATGAAAAGGAACCGGGAACCAATTGGATTGGACGATTGAGTTACGAGTTGGGACACCATTTAGAGTTGGCTTAATCGACAAAGCTCAAAACAAACCCCACACTGACAATTAAGGCCACTAAATATTGCGCGTGGACAGTAGACTTTGACCATATCTCAGGCCTACTACAGTCCATTGTACTACATATTTACTAAGAGCTTACTAAATTATACTTTTTTTTTATCAGGTTTTTGTCTACTATTGAAAAATCAATAAAAATTATAATTAGTTTTTGAAAAATGAATCAACTTCAACTTAAAAATTTTAACGTCATCCGAAGATCCAAATGAAAACTAATGTATTGTTTTTTTTTAAAATGGAAAACGACAAACTAGCATGTTTGGTAGGAAGGAAGAGTAAAAGAAAAATTGAATGAAAAAAAGTTATAGTAGGACCTATTATATTTTTTAATCTCTTCAAAAGTGAAAGAAAAACTATAATCTATGTAAAAGAATAATAATATATATATGTATTGCTTTTAAAGTAAAAGAACATATGTACAGATAAATGAAATAATAACTATACAACTTTTTTCTTCTATGATATCAAAAATCATTAAAAAAAAAAAAGGGGTAAAATCTTTCATCTCCCTCTTATTTTTTTTCACTTCCATTTTTTTTTTTTTTTGCCTCTTGTTTTCTTTCCTTCTTACCAAATATAGGCTAAAGGAATGTATGGCTTGTGGCTCGTTCAAGTTGAGCTCATCAAATGGGAAGAGATATGTTTAGATAAGAAATGAGTGTCATAAACTCTTTATGGTTAAAAAGAATAATGATATGATTTATGGCTCAAATATTGACTCTCAGGAAATGGAACTTGTTACTTAACAATCACATCGTAGACATTCACAATCGAAAGCTAAAGTTTGGCCTTGTTGAGAAAATTTTTAATTACCTGCTTGAGAAGGAAATTATTGACAGACATATGTACCCTTCTTATGGATCCATACTCCATAGGCCCTATATCCTATAGATTCGGTTCTAGGCACCACTTTCTCTAGCTAGTAGTATATGTACAAAAGCTCAACTCCTACCCTCTTCTGGTACATATAGAATGCTAGAAGATACTGGTAAGGATATAAGTTTGATGTTTAGGCGTTGATCAGCACCATGAGGCCCACATATACCCCAAAGAATAATTTTTAATATCACCCATATCATTGCCAACCAGCTAGCATCCAAGTTCAAGGTTTAGTCAGATAACAGAAAGAGAGAGAGGTAAAAGGTCCACTTATAAAGAGGTGTTTGAAGCCACAATTTATATGAAGCTTTCATGAATCAAAATAATTTTAAAATTTTTTTTATAAGCAATAAAAATATTAAAATGAGGTTTATAGGTGGTAATTGGTTTTGTTTGCATGTATTTTTAGAAAGGTTTTTGACATGTCTGGTAATGCGCAAAAATTAAAACGTTTTCTAAACAATTTTGTTTAACAAATGTTTTGAAAAGGCAAAAAAAAACTCTCTTTTTTTTTTTTTTTTTTTTTTTAACTTAACACATGTTTGCAAAAACACATCCAAATATAATTTACCTTTTCTTTTTTTTTTTTTTTAATATATATTCATATCCTTCTTTCTAAAATCATAACCAAACACAATTTCAAAAACAATTTCATTATCATTCATTTTTAAGATATTTTCATCTCTATTTTCATACCCAAAACAAAATCATTGTCAAAACAAATAAAAACAATACAAAACATCCCCATAATATCTTGCTAAACTCCGATAAAAATAAAATTAACTAAAAGAAAAGTTTATTTTAAAAGCCATATTGTGTGACTTTCATTGAAAGTTTTTTTTAGAGAGATGAATCATTTCTGATGGATCATCAATTTTGAATTTAGAAAGATAAAAACAACTTCTAGAAAGTCCTGCCGTACAAGCCTTACTTTTTTAATCTGGCACTTTATAACAAGGCAATGCTCTAGGAAATACAAAACTTAGACGTATCCTTCACAATTTTCAACTCAATGGATCTAGAAAGGTTAGGATTTCAGAAGCATAACTCAAACAAACTCAAATCGCATATAAAACACACACAACAATAATCAAATTTAAAAGAGGTGAACAGATTAAAAATAATCAAGAAAACAGATTAGTGAGTCTGTAGAAATGGTCAGAAGGTGAACCAACAAGGTAGGGAAAGAATTGTGGATTACTCACAAGAGGTGCAAGTGCTTCTTGAGAATCTCTCCCAGTTTTTGACGGATCTTTCTCGTACTGCTCAATGTAGAGACGGATGGTTGCGCCTTCTGAGCCAGTGCCTGAGAGGCGGAAAACCTGCAGTTGTTTTTGAGGAACGAGGAAAAGAGTAAATTAATAAATCTTAAGAGAATCTGATATCATAGAACTACGGAAATACGTGAAATCTTAAAACGTAATATAGGCAATGAGCAGAGGACTGTATTACTCAGGTTCTTAATGGTTTACGTAATGCTACGTCCTCGAGTATATTAGCTTAATAAGAAAAACCAGCTCTAAGTATAATGTCAAGAATTACTTCAGCCGCTCATCACTATAACAACCCTCCAAGACATTTTATAAACTACTTAAGACGTGAAAATAAAAACTCACCAGTCTTGACCCATCCTCAAACAAGTACCGAATACCCTGGTGCTTTGAAACAGAACTATCAACAGGGTCTTTGTATTCGAATTCATCAGCGTCGACGACCTTGGAAACATCTGGGCATGTACTCTTCACGATCCTGGTAATACGAAGTCCAACATAAGATAGGGACAAAATAAGTAGGTGAAATGACACTGCTGGGGATAACGATGTCAAAGCTATTGGCAAAGGTATACATTCGAATTCCAAATAACTGCTGCCAAAACCTTGTCGACAATATTGCCAAACTAATTTGAAATTCGAAACATTCAATCAAACCTAATATGAAAATGATCCATCTCCCAGAAATCTGAAAACCTAAATGGGGGTCTGAGTACCTGAAAGTTTTTTTTGACTCACCAATGTTTGGATGACAAGTCCTCATAGCTTAAACGAGCAGATAATAATCTAGAGTGGTAACCCACTTTTAACGAAAAATAGAAATAATAGGCTCAAAAGCAAGTGCAATATAAACAGCTTATGCCTATACCAATATTATCAACGTAGTAGGTATCCATGCATGTAGTCCTTTTAGCGGTAGTTTCCTCTAATAATACTTCCGCAGCGGATTCGTGTGTGTGTGTGTGCGTGTGTCCGTGTCTGTGTGCTTTCAGATTCGCACAAAGCATTGGATCATTTGTTGTCAAACTTTAATTAAATGTAAGAAAGGCAAAATAAGATGATGAGGGATCATTAGTACTACAGAATGCAGAAAAGATACAGACTAGTGAATGCAGGTTGCTCATCTAGTACAAATGTATACAAGTCGAGGCACATAAAAGAATTCAGCAAAGATGAGTGCTAAATTCACTGAAATGGGGCGGAAAAAATTACGATGGCGACGTCTATTTTAGTTTTTAAGATGATGTAATAGTAAGTCAGAAAATCTATCTTCAGGTTAGAAAATGTGAATACGCCCAAAAAAACAGTTGTTAGTATGTAATAAGAGTTTGCAACCTATGAAAAGAAGTAGGATAAAGTTGACTGATAAAGAAGCAGGTTAATCTTTTTTGGGATCAATATATATATAATAACTTGTTTTGTTTCACAGCACTATTCCTTCTAAGGTTCACGAGCAAAAGAATTTGTTGCTTCTTTTTCCTTCTCTCTCTACACACACATATATTTATACACATTTATACATATACATATATATATATATCAAGTGAATACTGTCAAAATATTGGTTTCCACAACTCTTTAGTTCTGATCCTATTTGGACGTATTCGTGGGTGGCTCAGAATATACGACCTTCATATCCACAAGAAAACAACTATCAACCTCATAAAACAATTAGCTATATAATTGTTTTCAAGTTGTTTCTCCTGATCTGTCTGTGTGACTCTCTTACTGATAATTAATTAAGGTTAGATGGCTGATTGTCGAAAACAAAATTTATTTGGGACGAATTAGTAGATTAATTAACAAATGTTGACAAGAAACTATATAAAATGAATCAATAATGATGGCTGTCGACCTATATCTTTTAGCTTCCTATTTTGAATGCTACACTTATAATTTGGGAGAAGCTTGTGAATACACATACACACGCACACACGCACACATTGTAGTTTAAAATGTTTTGTATTTAAAAACTATATAAAATGAGGATATATATAATTTAACAGTAAAATGAATCAACAATGATGGCTGTCGACCTATGTCTATTAGCTTCCTATTTTGAATGGTACACTTATAATTTGGGAGAAGCTTGTGAATACACACACGCACGCACGCATTGTAGTTTAATATGTTTTGTTTTTAAAATTTGCTATAAATGAAGAGACGGATTAACCAAATATATATTAAAGTTAGTAACAACATCCCAACCTAACTCGTCCTTTACCAAACTCCCACTTCGTATTTAGGTTAAAGGCCTTAAGTATTTGGTGGTTGGAACCGGAAAGATGCAATGAGCTTATGCTTATCTGTAGTTTCTTGATTTTTGATTTTTTAGATTTTATTTATTTATTTATTTATTTATTTTAAATAAGAGCCGTTAGGTAGTGCATGCAATGAAAGTTTTCATCAACTATTGATATGAGACAAAAAATGCGTGAACTTTATGAAGCCGTCGAGATTGATAATCTGTATATCTGGCTTCATGGTTTGATAAGATTCTTATGTTTTAGGGGTGTTGTCGTTTTAAGAATTAGTGTGTTGTTTTACGATTTTATGTCATAAACTATTAAAATAATAGTATAATAGTCATTTTTGTCAATTTCTAAACGGAATTTGTTAATAATTTAGTTTAAAAGTAATGTTAACTAACAAATTTCATCCAAAAATTAACGTAAAGGATTGTAGCAACATTTTAAAAATTTAGGGATTCCAACTATGAAAAAAAGTTCAGGGATCAAGTTGCACAAAGTTTAAAGTTCAAAAACCAACCTAGCAGTTTACTCTAAAACAAATAAAAGAAAAAGAAAAAGAAAAAGAAAAAAAGGTGTTTAGGAATCTTCTTCCTTTTATTTTCTTCTAGTCACGACCTTGAAGATTACTGCTCCTGTGCTTCTACGTCTTCCCTTGACGATTGTCATCCATGTATCACACGCCCTTTTTCGACAATTGTTGGCCATGTGCCTCTCTATGACCTTTCTCAATGATTATTGTCCTTGTGCCTCTATGTACTAGTGTGCCCTAGATGGTTGCCTTTCCTACACCTTTGTTGCATCGGTGATATTACCATCCCTTCCTTGCACCCATGCTCTCCTAACGAGTGTTATCCCTTTCTCTTGTGCCCTTACATCCTTGATGTTTGTCGCGCTCCATGCCCCCTCACAATTGTCATCCCTTTCGTGCACTCCCATGCACTCGATGACTACTATCCCTACTCTAGTGCCCCCCTCTACCTTTTTTTCTCATAAAATTAAAAAATAATAATAATAACTAAATATTTCTGGGGATATATGAAACGCAAAATCTATATACACGTATATATGAATATATATATATATATATATGATTTTCTATGTATTTAGGGAGATCTTATTTATTGGAGAAGATAGAGAGGTATTAAACTCCATTAATTTAAGGAGTTGGACAAGTAATATATAGTAACAAAAAGAATCATACATACATTTTATACTGAAAAATCTATCAAACACCTAGATTTGACAACTATTGGTCTTCCTTAGTTCCTTATTTAATTTGGAGGCTTAAAAATTAGATACGGTACTTTTTTTTTTTTTTGGAAGTAAAACTTGCTTGCAAATAATAGACTAAATTAGCCAAAACCATAGGAGATACAAATCTTGGAACTTTATCCCAACCATAAACCTCAGTTTCCAAATTAAGCACAGAAGCAGTAAGACAATGAGCCATTCCATTAGCATCATGGCATATAGCAGAGCAAGACCACCAGGGTGAAACATAAAACAATTCAAGAATATCATTGATCATAGCTCCTTCTACAAGCGAATTATCACAATTAACCTCTTAGACAACTCATGTCGCATCAACCTCATCAGTTTGGATACAAATCCCACAATCCTTAGCAAATAGGAGACCCTCACTAAGAGTAAGACATTCAGCCATAAAAGGAGAAAAGAAGTCCTATATTTTCTTTTCTTGACAATCCAAAATAATCCTATCTAAGTCACGGATAATAGCCCCCACGCTTATAAAACCCATTGCAGATCAAACTGAAGCGTTAGTGTTAAGTTTTATCTTCCCTTTAAGAGATTGAGTCCACTGTTTGTTTCTTTTGTGTGGTACAACCATTGGGCCATATTTAGCCATTCAACAAGCTTGGGAGTCACCAAGTAAGTGACCAGCTTTCTCCAAAGTCTCCATTGCTGAAACCTTTGGGCCATCATGGATCCATTGATTCCTAGCTGTCCAAATAGCCCAAGCAATGACACGAAAGATCTCCAAGTTGGTCTTTGAAGCCATGTTATTCCAAATCACACACAAACCATTAAAGGTTCCAGCCTTAGCATTACTAATGGCTGGCCACAAGCTACTAGAATCCTAGATTTCACAAGCATATACTTAAAATCCCACAATACATGCCACACATTTTCAACCCCCTCCAAACATTGAGGACGTAAGGCCAAACAAAGAATTCCATGCTTTGGAGGATTATCATAGCAAGGCAAAATATTATGAAAAGCTTTCCAAACAAAAGATTTAATTTTATTTGGGAGCTTAAGATTCCATAGCTTTTTCCACCAATCCGTATCACCTGTGTCTCTGGAAACATTTTCTCTTTCACGCAGCTCCATGGCCAAGCAATAACCTGAACTCAACGAATATAATCCCTTAGGATCATAATGCCAGATTAAGTGATCAGAGTAAGCCCTATGACTCAAAGGTATGCTATAAATTACCTTAAGATCAACTGGGAAAAAAAATGCTATTAATGATCATTCTATCCTACTCTCTGTTGGTAATGAGATCTTCCACCATCAAATCTGCAGTGTTTGCGTTAGCAGGAGTAATAGAGCGAAACGGGCTTGGACAAGGCAGCCATGGGTCTCGAAAAATACTCATTGATCTACTTAAATCCACATGCCCATGGATACCTTGCTTTAACAAATCTCTACCCCAAAGCAAGCTACACCATATGAATGAGGGGTTATTACTGACCTTAACCTCTAACAAAGTATTATTTGGAAAATACTTTGCTTTATAAAGTTTAGCAACCAATGAATTAAAAGTGCTTGATTAAAAGCATTAATATCTCTCAAACCCATCCCCCCCTCCAATTTTGGACGACACGACTTTTGCCACCTAATCCAATGAAGCTTTCTTTTTGATTCGTTAATAGCACACCAAAATCTAGAAATAAGTGATTGAATCTCATCACAAAGGGTTCGGGTGATTTTGAAGACACTCGTAGGTAGTCGTCCCTTGAGCTACTGCTTTAATAAGAATCTCTCTTCCACCCATAGAAAACGCCTTACCCCTCCACAACTTGAGCTTTTTTAAAACCCTAACCTTCACGGCCTCAAAAGTAGCCCTTTTGTTCCTACCAACAAAGGATGGGAGGCCAATATATTGATTGTGAGAAAGATTACTATCAGATAGCCCAACTTGTTCTGTCACCTAATTCATAGTTTCCTCCGTAATAATAGGACTAAAAGTAATCATATATTTCTCAAAATTAACCACTTGCCTCGAAGCTTTAGCATAACTATCAAGAACCTAAACAATTGTCTGGCTATCCTCTAGAGTGGCTCGATTGAAAATAATAAAGTCATCAAGAAACAAAAGATGACTAACCTTAGGTGCTCGGTGAGCCATTGATATGCCTGCAATTAATCCTCCCTACCGTTTCTGCATGTCGCAACAAATCAGTCAAGCCCTCAGCATACATTAGGAGCAAATACGGAGATATTGGGCAACCTTATCTAATACCACAAGTAGGTTTCACCAATCCCCAAGGGGCCCCATCAATAATAAAAGACATCTAGGATGTGGTACTTATCACAAGACATATCCACCCATCACCAAAACCCAGTCACCACATCATACTCTCAAGAAAAGGCCACTCCACACGGTCATAGGCTTTACTCATATCAAACATCAATCCCATGAGACCCATTTTACCACTAACTTTGCGACGAATAGAATGGAGAACTTCAAAAGCATCAAGAACGTTATAAGAAAATAATGAACTTTTTGTCACAACTTTTTTTTTAATCACTTTAATTTAGTCATAAGATTGTGATTAATAAACATTTAGTTTCAATTATTGATGTGATCAAATTTTTAGTCACATAGTTTTTAATCATGCCTGACGTGACTAAAACATTTTTCGTGTCTCAATTTTTCATGGTTAAAAGTTTAAGTCATGACAAAAAAATTATAGTGAGCATTTAGTCACAAGGTTGTGATTAAAAGTGATATTTAGTTACACAGAGATGTTGTGACTAAAAGTGTTATAACAAAAAATTGTGATTAAAAAGAGTTTTTTTTTTTTTTTTTTTTGGGTATTATATGAAGTATATTTTTCTTTTTGGTTTTTTGATCCATTATTAATTCCAATATGTATCCCTAAGATGCGATTATATATATATACTGTGGATTATCCTCGCACTTTATACATGATCCAATTTCCTTTCTAATTATAGACCTTTTAATGTTTTAGAAAGTAATTGGATTAAGATGTACATAATTAATTAATCATAAGCTGGATAT
>CM046385.1:11555783-11571783 GCA_025413485.1 Ficus microcarpa | reverse complement strand
AATACTTGCTATCAAAAAAAAAAAGGAAAAGAAATACTTGAAGTAAAATTAGGAAAACAGAGCTTATTAACGTCCAATAAAGAAAAGGAAATCTTAGGTCAGCCACAGGGAGGACTAAGAAACAAGATTCTAATTCGAGATTACAGAGATTTTTTTTTTCTTCTGTTGGAAAAACAATTACAGAATTGCGCAGCCTAATTTGATCTCTAAGTAGCTCTGGAGTCTACTGAGTGCTAGTATGACACAATTACTTTTACAATAAGCACACAAACCAGTCATATATATATATATATATATATAGGTACACAAACACGTAAATACACACCCGTTGAGAGAAGCAGCTAGCATCGGGAGATTATCACATTCTAACTAAGTTGATACCGACTAAACCTCCCTCTAGCGCCAATCAACTTGCTTATTATTATTAAAATAGAAAGGAAAAATACAAAGAGTCAAAACTCAAAAGGCAAGCTTACTAACACAAAGCCGCTCTCCTAATTCGAAAAACAAGGGAACCATGAGCCACGCCAAGATGGCAACTCCTACGGTCATGGACACGACGGCCAACAACAGGCAACACCTCGCCAGTCTCGGGTATCTTCGGCGTAAAGGGATGGTCATGAAGGATCCAAAGAAGGAGAAATTGAGGGACAAGATAAAAGCATGGAACGAAGACGGCCTGTTCTTGAAAATGATGGTGGGAACCCAGTTCCCATCTATCTTCTGGTAAGGTAATTGGATAAGAACAAGAACTGTGGCTACTGATATCCATAATATTAACTTCTCCAGTACTTGGGATTCTTTGTATGGAATATTTCCATACTTATCCAAGGGTTGAGAAGCAAAAAATTGTCCCTTCATGGAGCTTCTACTCTCTGGTGATGGGAGGAATTAGGTTTGCAAATTCATATAGAAGTTGCTTACATTTTCTGACGTCTTCTCGTTTTCTTGCGTGTTGACTTTTTGTGTATATATATATATATATAAATATATATATTCTTATCGTATTGTAGAAGTTAATATCGCGTTTTCTGTTTCTGTCAAGTTAATTAATAGACGGTATGGTTTTAATTTTGGTACATACAGACATTTATATTTACTTAAATTTTTTCCAATACGGCACCAATAGTTTTAAAATGTTCATACGTAATTATGTGTGATTGGCTGCATGACCATTTCTTTTGATTATCAAACTACAATATTGTGAGAATAGTTCTGTTCTCTACTCCTATTATATTTTGATCTACAATTTATTTCGAGAAGCTTTGAAATTTAGAACTATCATGATAGCTGTAATAGTAACATTAATATTATTTTATTGTGCATAGCATGAGCATGCATTTGGTGCATAGGTTGAAAATAAATTTTTTAGGTTGGAATTGAGTCGAATTGAATGTGTATTTGATGAGGTGTTTGAATTATCGAAACTAAAAAGTTTAAAAACTCAAAATGTCTTCAAAAGAAAAAAAAATCACTATAAAACTTGTTTTATTCGTTTTGAAATTCTATGCAATTAAAAAAAAAAAATTCATCCCATTTGAACTTGTATATGTAAAATTATGGATTTTAGAAGTTTAAATTACAAAAATTATGAATAGTAAAACTGATGCTGACTTATAAGAAAAACACAAAAATAAATTGAATTTTTTAATTTTGGATTGAATTGGACCATAGGTCCAAATACATACTAAATGCCGACCTACATGCCTGTGAGTAAAGCATGTATTCATATATATATATATGTGTGTGTGTGTGTGCATGTGTGTGTTAAGGTATGCAGTTTATAACTCTTATTTGATAAAAATAAATAAAAACACTTCAAAATTTCGAACTTGATCTCCTATTAATAAGACATCTCCCCTCACACCCACTCAGCCCTATTGGGTTGTAAAGCGTGCATATATAGCCAGTTGTTTTTTAAATATAAATGGAGAGAAACTATATAAAAGTTTAGCACATCAAAGGAAAAGACACATTATATAAAGAAATTTAGAAACAGACAATAAAGGTTAAAAAAAAAAAAAAACTAGGAATCTAATCAAAGGACCAAGATTTGGGATACATAAAGCAACTTGCTTAAGCTCCAAGTTTCTTTTTTTATTTTTTATTTTTTTTGAGACTTAAGCTCCAAGTTTTGATTTCAATAATTTGCACTATTGCAGCATTTATCTTGATCATTAATGACTTGGACTTTGAGACACTCATGCTGGTAGTTGGAATACGACGTTACAATAGTTCTCTTCATTTTTTCTATTATATATATATATATATATATATTTATATATATTTTAGAGTAATAATTCTGTCTTGGCAGTTTTGCAAGTCAGTCCAATTACCTTACAGATTTTTAATCTTAGGCCTGTATGTATACATCAATCGTTTTCGCGTCTACAAGCAAACAGTTGGCGGCCACAATTTTCCATGTAAATTCCGGAATGTATCTGTCTTTGCCTTAATTTGTTTATTAAAAAAAAAAAAAAACTGTCTTTGTCTCAATTAAATTTATGAAGTAACTGACGTGATAATACAGATTAAAGGGGTTTCTTATTGGCCAAGGAAAAAGAATAAAAACCATGATTATGTATCATGCGCAGCAAGTAAATAAATAAATTAATCTTGTCTAGATTCCAGAGAAAACTAACTCAATTATTGTTTCAATAATAAATCAACAGACAGAGCATAGCCGAGTCATCAATCTAAACCGAAAACAAATACGTTTGCCCTGGTCTACACAAGTAGAAATTAAAAATATATATGTACATATGTAAATATATATCTAGAAAAAAATGCTTTTTTTTTTCTTTGATAGAAAAATGACTTTTTGACTACCCATGTACCACACACCTGTATGTATCTAGGATAAACTATATGGCGCAGAAATTACTATATATTGATGGTATTACGATAGTTCTTGTCCCGCTATTAATATTGCATAAATTAATTTCAGTTTGTCGTAAAAGATGAGGCAAATTATTTAAATTTTATACGATCCAGTAACTTTAAGAGATGGGATTGCGAAAGACTTTAAGTTAAGTTTGTATTTGGTTCACTGATTGGAGACAAAAATTTTAAATTAGAATTAAATAATTTTTTAAAAATTAATTGTAATTTTTATTAATTTTTTAGAAAAAAAAAAGACAAAGAAAAAATATAATTTAGTTAAATAAAAATTAAATATATTTATGACTGAGGACTGAGGACTGATTCAAAAGTGTTGATTACGCAACGTGTGGTGCATGGCTACTATTCCAATGGGAATATTCACTTTGACTTTACTTGTATTTATTTTCCCGAGGTTTTTCAAAGGAAAACGAAAATGATTAATTTCTTTTTTGATTCTTGAATTATTGGTACAATCGTATTTTAATTTCTGAATTTTAAAATGTCAAAAAAAAATTTTTTTTGGAGCTATATTAGTTTGTTCCAGAATTGTCGTGTGGTCCAAAGTATCGTTAAAAAAGAAGGGCATATAGTTATCACATAAACATCATAAGTACTTAAATTAAAATTTTTTCTGTTATTTTCACGTTTTAGAATCTTTTGTTAATTTTGGATTTCTATTTTTGAAGCTGTAAATCCTAACATACGTGATCTTAGCATAGCGTCTACTTTTTTTTAATAGTGTTTTGGTCCAAGGATTATAATTGTCAGACAAATTGATAATTTGAGAGTAATGAAATTTAGATATTTAAATATCCGCTTGAATCATCGATAAATACTCCCATATAGTGGGAACACTCGGAACCTTCCCACATAAACAGGAAAGAGAGACACATCAACAGGCCATCCAGGAAATTTCTCACACCGTTGATTACGCAACATCGTACGTCGTGATATTACTAGGTGTTTTCCAATAAGAATATTCCCCCTAAATAACGCTTGTGAGAAGAACATAATCCCATTCACCCATTCTACGCCAAATATATAGTTCACTTGACTACATATAGTCAAGCTCAATTTATATATATATATATATATCTTCTATTCTCTCTGTGTGTGTATATATATATATATATCGATATAAATTCTCTGTATAGCCTGGAAAATACGAACAAAGCAATCCCCAACCAGCTAGCTAGGTAATCGCCAGTTAATTAGAATATGTAGTAGTATCAGTTTAGGAAGCCATAGCCCAAGTACCATTGTGATCCTTGGAAATTCAATAGTAGTATTCTTATGATGCATGAATACAACCACCTCCTAGTCAAGCAATGCAACCTTCACCTGAAGCCGCCTGGATGCCTCCGGTCTCTGTTGATTGCCATGAAATTGATCTCTCCGGCACTACTGGACCGCCGCCAGGTGCACGAGCCGGTACCGGTCCCTCAGCCATACCCCACCATGAACCTTCCGAGGTCGGCTTCGAGTCTCAGGCTGGGTCAGTTGATGTCTCCTCCTCCTACCCCACCCTAACTAGCCCACACCCACATTTCCCATCTCCATTAGTAGTCTCCCACCTTCCAAATTCACCTCCACCACTACAGGTTTACATTACTAGTACCAGTCCACATATCAAAGCTAAACGCCACTACTTTAAGAGACCATCGTTTATAGCTCACAGATTCATCGAACACCAGCACGTGTGTCATAATTCAATTGCAAGCTCAGAAAATGCTCGAAACGACGCAAAAGATGGAGACGAGAGTAATTCCATCATACAAGTTCTGCGAGAGGAGCAACTCGGGAGAAACATCTTTCTCCTCTGCATCCCGATCGCCTCCGGCTTCGTAACGTACTACAACCCAACCGCTATACGGCTTCACGGTCGTTTGATTATGCTGGCTGTGACTATCGGAGCCACCAGTATCTGGATCGGGCTACTCCTGCGCAAGGTGTGGCCCAGAGTGGCCACTGCCCTGGAACTTCTTGGAGTTGGGTTTATGCTGGTTGGCCTTTTCGGATACCTCGCTTTGCATCTTCCTGGAAACTTTTTGTGGCTGCCCGTGCTATGTCTGGTTCTCTCTCTAGTACCTCTCGGAGTCGCCTTCTTTCGCCGAGAGAAGCCACCTGCAATCGAAGCAGACGTCCCTGCAGCTTTCGGTCTCTTATAGCTTGCGGAAAATTGCTCCTCTTATGAACTTATAGCTAGTGCCACTAGGCCTAGCAATTTCTCTAGTCCCTCTGTAACTTATACCTTTCAGCCTATGTAAGTGGTTTGTTGAAGTCTGGATTTATGATCCAATATGGCCTATGGTCGAGGTCATCTTCACCTTTTTTTTTTTTTTTGTAAGGTGTGTCTTGTTATATGTACAATATATGTATACGTTTCGGTTCATCTGTACGCTTTGATATTAAATAAATTGAAGGTGAAAGTTATGTAGTTGATACATTTTGCAAGAACTATCCAAGGTTAGCTTTCCATTAGTACTAGCAAGCTAGTTTTGCCCCGTCGAGATACTTTCAAAAACTTTTGGTAAGTCGGGTGCATTGTATTTATCTAAAAATAATATAATAATTTAGTATGAAATTAAAAATTGACATCCTATAGTAAATATGACATCTAACAAAAAAACTATGTATTGGATCGTATAACGCAATTTAAGTACCCGAAAGACCATTATTTGAATAAACATAGCAAATGCTTTATATATATCAAAGATTGATACCAGGGTTGAAGTTTGGGAACACAGGCGGAACAGGAGTTAGGGGTCTAGGGACGGAGACGTGGTTGGGATTGGGGTCGGTGTTAGATTTTGACATAGAGTCACTGTCAAGATCTAAGAATAGGGTTGGGATAAGAGTAAAGAGCCAATTTAGGATTCGAGACTGGTAACAATATTGTTCGGGGTTAGTAATTGGGCAGCGGGTTGTGATTTGAGAAAGGACAAGGGTTGGAGGTGCCTTGGTCGAGATAAAAGGATCAAGGTCAAGATCAAAACCGGGATACCAAATATGAGTTAGGATTGAGATACAAGTGCGGGTTGAGTTCTAGGACTACGCGATAGAAATCAGGATTTGAGGAGCGGAACCAAGATCGACATCCGAGGCAAGAGTTTGGTTTCAAAACTGAATAGTGGTTAGACTTTAGGACTAAGATCAGGACTTGGAACCCTTGTCTAGGATCAAGTACCGGGGATCGGGGTCGAGATCCGGGACAAAGACAAGACTCAAGATCTAGAACCCATAATCGAGGTTAGGATTAGGGACTATGACCGAAGTTGGGATTCCGTATAAAGGCCGAGTTTAGAATTTAGGACCGAAGTCCGTTTTTGGGGATCGGGGTCAGTAGGTTGGGGTTTCCTGGACTAAGATCCCAACCTTGACCAATCTCGAATCACGAACCACTCCCAAACTCCCACCCCCATCCTGTAAATTGGCCCTGATATCGAAACCCGACTTTGGTTCCTGAACCACCCTGTCCCAAGCCATAGCCCAATAATCTGACTTGGTCCAGGTTCTAGTTCCAAACCCAGGTCCCAGCGCTAACCGCGATGCTTAACTCAAGCATGAAAACGTACTGTTTTGAATAGGGTAATTTCTACCGTTATCAGCTGTAAAATGTTATTGGCTTCATGGTCTGGTTTGATAGATGGCATATTTGTTTTCCAAGACTAAACATCATAAAAACGGAACATCTCAAAAACCAAGAATAACATGGACTAACGACGACAAATTGAAATCAGAAAACGAAAGAAGGAGTTCACTAACACCAAAATTATAGAGTTACATAGCTCAAATATCTACGAAGTTTAAAGTAGTAAGTAGGAGCACTCATGACAACTAATAAGGTTGTATTATACAAATAATCACTAGGATCTAATTACTTCGTTTACAACACACACATGACGTATAGAAAAACATATAGACATATATAACATTTAAAACAAAGCCGCTCCCAATTTGAAAATCAGCAAGGGTACCATGAGCCAAGCCAAAATTGCAACTCCTACGGTCATCGACACCACGGCCAACAAGAGGCAACACCGGGCCAGTCTTGGGTATCTTTCGCGTAAAGAGATTGTTATGAAAGAACCGAAGAAGGCGAAGTTGAGGGACAGGATAAAAGCGTGGAACAAAGAAGGAGAGTTCTTAAATACGACGTTCGGAACTGGATTCCCATCTATCTTCTGGTAGGGCAACTGGAGAAGTCCCAATACTGTTACCACTGATGCCCATAATATCAGCTTCTCTACCTGGCCGGTTTTTTCTTTGTACGGATTATTCCCATACATCTCTGAGGGCTTAGAACCAAATATGTCCCTTCATTGAGTTTGTTGTCCTCTCTGGTTCATTTGCTTTGTAAATCATATAAATTTTAATGCTTTTAATTAGCTAAGCTTTTTGTTGACATTTTGTTTTTATTTTTATTTTAAATTTGGTCCACATGATGACTTTTCTGTTATTCTTATAATATAAATGATGTATATCAAGTGGGTGGCATATCGTTTTCTTTATTTATTTATTTTTTTGTTTTAATAAAAGTTATAAAAGAATTTGACATGTATTGGTCATTCATAATTCCAACTTCCAAACATATATTGTTTACATATGTGCGTCTGCTACATGAACTTGACCATTCTCCTGATGACTAAACAATTACAAGGCATGATACTAGTCCCATTTTTGACTCGTAAAGTATTTACATTTTACTCTATATATTATCTACTTTCATTCTATCTTATTATATTTCGCTCAGACTTTTAGTTTAAAATCTAAAAGTGTTTTTATTTCTGTTATTAAATGAGAGTCATAAACTTTATATCAAATAATAATAATAATAACAACAATAATTCTACTTCCAGAATAATTAATCTTAGAATTATAGCATGAGGACGCTTACTACCACGCATGGGCTGTAAGGCATTCAAAGTCACGTGCTTAAGCTCCAAGTCTTTCGATTCAGAAAATTATCTTAAACGACTTGGACTTTTGGACATTGATGCTTAAAGATTGAATAGGACCTTAGATTATTTGTCTTATATATATATATATATATATATTTCAATATTGTTTATAATTTTCTCTTGGCAGCTTGCCAGATAGTTCAACTACCTTACAGAATAATTTTAATATTATATAGGCCATTTATCTATCGTTTTTACGTCTACAAAGCAAAGAGTCGGCAGAGAAATTTACTATGTGAAATTTCTAACATTTTCAATTTACTCGGCTATCTTCTAGAACGAGCTGTTACAACGTTTTGCTTTTAGGAGAGAAACGACTAGCTCCATGTGCGGTAGAAAGACAAAGATTCCCTTCTAGAAGGAAATAATTAATATTCTCATACTGTACTTCACTACCAAAAGTCGAATCGAAATAATGTTGCCAACAAAAAACAAAAAACAAAAAGGACATGGAAGTCGGTATAGATTGCTGATTCCCTTCTATTTAAAAAAAAAAAAATTGTAAGAACCGAGTTGAATAACTAATTGTACTAGTGTACGTAGCAGCCCCGAATCCAAACAGATCATAACCATCAGTATGCCCGCTACTAACTGGTTCATTAGGCTCCTGTCTAAAACAAAACTAGGAACTAGCCTCTTCAACAAACCACCTGATCATGATGATCGTGATCATGATTGTCACGCAGAATCATCTTCTCAAGCTGTCCAGATCAACATCACTCCAACACTTGGCGTTTGTGACTCCGGTTATACCGACAGATCTACGGTTGCAGATCACTCAACCTTAACTCACACTGAACCTTCCCTGCAGGTCACCGTCCAATCTGAGAATGGGTCTTCTGATGTCCCCTACTCCTTCTCCGCCATAGTATCTTCCTCGCAACCGCCACATAAAACGAAGAGCCGGTTAAAGAAGATCAAATCAAACATTAAAAAAATTGGTCGCAGAATATTCTCAAAACTTCTTATAACTCCTATCCCAACAATCCCTCAAAGTTCCCAGCAGGCGATCAATAGTATTGATGATCGTTATGATCATCCCATCATACAGGTTTTCCGCGAAGAGCAGCTCGGAAGGAACATATTTGTCTTGGCCATCCCAATTACCACGGGCTTCATGGCGTATAACAACCCCGCGTCCATGTCTTTGGTGGGGCGCTTGGCGGCGGTGGCTCTCTCTGTTGGATCGGCGGCAATATGGAACGGCATTTTGTTGAGGAAGGCATGCCCTAAGGCTTCCAATGCGTCGGAGTTGCTCGGGGTGGCCCTCATGCTGGTAGCCTTTTTCGGCTACCTTGGTTCTCATCTCTCGAAGGCCTATCTCTGGCTGCCGTTGCTGTGTTTGGTTACGTGCCTCGTGCCGCTCTGCATCGCCTTCTGTGGTTGCAAAGAGAATGCTCGTGAAAATCATGGAGAAAATGATCTTGTTCCTGCTGCGTTATCCCCGGTGTGATGATTTGAGGTTGTCTCTATAAACTGAATTAAGGGAATGTAACTAGTTATATTTGTTGGTCATATTCTTGTATATATTTTGTTTTTGAACTAGAAAAAATATACATAAACTCTACAGTTTGTGGTTGAATCATGTAAAGATTTATTGCTAGACTCTATTTATTTTGAGGGGTGTTTCAGTAAATAATTTGGTTCAAATCAGTTAACTGATTTCACGTAAAAAGTAACAGAAAGGATCATATCATATTTAAGCATTCAAGTGATTTCAGCTTAAAAATAAAAAAGAACAGAAAATGTTAGAAACATAATAATTTGAGGATCAATGGAACAATTTACTCTTTAAAATTAATACTCTGCGGTGCTCACTTTAACAACACAAATTGCAAGCAAAATAGGTTCCAAAAAAGTTAAAAGTTAAATTTTCTGTCTTTATGATTATTTTTTGACTCACAAAGTGGTATCATATTTGGATATTAGAAAATATTGTCAAATTACAAATATTAATTGTTGCGAATCTGTCATTCGTTTAATTATTTGTTTTTTTTTTTTTTTACAAAAAATTTCTTAAAGGTGATGACCTCAAATGTTTAGTTTAAATGACTGCCTTCATATTTAAAGCAAAATGAAAAGAATATTGGTGCAGTTGTAATTGACCACTAAATGTACATAAATATATATATTTGAGTGTCCAAATTAACGTAAGAAACAAAAGCGTTGACTAACCTCAAGGAGTTGCGAACTATTATGCACAAAATTCCTCCATCTTATTAGTGTCAAATACGCGATAATGATTAATGTCCCGTGCATATATGCTCTTTCGGTCGTTAAGCCAATAAAATCCCCCTAATATATTAAATCCGAGGTTCTTTAGCTTAATAGAAACCATGATCTTGAAACAAGCTTTCCCAGCATTAATTCAGTGTCACCATAAAAATACAGATAGTTAATTATCGTATCTTGAAGTTTTCAACATTCTATTTCAATTCTCTTGATCTCCTGCTTTCTCTCTACATCCATTGGCAGGCCGTTGCGGGACTGACTCCAAGCAGAGCAAAACACCGCGTTTGATAAATGTCGGAGAAAAAGATGAGAAATTGAAGAGAACATAGCTCAAGATATGTCCTATGAAATCGATATAGTTATATGGAGTCTGGAAATGGCCCACCTACTGATATTTGTGAAGTACTGTTTTGAGATACCAGACACTGGGCATGCGGTCTATCTAGACAACCATCTTTCTGTCGTTAGGGCATTGAGACGATTTTTAACCAAGCTTGGGGACTATTTGGAGCATTAATTTCAGACGGAATTTTCAAATTATTTTTTTTTCCTCCCCTCAAAAAATACATTGATTTTACTATTCACATCTTCAAATATCTATTTTTCACTTTAAAAAAACTATATTTAAAAGTTCATCACTTTCTTATTTCATGTTAAAATGAGATTATTTTTTTTAAAAAAGAAATTCCATGGAATGATGAGAGAAATGAAATAATATTAATATTGCTATTTTTTTTTTCAAATACATTTCAAGTTTTATAACTTTTAACTTCAAACAGTTCATTTTTCAACTAAACACACATTTCCAAAACTCAATTTATTTTCAATCAAAACATTTCAAAAACCCCAACCCGATCGTTTAAAACTCAACCTAGCTTTATAAAGCTCTAAGTTGTCTAAAATATTATACTTCAATTACTAAGTTATTTTTAAAACGTATTTTAATGACTCGATAAAATAGAGTTATTTTATCACTTTTAAGCTTATATTTTTGTTCTAATTTTAATATTTCTTTTATTTTTTTCCCCCAAATTGTGTATGTTAATTGTGTTAATAGGGTTAAAAATAGCAATTTAGAGTTAAAATATGATTAAAGATTTAAAAAATTGCAAAAGGAAATTCTGAGACAATTTTCCCCTCGCGGACTCCTTCTCGCATGGCCACGTGCATTTCTGGCCATTGGATCATTTCAACATGTCAGTGTATCTGGTGACATGCTGGATCTGGTGTGGCGCGTCTTCGCGCTTGCCAACATTTGCGCATCACCCGTCCTCGTGGGCCCCCAAGCCTGACTGGTGTTAGGCTTGTTGCAGCCGAGAAAAAGAAAAGAAAAGAAAAGAAATTAAGGGGGCGTTTAGTAGACCCATTCATCTCATCTCATTTCAAAATTTTTTTTGTCTTTTTCCTAAAAAGTTTTTTGTCTTTTCTGAAAATTCAAAAAAATTTACTATTCCAACTTAAAAATCTCAACTTAAAAAAAGGGAGACAAGAAAGTTGCAGCTCGCTTGAAAGCTTATATAAAGATGCCCTAGGGCTCCATGCAAAGATGTCCTTAGTTTGCGAATTTGCAAAGATGTCTTTAGTTTGCGAATTTCTGGAGCCGAAAGTCACATGAAGAAAAAAAGGAAAAAAAAAAAATTCTGACCTAATGTTTGGATGACATATCCAAATTCGAAAATTAGAAAATTTTTGAAAAAAAGTGATTGTCTTAATTTTTTCCATCATTCTCTTATTTTGAAAAAAAAAAAAAATCTCATTTTCAACTTATTTTGTACATCAGTTTTTTTAGAAAAAAATTGAAGGAATCTTTTTAAAATCTTTTTACAGTACACAATTTTTAACATCTTTTTTTTTTTTTTTCATTCCAAACAACTTTAAATTTTCAAGAAGAAAACTATTTACACATCCAAACACAATCTTATTCTCAAATTGAAAAAACTTTCCATTTAAAACAAGAAAATTTTCCTTTTCGAAAGCGGACACTTCATCCAAACGGAGTCTTAGGCTTTAGATTTTAATTTTTTTTTTAATTTTTATTCAAGTTTTAGGTTGAGTTTTCTACAAAATTATGGAGAGATCATCTTGAATCATCAAGAGAAGAGGAAGAAGAAAATTTAGGAGCAGACTTTGAAAACTCGTGACACCTCTTGGTTGGGTTTTTCTTTCCTAATTTCTTATCTTTTTATTTTTATAATTTAAAAATGATTGAACCTTTATTGTGTAGATTCCTATATTTATTAATGAAGTAATTTTCAATCAAAGAGCCGGTTAGAGACGATCAAATCAAACCTTAAAAAAATTAGTTGCAGAATGTCCTCAAAATATCTTATAACTCCTATCCCAACAATCCCTCAACGTCCCCAGCAGGCGATCAATAGTATTAATGATCCTGACGATCATCCCATACAGGTTTTCCGCGAAGAGCAGCTCGGAAGGAACATATTTGTCTTGGCCATCCCCATTGCCACGGGCTTCATTGCGTATTACAACCCCGAGTCCATGCCTTTGGCGGGGCGCTTGGCGGCGGTGGCTCTCTCTGTTGGATCGGCGGCAATATGGAACGGCATTTTGTTGAGGAAGGCATGCCCTAAGGCTTCCAATGCGTCGGAGTTGCTGCGGGTGGCCCTCATGCTGGTAGCATTTTTCGGCTACCTTGGTTCTAATCTGCCGAAGGCCTATCTCTGGCTGCCGGTGCTGTGTTTTGTTGTGTGCCTCGTGCCGCTCTGCGTCGCCTTCTGTGGTTGCAAAGAGAATGCTCGTGAAAATCATGGAGAACATGATCTTGTTCCTGCTGCATTATGCCCTGTGTGATGTATTGTAGTTGTCTCTGTAAACTGAATTAAGGGAATGTACCTTTTTATATTTGTTGATCATATTCTTGTATATATTTTGTTTTTGAACAAGAAAAAATTTATATAAACTCTACAGTTTGTGGTTGAATCATGTATAGATTTATTGCTGGATTATATTTATTTTGATGGGTGTTTCAGTAACTTTGGTTCGAATCTAATGTTCAGTAACTGATTTCATGTAAAAAGTAACAGAAAGGACCACATTATTTTTGAAGCGTTAAGGTTATTTCAGCTAAAAAAAAAAAAAGAAGAACGGAAAATGTTAGAAACATAATAATCCGATGATAAATGGAACAATTCTCTTGAAAATACTCTGCAGCGCTCACTTTAACAACACAAATTGCAAGCAGAATAGGTTCCCAAAACAAAGTTAAAAGTCCAATTTTCTTTGTCTTTGTGATTTATTGTTTGACTCACAAAGGGGTATTATATTTGGACAGTAGAAAAAATTGTCAAATTACAAATATTAATTGTTGCGAATCTGTTATTCGTTTATTTATTTATTTATTTTTTACTAATTTCTTAAAGGCGTTGACCTCAAATGTTTAGGTTAAATGAGTGCCTTCATAATTAAAGCAAAATAAAAAGAATATTAGTGCAGTTGTACTTGACCATTAAATATATATGTAAATATATATATATATATATATGAGTGTTCAAATTAACGTAAGAAACAAAAGCGTTGACTTCCCTCACACAGCTTGATTTTGTAAATATCCCAAGTTAATATCATAAACTTAATTTTTTTCGTTGCGAGGACCCATTGAATGTGCTTAATCAAGGAGTTGCGACCTGTTAAGCACAAAATTTCTCCATCTTAGTGTCAAATACGCGATAATGACCCGTATATGTAGCCTCTATATATCGATCTTTAAGACGACAAATTAAATCCCTCTAATAATAATCCGACTTTTTTGGCTTGGTAGAAACCATGATATTGAACAAGCTTTTCTAGCAATTTAGTGTCAACAGACTAGTATATAATTAATTTGTATCTTGTAGTTTTCAACATTCTATTTCAATTTTCTTGATCTCCTGCTAATTGTCTCCAGATCCTCAATAAACCACGCGTAGTTTTTTGCATAGCTAGGCCGTTGTGGGACTCACTCGAAGCAGAGCAAGACACAGCTTTTGATAATTGTCGGAGAAAAAGATGAGAAATTCAAGAGAATATAGCTCAAGATTTATATTTCCTGTGAAATTGACGGTTCTTGGGAAACTGGAAATGGGCCAGCTAGCAGACGGTGGGCATGCAGTCCATCTAGAGGACCCTATTCCTGTCAGTGGGGCATAGAGGCGATTTTTAACAAGACTTCGGGCCGTTTGGGCCATTAATTTCAGGTCTGAGTTTTCTATTTGTTTTTGTTTTTCTTCCAAAAATGAACCAACTTCCTTATTTATATCTCCAAATCTCTATTTCTTATTTTAAAAAAGTTCATACTTTTAAAAGTTCATAACTTTTTTATTTCAAATCTAAATAAGATTTAAAAAAAAAAATTTGCACAGGATAACTAGAGAAACGAAATGAGATCCATATAGTTTTTCCTTTTTCCAAATATATTTCAAGTTTTTATATTTTTTAACTTCAAATAATTTATTTTTAACTAAATACGTATTTTCAAAACTCGACTCATTTTCAATGAAAATATTTTCAAAACTCCAACTCCCAAATGGGCCCTCAAACCTCAGTCGGTAGCTTCATTTCTGCTTCCTTTAGACGATGAATAGAAGTTCAAACAAATTTAAATTTCATTATAGCTGTCATACAGTGAGGATGCTTGTGATTTTTTATTGGATGTTTGGACTTCTGTATTGTTTGTTAATTTTGTTTCTCTAATGAGCTTTGTATTATTCAGCAAGTTGCATCTCGTTCGTTCTATTTTGAAAGAGTCAAATTCTGCGAAGTTCAACGTTATTATGAAAATACTCGACCATCTGTCCATAAGTCAACTCCAAAAATGGATTTGTTTAATTATTTTAAGTTTTCACAAGCAATCTGATGCGGTGTTTTACATTTAATAGTAAAAACCAATTTACAGGAAAAAAGCAGAATCAAATTTCGCTGGCAGGAACATTGATCAATTTATCATATTGATACAAAATATCATTTTAATTATGTCATTAATGATAAATTACAGACATTTTATATCACGTTGAACTCCAGAACAACCGTAAGTAGTGATAGAAACACAAGAGAAATGACTGAATGAACGATAAAAAAGATATATCATGCGATGTTACACAGCTAAAATAGCAAATAATATTATAACAAAAACTCTCTAAAAATAACAACTAATTAACGAGGTTTTCCTTTTCTAGCAAAATAAATAATAATAATAATAATAATAATAACAATAATAACGAGCTTTTCAAAGGATTAGCAATGACCCAAACTTCTCAGCTACATAACGTACAATTTTATTCTTGAAAATTATGATCGCACACTGAGTTTAAGGTATTAACATCTGAATTGCATGATCTCATCTTCCCTCACGATCAATATTCAGTGCTAGTAGTTAAAATTCTATTTCGCAAATTTCGAGTAAGCGTCCAATTAGATTGCGTATGAAAATTTAAAATAAAAAAATTATAAATAAATAACTCCATTTGTTGAGTTGAGTGTTTTCATAGTTAAGGGCGTGTTTGTTACATGGGATTAGGATTAAGACTAGGATTATTTATCCTAGTCTCAAAAAATCATGGATTTATCAATCCTATGAGTTGGATTAGAATAAAATATTGCAAAACTGACCATCCCTTCCTCCAAACCCACCCACACCTGGGAAGGAGGTCCACTTGAGCTTGCCACAAACAATGCTGAAGGTTGACATGTCCATCGTTGGAGGTCACCGAAGCTCTCCGTCGCATCGGCACACCTAGATCTCACGTGGCCTTCACCCCCGAATGGAATGGTGCCCATCACAGCCCCTATTCTCTGTCGCTGAAGTTCTCCGTCGCCGACTGATCTTTGTTGCCGACCATTCTCTGTTGCTGCTCGATCTCCATCTCCCCTGATCAACCTCGCGCTCCGCTCCCCACCCTGGAGAAGCCCTGTCACCGCGCCCTTCCCCT